>PVJD01000922.1:0-328572 GCA_004026545.1 Mormoops blainvillei | reverse complement strand
CCCCTCGCGGCGGTCGGCACGCCCGTCAGTGTCACAGGGGTGGGGCTGGCCGCCATGGCAATGTCTTTGTCTCTGCCAGGTGCTGTCCCCGTCAGGCGCCGGTCAGCCACGCCGCGTCTGTTCCCCGAGGATAAAAGGGAAGGGAAAATGATGGCGACCTTGCACGCAGCTCGGATCGGCTGCCGATGTCCCCGTAGCCAAGGGCCGCCTTGTTCATATGGATGACGCGTGGGTTTACGTAACGCTCCGTGAGTGTTCATTTGGGGGAAGTGTGTCTCCTTCTACCCTGACGGCTCTGACGAGTGTGCGAATACCTAGAACACGGGATGTGCGCACACACGTGTTTAAAGCGGTTCCTAGGTTGTCACGTGGTCAGGGGCGTTTGCTGTCATTTCAGTTTGCAGTTTCCTTAGGCGCACCTACAGGTCACGAGAGGAAGGGGCGCTAATGTGTCGCAACCCCACTCCCTACGAATAGGAATTACTTGCGGAAGAAACACTCTATGACACAAGCACCTGCTTAAAGCACCATTAAAAACCGGGAGGTGGACAGCATGCATGTTATGTTGCTACCGGCATGCTCCGAAAATACCCCCAGGAGAGGGGACTGAGGGCGCTTTCTGAAGTGTGAGGGCACCTGCCGCCCAGCGGAGACTTGGGGGTCCCCTGCTCTGATGCGGCGTCACTGCGGAGGTGACCCCCAGGCAGGGGATGCGGCCCGCCGTTTGACCCAGAGGTGCCGGGCAGCCGGCCAGGATGGTCTCCTCGTGGAATGGGTGGTTGGTGTGACTCCTGCGCACACCGTGGTGCTGTCCCCAAGCGACACATCCCACAAAACCAATCAGGCCCTGGAGCAGAGGCGCCCGGCCCATCCCGATACGGATGCATTGGTGTGAACTCAAGTCCACACTCCACTCGCTTCCCTACAGTTTACCTGATGTTCGTTTTCCTAATGTCCTTTTTCAGCTCCAGGGCCCCTCGTGACGACGGTCACCAGGTAGGCAAAGAGGCCTGCGCCCCGGCTCCCACGGGGCTTCTAGGCTGAGGGTGTGCTTGAGCCAGAAGGAAAGAAAGGCCCAGAAACACTGGGAACCAAGAAAACCTGGTGCCCCAGTGTCCCAAAGGTGCTGCTAGAATGTGGCTCTTGGATGTGAGTCTAGGTTTAATCTAAACGGCCGAAGCATCATCATATTGTTTGCTAGCAATAAAGTCGAACAAGCTTAGAATGACAAGAGAGAGAAAGGGCGGTTGGCTGAGCGCTGTCCCCTGCAGGACCAGGGGCCTGTGGGAGCAGAGATGGGGGTGCCCGCTCTGGCAGCTGGGGAGCACACACTGAAACCTGGGGTGACGCATCCCCCCCAGAGGCTTGGGTCTGCAAGGTCAGTGATTGTAGCAGCCCTGGGCTATTGATACAAGTCACGTGACCCAGTCCAGGGTCAGGGCATTCCCAGAGAAGTCCGGCTAAGGGCGAACCAGCCGCCTGCCGCTCCCTTGGCACGAGGTTCTTGGTTCCCTGAATTGTCACCGGGCAAAATAAAATACTTAGGGCCTCGCGAGTTGCTTTTAATTGAATTGCAAGCTTCCCGTTGGGGGTCGTCTGCAAATCATGCTGCCTCCTTTTCTGTGTGGAATGAGCATCGTTCAGTGGGAGCCGCCGTGAAGTCCAGGGCTCAGTGGGAGCCGCCTGGCCGTGAGCCATGTGTGTCCCTGCTGCTGAGATTCTGGGCCCACGACAGCGCGGGCAGGCCACCGAGCAACAGGGGGCCTGCTGTCAGCGGAGCAACTGGGCTGCGTGGGAACTGAATGCTGTGGCCTTGTCACCGCAGCCTGGGGAGGCCGAAGGACTACAGTCGGCTGTCATCAGAAAATGTGACATGCTCTGAAAACCCAAAGCAGTTCTGTCCTTTATTGGGTGGGAAGCCTGACGTAAACTAAAGTGAAGTCACAATCTTTGCAGGATGGAACATGGGTGCACACCCTCACGTGTGCGTGTGCACATGTCCATCTCTCTGTGTGTGCTCTGGTGTGACTGTCCCTGTCACTGCTGAAGCCTGTGACCGACACCCCCGGACGCCCCCAGGGGAGTGGGCAGTGTGCACAGTGTGCAGTGGCCCTTTTACTCGAGTCCGAAACACCCTGAGTCCCCAAGCAAAGGCCTCCGTGAATGGAGGGGTGGCCCGTGCCTGTGGACTGTGAAGACGCTGTTTCTTTAACATTAATCTATAGACTCTGGCTGTGCCAGTCCGACGCCGCAGGCTTTTTCTCAGAGCTGGGAGTGGGGTCTACGGTTTGCCCAGGAAGGCAGGCCTGCCCCAGCCACGAGGAGCCTGATGGCCGCGTGGACAGAGGTGGTGCCCCCAGGTACCGCCGGTGTATTTCTGCACAGTCACCACATTCTCATCACATAGGAAGATCAACATCACCACCCTTGGCTTCTCTGTCACTCGTTCAAAATCTTTATGTGCCTAATGCTGTGCAGGTAATGGGGTAAAAAGAGGGTGGGCACGTGGGGACTGTCCCATGTGGTCCAGAATTTCTGTTTGGCCACAGGTTTCTGTCTCGGGCAAATTCCGTCCTCTACAAATACATACCATAGCCTGGCCTGGGCCACGGCGCCAGAGTGACACTGGTCTCCACTTCCCGGGCAGCCCTTTCTCTCCTCACTCTGCTCGCACAAAGGCAGGCTTGGTGCCACGTGAGTTTCTGCACAAGTGTTTCTGAATTTTAAATTTTATTTTTAACTCTGTAATTAAAAAAGCAAAACTTTTCCCTCAACGAAATTTCATTTGTAAAAGGTTTTTTCTGCAATTTTCAATGTTATGCCTGCTCATAATAGAAAATGTGGCAAGTATATGTGTGTGTGTGTGTGTGTGTGTGTGTGTGTGTATAAATATAGAAATTCACCCTCACTCCCACTACTGCTGATTGTTTTTGGGTGACCTTTTCGTGCATTTCCTTGCAGTCTCTTGATGCACCTACATTACACGTGCAGACAGGCACACGCGCACTGGCCTCGTCTTGTGCTGGGCCTGTAGCTCAGGGCCTCTAGTGCTGAACTGTGGGGTGGCCGCCTGGCTGCAGCGACACTCACTGTTTCTGTGGGGCCTGGTGGGGCCCAAGCACCGGAGAGCGACGTGCTCCCCAAAGTCCTGCAGTCACCATGAAGGTTCTGGTTTGCGTGGGTTCCGGGATGAAGTGATTCCACCATGAAGTTCAAATTACACTGGTGTGACTGCCTCATGACCCAGCGACCCCGCTTCTGGGAATTTATCTGAAAAACCCAAAACACTAATTTGAAAGAACATAAGCGCCTGTGTTCACTGTGGCGTTATTTACAGTCACCAAGAGATGGACGCAGCCCAAGTGTCCATCAGTAGATGAGTGGATAAAACAACTGTGGGACATTTACATGATGGAATGCTACTCAGCCGTAAAAAAGAAGAAAATCTTACCCTTCATGACGGCGTGGATGGACCTGGAGGGCATTATGCTGAGTGAAATAAGCCAGTCAGAGAAAGACAGATACCACACGATTTCACTCATATGTGGAATCTAATGAGCAAACTGAACTAACAAGCAAAATAGAGACAGACTCACAGATGGAGAGCAGGATGACAGCACTGGGTGGGGGAGGGGGGAGGGATGAGGAAAAAAGAGCAAGAAGGAGCTTGTGGACACGGACAACAGAGTGGTAATTGCGTGGGGGGCAGGGGTAGGGGTGGAGGAGGGTGCAGAGGAGATATGTGGTACTGGGAAAGGTACTTTTAAAACATGCATTGGTGTGACTCCCACAGGGCTGGCCAGGAAATAAAATAAAATAGAGTGAGGGGCCCCTCCGAAGGTCCTTGTAGTGTTCTAGCTGCTTTTAGAAGAAAAACAACGTGGTTTAAGTATTTCATAGAAAATTGCATCTGTGGCCATGGGTGCATTTTTTTCAACTTTCATAAACATGTTTAATGATAGACGTTCTGTCCACAGGTGTTTGAGTCGATTCTTGCAAACACGGGCTGTAAGGTGCACGTTGTGTTTTAATTGCCAGGGAAATCATTGGACACAGCATGGCCTCTCCCAGTGCTCACTATTCGTGCAGCCGTCCCAGAGCCTGTGGTTTTATTTTGTTCACCTTGATCGTTTCATACCATCATTTCTTTTCTCCTGGGAAGGAAAGTGTGATTAAGGTGCGATAGTATGTTTTGCGTAACCCCGACCCATCGCCTGGGTGCCTGCGGTGTCCTGCAGTTGTCCCAGATGGGACTGAGAACGTGTGAGCCCTCCCGCGGGCAGCCGGCCAGACGATCTCAGCTGGGTGGGGCGCGAGCCCGGCTGGGAGCCACACCCCCGTCCACACCCCCTGATTAACGGCGTAGCCCTTCATACATGTCAGTGGACAGAATCAAAGGCTAATGCGGATTTATTCCAGGCAATTGCTCCCTTTGTTTTTCTTAATTCATGAGCATTAATATTCTTTAATGAGGGATGTTTTATTGTTTATTTTTTTGAGGGAGCTCTGCTTCCCTCCTTTCTGGAGTGCCGAACATTAATGAGCTCTAAGTCATGGAATATTCACAAAGGGTCTAAGCAACTCTTTATAAAGGGAAGGGTGGGGGGGGGTTGTAAGAGGGGGTCTTCCTATAGTTCTAAGGTTCTGCGAGTGTCAACATAGTTCCATGATCGTAACATCGGTTTGAAGGGTGTATTGCAATCTCTGTCTCTCCTAAGGCAGACCCAGTGTGTCACACAATTCTTAGCCCCCAATATCTGGACTGAAGGAAGGAAAGACAAGCAGAGACACCAGCTCAATGGTTAAGATGACGCGTCGTGAAAATCTTTGTCATTGCGTGAAGTACTTTGCAGGATTTCCTGACCTGACTCTCATGTAACCCTTTCGGCATGCATGCTATTAATGTTCCCGTTCTTCAGGCAAGGAAACTGATACTCAGAATTGAAAACTTGCCCAAGATCAGAGGTAGGTGATGGAGAGAAAGCATTACAACCCCGATGGCCTGTGCCAGAACATCAACTCTTAGACACCGAGCTGTTTTCGCTCCTAAATTTAACGAAGGCATCGCCACACCTTAACATACCTCGGAAAATAATTTCATCGTCCTCTAGGATGGGTGTTAAGTTTCTACAGTCAAAAAAACTTTGCCAAATATTTGAAGCAGGAAGAAATATTAATTAAAAATAACGAATGTGATAATAACATTAAATATTTATATAGGATGCTTTTATAAAACAAAGCTGACACGATCGGAAATGTAGGAGTCGCCAGCGCTTCTTCTAGTGAGGAGAGCAGGGGAGACTGCAGGGCTCGCCACCACGCCGGGAGCCTCGCACACGCCCTGAGCTCCACGAACACAGGAGAGGCCTGCCCATCTCTGCTCTCGCTCAGCCCTCCCTGGTCACGGTGTCGACAGCGTCGAGTGCCACAGGCCGCAGATGAGCAAGGTGTGCGCCGTGACTGGGGCTCTGGAGCCGAGCCAGCGCCGGGCCCCGAGACAGCCGGCCTGCCGACCAAGGTGCAGCTCTGCTCACCCCCAGGGTCCAAGGCTCTGTCTTTGTCCCCACGTGCAGCCCCACTGAACCCGGGGAACTGGCGCACAGAGGCCCAAGGACATTCACAGCTATCTACTTAGACACAGAAGGCAAGACACAGTCACAGTGGAAAGTCAGCCTCTAGCCCGCATTTTCCTAATGTTAATATTATATAATCAGACAGCATCTGGAACGTTTTCTCATGAAATACCCCAATGTGACACATCAGACCTTTTAGTTCTAAGACATGAAAGCCAATGAAACATTTTCGTGTTCCGATGCGAAGGCAGCATCCATGTGTCTGCGCGTTCTTGTGCACACTTGACACTAGCATTTCACATGCCCCGTAAACTTGCTCAGCAGTGAACAAACAAACCGTCAGGGAGACTGCAGCAAATACTCCGCTCGCTGGCGGGCCGCTCGGTAAATAATGACATCAAAGGAAGCCAGAGCCACAGATGGTGGGCAGCAGGGAGACTTCTTCCCCATCTCCACTGAGGTCTAAATTACATCCCAAAGAATTCACTCACTGAAAGTGTACAGTTCGGGGGGGTTAATATAGTCACAGAGCCAGGCAGCATCACCACGGTCTAGTTGTAGAAGATTTTCTTCACCCCCGAGAAAGTCCGTGCCCGTCAGCAACCCCACCGCAGCCCCGGGCGGCCACCGAGCTACCTGTGCTGCTCACGGATTCGCTAGTTCCAGACGTTTCACGGAAATGGAAACATACAACATGTGATCTAAGACAGACACTTTCTCGTGGTAATATTAATAGCTACACACCCAAAATAAGAACTTTCATACACTGCAGCTTAAATTGCTACTCCCACTGAGGCGCGGTGGAAAAGCCACCCCAGTAGAAGTGCCAAGAAGCCTAAACAAGGGTCTGGGGGGAGTTCCTGTGGCTGCTGTGGCAAAAGCGTCCAGGTCCCACGTCAGGATGCTCACTGGCCGCCTCCCCCACACTCACGGAATGGACAGCTGGACACCATCTTGCTTGTCATGGAATCGTTAGTCTCAGTCGGCCTCTGCGGGGTTCAACAGCCAAGCGTTGCTTGGCCCGCCCTGAGTACGCATTTTCTAAATAAAGGCTGGCACTTCTCACACACACACACAACTCAGTGTCACGGTTCCCACCACATAGTGACCCTGTATCTGCTAAAGGGCTGCCATACATGAAACTTATTGCATTGGTCTCATTTCAAAGATGTTCTATGTCTTTTATTACACAAAATTTAAGCTCCAAGAATTAACTGATCCAATCTGGCTATTGTGAATACTCGTGGCTGCTCCGCTCCTGAACATGCGAAGAGCTCGGGGGAGAGGCCAGGCTGTTGGGAACACGCGGCACCCACAGGTTCTGAGTCAGGAGGCAGGGGACGGGCCCTGCCTTTCTCCACCGAAGTCAGCAATTACTTTCAAAGAGCATTGACGTCAGCTATGAGGCCCCAAGTGCAGCTGACTGAGATCGAGCTGGGATGGGTGAGACATGCAGCCTTCAGCGTGCCTGCAAGGTCTCCGAGCACACCTCACTCACGGCTGAGGCCGTGGGGGCCCGTGACGGGCGCTTTCACAGGATGGAGGCTGGAAAGCGGGGCCTTCGGGGTGCGAGGTGGGAAGCCGGGTGCACACAGGTTGGGGGGCGCAGTGGCTCAGGACCAACTGGAGGGGAGTGTCATTCATTCCGACATCATTTGCTGAGATCCGACCCATGTCCACACCACTGAGACCCCAGCCGCTCATTGCCAGTGACCAGGGCCGGGCGGCAAGCCCGAAAGGACAGAGTGGGGAGGGGCCAGCCACAGGCGCGGGGGCGCAGCCAGGTGGGGAGCCTCGTCCTGAGACAGGGTGGCAGGTGATGCGTTGAGACCAGCGGCAGATGCCCAGCGGAAAGCTGGCTCAGCGCAAGCGGACGAGGGTTTGTCAGATGACACCCAGCCCCCCGGGGGGCTGCCATCACTTCGTGCTGCTGACAGGGTCCCTCGGTGGCTGGCCGAGGGCAAAGCAGGCCCTCAACGCAGAGCAGGGAGATAGGCCCAGGTGGGACCAGAAGGGGTTCCAGGAAGTGTCCCAGGAGTTGGCTGTGGGCACGGGCAGCGGCCTGGGTCAGAGCTGAGGGGCCATGACCGTGGACAGGAGCAGGGTCAGGACCGGCCATGGGCCGTGACAGTGGAAGGGTGGGCACAGCCACGTGGAGATGGGCCAGAGGAGGGGCTGGCCCCCCGACGGTGTCCCTTTAGGCCTGGGGGCGGGAGGAGGCCGGCTCTCACCCATCCGCATGCGGCTCGGTCCGCAAGGCCTCTGCGGCCCCTGCGCAGCGAGCTAGGGCGCAAGGCCACAACACGACCCAACCAGGGCTTGAAAGTAGTCACCCTTCAGAAAGGGAAGGTGGGCGGGGGTTTCCCAGGGCCGCGTGGACGGAGACGTGTTGCGGTGGGATGGGGACAAGGATTCCCTTTCTCAGGGGGCAGGCGAGCGGGAGTCTGAGACTCAGCTGTGCACAGCGTTCACGCTCCGGCGTCACGCACGTGGCCGGGGGCCACACTGCTGGTGTGTAGTTGGGCTGCAGTAAAAACACACACACACGTGACTCCCGCCGGCGGGTCCACGCCTGGGTTCCTCCCCTGGTAGCAGCCAGCCCCTGCCCCGCCCTGGGCTTGCACGGCTACTGTTTCATATAAAAGGCATTTGTATTAAAGTCACACGGAGAGGCTGTCGGCCACAGGAGAAGTATACACACCGCTTACGACACGACTGGAAACCGGAACAGGGGCATCTGGTGTCGGACACCTCACCTCTGCACGTCCCTGGCGGACACGCAGTGCGCGTGAGTCTGAGAGGCACTCAAGTCCCTGCTGGTGCGTGGATTTACACACCATGCTGGCTGGCTTACTGCTTCCTCTGCGTGATGTGTATGCCACCTGCAGCTCTTGGTGGCAAATAAGAGAAAGGACCGCTGGTGAGCGTGAGGTTGGGAACGTGTGGGAGGAGGTCCGTGGGCTACTGGGCAGTTCCAGCGAAGAAACAGGGACCGGGCGCACGGGGCGGAGGAGCCGCGGCCAGGCGGCGAGCCACCCCTCGATGCTGCCTCTGTGGGTCTCTCCAGGGCTCCCCGAGTCCAAGCGGCTACCCCGAGGTTAAACGCTCCAGGGGCCAGGAAGAGGGAGCCCCCTGGTCTCTTCCTTCCATGGGCACAGGAAGGACTTCTCTTCCTCCCGATCTCACTTAAATGGGAAGATGGGCAAGGCGCACTACAGCCCCTCTGCACCAGGGGGAGGGCAGCACCGTCCATCCGCCTTTCCTTCTCAAAAGTCTTCAATCTGTAAGGTCCAGACACTTCAGTCTCTCCCCATGGACATGTGTGTGTGCGTACAATATATTCCACAATTTTGTTTTATATGCTTTTCTTAATGCAAATGCTAGTTTTACAAAATGAGTTGATTTCCACTTTTCTAAAATATTTTTATCTCTCTCTATAAATTCTGTATGTAAA
The DNA here is from genome assembly GCA_004026545.1 of Mormoops blainvillei. NCBI lineage: Eukaryota > Metazoa > Chordata > Mammalia > Chiroptera > Mormoopidae > Mormoops > Mormoops blainvillei. The sequence goes on along the minus strand of PVJD01000922.1, from coordinate 319,545 downwards.
ATATTTTAGATACAGAAATTTCTGTACAGAATTTTTCTGAAAATAAAATTATAATATGGTGGTATTTGGTATTATACCCTTTCAGGAATTTTCAAAGGGCTTTTTTTTTTGTTTTGTTTAACATAACTATAGAAAAATATCCCATGTTATAACTTGTGGACTTCTGCAGTTTGCAATAAATAGAGTCAGTACAAACAATTTTAAGAATTTTGAAGTGATTAGCTTCACCTGCCTAAAGTAGTAGCTACAGAAATGAGATGTCAGCAAGTGAATGCACTTCCTCTAGAACAGCGTTAGGGCACATTCATTGAGACCATGGTATTGTGCCTGGGAAGAGAGTCTCAGGTGTTAAAATTACAGGTGGAAGGATTTGTTGGCCACACAGCTGGTGACAGAACAGCCTTATTGATGCCACACCCCGTCCAACCTTAAGGAGACCCAACGGGTGCAGTTTGATTGCAGTTTATTTAGTCTTTAGGCAACGCTCTGCAACTCTCCATGAGAAGCTATTAATTACACGTTTCCCATTTTGATAGAAGGGTGGAAACATCCACGTTTCATTACGAAGCAGTACTCGGACAACCGGTTTAAAGAAAACTTGGAATCCTCCAAACACGTTGCTCTAAATGACCTTCGGTCTGACCCTAAGCAACAGAAAGCTCTCAAGTTCTTGTGCTTTCCAGGGGAGCGACTCAGGTTGCACCTGTCACAGGTATTCCATGTGTTCACACACCCACTCGCAGCACGCACACCCATATGCTCACATGCGTGCGAAATTTTGTATTTGACCTAAATTCAGAAAATGAGAAAATAGGATAAATTACTGCACAAGTATAATTTGTAAATTATGAACTTGCTATAAAGCGTGTGGGAATATTGTGTCCTCAACTGAATAAAAATCTTATTCTATTGCAGTTACATTTTTCTCCTTTATAAACAATCCAGGCATCATAAACCTGGAAGGTATGTCATCTTTCCCCTTTCGTTATTATTTTTAAAATCCCCACCGGAAGATATGTTTACTGATTTGAGAGAGAGAGGAAGGAGAGAAAAACATCCATGTGAGGGAGAAACATCGACAGGCTGCTTCTTGTATGCGCCCTGACCAGGGATTGAACTTGCAACCTAGGTATGTGTGCCGACCTGAAATCCAACCCACAACCTTTTGGTGTACAGGACGATGCTCCAACCAACCAAACCACCTGGCCAGGGCAATCTTTCCCCTTTTAAATATACTTTTATTCAAGGAGTAAAACATGATGTTGGAAATCTTGTATTTTGGTCCATGTTAAGATGTGTTGAGTTCAGATATATGGAAGACAGTGGTAGGGATGAAGATAATTTCTGGTTAACGACATACAACAAAGACATAGCATATGCCCCATGGGAAATTTTACCAGGGTAGAGAGATACATTTGCAAACTGCTATGTCTTTGTCATATTCAAATCCCCACAACACCTGTCTCTCACCTGGGTACAAAATTGGAATGAAGAATCTCTGCTAACCTAAATTAGCAATGCAGAAAATAAGAGGTCAGAATTTGGAAAAAAATTGAGAGTTCGTTTTTTTTTTTTTGTTATGTGGATAGGCTGTGAAAGAGAGATGGAGTTCACAGAGGAGGAGAGAAGGACGATTTGTCTGGAAGCTATCACAGAAGGCAAAAATGACAAGCACCCGATGTTACAATGTCAGCTGTTGAGAGAGGTGAGGAGCTGGGTCCCAAGGCGAGCTGCTGCAGTGAGCCCGAGTGAGGGAAAGCACGGGTAAAGTTCATTCAGCAATTAGGTCCCTGTGTCCTTTGAGACCAGTGTCCACGGAGTGGCCTGTGTTCAAGCTACATAAAAAGCATCTCAGTAGCAAGCTGACAACCAGAAAGTGGGAGCAACTACCTAAGAATATTATTTTAATGAGTAACTTTTTAAATTAAAAGAAGTAATATATGAAGCCATTTAGACGAGTTTAGAATCCCAAGTCTGGGTTGAACACATTGCGCAAACACATAGCCACAATGGATATATACGTTATAAAAATAGAAAATAAAAAAAGGCATGGCAGCGCTTAAAAACAACACAGTTACTGGACCAGAAATAGACGGGAAAGTGACTAGTTGGCTGGCTCCACGTCTGGCAGTGGGCAATGGGGGTGGAGGACGGTCCTACTTGGGGTAGGGTGCGCCAACCAAACCCGCTGCTGACAGCTGCCTAGGGCTGCAGGTGCTACGGACAGTCCTCGGCTGGTTGAACAGGGCAAGCGAGCAGTCTGGGGACATTCCAGTCAATCTCTGTTAGGGGTAGTAGCCAGTTAGGTGGCCAGCTGCTTCCCAGAACAGGTGGGGGGGGCGGTGCAGGGCTCTTAGAGTAAGCGTCCTCAGGAGACCTGACTGCATGCCAGGCAGTGTCTGAGAACAGACCACACTTCTTTCCAAGTCCCCATGGAACATTTGGACAATGACAAGCCACTGGGGGTAGGGGGTGGGAAAACTCACGAACACTCTCGAACCTTGAGCGTTTTGGATTTTGAAATATAAAACCTAGTCACTGAATATATAGTTTGGAAATCTGACCACATATTTGGCCAGGACGAAGATCTCAAATATTAAAAACTGTTACGCGTTCAGACCAGGTTCCTGAGCTGTAAATCAATAACTCTTAATTTAATATCATGATAGCAAAGCTCAGAGCCCTGAAGACCAGACCACTCTTTGGCGGCAATTTACACGGGAATAACGAAATCTTAAGAAATAATACAACCTAGGAAAAAATTTTTAAGTATAGGAGAAACCTTAACATATCAGCATAGAGAGACTGAGTGAGGAAGTAGGGATTTAAACTACCAGAAACTTGAAGTGTGGTGGAGCGAGGACTACATAGGAATTAGCGGTGGGGACGGATTGCTTCGCCGCCTGAGGTGGGGTGAAGGAAGAGGACCCCGGAGCCGGGAAGGAGGGACTCAGTCCTCAGGAGGAAAGTAAGAGCTAACCGATACAGCCGTAAAGACTGAAACAAATGCATGTGTGCAGAAGCTCTGCTAGACTGCAAGGATCACAGCGCCCTCGGGGCGAGGCCGAGGCTTTCTACGGCAATCGCTCCGGCCAGAGCAGCCAGGCGCGCGGGACGCCGGCTGCCTTCGCCCAGCCCGCGGGAGGGGCCGGCGGCCCGCGGATCTGCGCGTTGCCGTCGGCTTCCCGAACGGCCTTCCCAACCTGCGCGCACTCCGACAGTGGGACCCGGCGCCGGCGCGGAGCCGCGGCTGCGGGCTAAAATCGCCCAGCCCGGAGCCACGTCCAGCCGCCTGCCGCTCGGCCTCCACCTCCTGGAAGCGGGGCGCACGTCAGGAGCGCGCGCGTCGCCCGGGGACCCCAGGCGCCCCAGCACGAGTCTGGACCCGAGGGGGCGATGCACCCACGTGACGCCCCCACCGGCGTCACGGGAGGCCGCGGGCTCAGGCGCGCGGCCCCGCTGCACCGCACCCACTCCCTGCCCGCGCCCCACGCAGGCCGGCTCGCGGCGCGTGCGCACTCCGCCCGCACCGCCTCCACTTACACGCCTGCCGCGCGGTGACGTCACCGTGCCCAGAGCAGCAGGGGGCGGAGCCTCGGGGCCCCCTCCCGCCTCCCGCGCGCTGTCGTCATCAGTCCCCGACGCGCAGTGACGCCATCGGGTGCCGACTCGCGGACGGCCGAGAAGGGCCAGCGGGCGGAGCCTCAACCGGGTGGGAGCTGAGGGGCGCGGGCGGGGGGAGGCGGCGAGCGGAGGGGACCGAGAAGGGGCGGGGCGGCGGCGGCCCGAGCATGGCGGACCAGGTCCTTCTGCACCCAGTGCGCAGCGCGGCGGCGGCGGCGGCCGTGGCCAAGCGCAAACGCGCGGCCTACTACAGTGCGGCGGGGCCCGGGCCGGGGGCCGCGCGGCCCAGCAGGTAACGCCGGCCCGCCTCCCCTCCCGCCCCACGCCCCCTCCTCGCGCCCCGCCCGGGTGGGACCTGCCCGGGTGGGCGCGGTGCGCCTGCTCTTAGAGGGCACCGCCCTCCGGGAGCGCCCCAGGGCAGCGTCAGGGCCAGGCGGGGCCCTGCGCCCCCCCAGCCCCGGGTGCCCCGGACGCCCGGTCCACCGGCGCGGTGGCTGCGCCCGGTCCGGGGGCGCCGCCCTCCGAGGCGACGCGCGCGAGAAGCCCCGAGCCCTGGTCGCGCGGACTGCCATTGTCCGAAACTCGAACTGTGGCGCGGGCCGCGACCGCGCGCCCGCCGCTGGCGAGCCCCTTGCGCTCCCCGGTGGGGCGCGCGCGTGGAGGCGGCGCGCTCGGTTGGCGAGCGGGCTGGCTAAACGCGCGTTTACGGAGCGCTTGCCGTGCGCAGCGGGGCTTGGCTGTAGGGATGAGAAACGGAGACTCCGGGGACCTTGCTCAGTGGGCACCAGTTAGTTTAGAGTTAAAACGTGCAGACCTTTGCGTCAGAACGAAAGTCTCATACCTGTCTTGGTTTTAACTCGTTTATTTCTCGCCCAAAGAGGGGAATCCCACACTTAATAAGTGACACAGTAATTTGAAACAGAAACTTGTAAGAAAGGAAAACACTGCCTTTTGTACAACAGTTACCGAAATTTTTTTCCCGGGGACCCTTTAACACCCAGAGGGAAAACCCGCAGATTTCACTTCTGTCTCCAGGAGCCGGGTTGTACTGTAGATTTCGCTGCCGGTTTTTGTTTGTTTTTTGTTTTTGTTTTGCTTTTTTTTTTTTTTTTTGGGTCAACCGGCATGCAGTGACTCTCGGCTCACCCACTTACCGGCCGTTTGCTCTCAGACACCTTATGGAGACAGGAGCCGTGATTTTCTCAGCGGTACATGGAGGTAATATTTTTCCTCGTGGGGTTGCTGAGGATGAGGGGAGAGCCTCGGAAGCTGCCCGGGGTCCGTGTTGGGTCAGAAGCACCACCTCCTCCTCCCACCCTGTTACCACCTACACGAGTGCAGGCATTGGTAATCTTCAGAGACCATTGTCGAGGAGGATGCCACCTGTTTGGCCATGGGTTTCCTGCACAGTTGGGATCTGTCAGTCTTTGCGTCCTGTTTCCGAGGCTCTGTCGTTTGGAGCGCGCACATTTGGGGCCCTTGTGTCTTCCAGGTGGATGTCTTCTGTTGCGTCAAGTTCCTCTTTGTCTCTGTAATTTTCTTCGCTCCGAAGTCTACTTTATTGGATATTAATGTAGCCAGCCACGCCTGCTTTTTGTGGCGTCGTGGTGGCTGTCTGTGTTGTTGGTGTTTTTCCATGATGCACTCCATCGGTGGCTGTCTTTTGATTGGAGTATTTAAGCCATTTACATTTAAGGTAATTACGAGGGGGGACCCCAAAACCCCGGAATTTATTTATTAAAAAATTGTGTATAGATTCTTAGATGTTTAAACTTCAGTCACCTCCTAAACATTCTTCATTTGATGCAGCACACCTATCGAGACGGTTTTTCCCCTGCTCACAACAGTTTTTGAGCTCTTCGATTTTGATACCTTTTCGTGCTTCTGACGTTTTTGGTTTCCCCTCTGCCATGTCGGCAAAATGTTTCCCTTGGAGAACTTTGCTCATCCAGGGAAACAAAAAAAGCCTCTTGGGACGAGATCAGGTGAATAGGGAGGGTAGGTCTTGGGGGTCTTGCCATTTTTGGTCAAAAACTGCTGAACACTCAGCACGGTGTAGACAGGTGCACTCGTAAGTCACCCATTATGAAATGGGCGAACACACTGAAAGAGTCTTCCAAAAAAAAAATTCACTGAAGCCAAATGCAGCCTCTCACAGCAACGCCAACTGGTTCACGGATACAGATGGGTTCCCAGAACACTCACCTAGCGGGGGAAACCTGTCCTACAAGGGGCCTGCCCTCCAGAAAATAATTCTGGGGTTTTTTTTGGGGGGGGGGGTCCCTCCTCATACTGATATGTTAGAGAGTAATGTGTCATTTTGTTGTGTTTTGTTATTTATTTATCTTTTCTGGCTCTCGTTCCTGTTTTTCTTCTTGCCGTCCTTTGGATTACTTGAACTTATTTTGTTGCTGCTAGTGTTTTTGAGGGCAGGTCTTTGTGTGGTTTCTGTAGCGTTTGCTCTGGGCATTGCCATATACGTGTCAGCTACCAGCGCGGGGATTGGTGTCAGCATTTTCCTGAGTGGGCTCGAGTGTGGAAACCTGACTTCCATTCCAGTCCCTTTACCCACTTTTCCCCTCCACACTTCAAAATTACGCCGAGTATCAGATGGCGTTAATATTCCTTGTTTAAACCACCAAATGTGACTGTAAAACTCAGGATGGTAAACCCATTGCGTGGGCCCCTAATTTTGCTCTTCCTCCTACGCCTCCTTCCCTCCCAATGCCCCAGGGTTCTCTCTCTCTCTTGATTTCCCGTCCATTGAACGGACTTCCTAGAGCCCATCTTGAAATTTATTTTAGAAAGTCTTTTTTTCATTCCAGGAGGATAGTGTTATTGGAAGTAGAATTCCTGGTTGACGATTCTTAACTCCTGAGAACTTGTTTCCTGGTCTCCCGCCCTTCGTGGGTCCGGCTCGAAGTCGGCCGTCACGCTCCCACAGGCGTTGCCTCCCCTCGCCTTCGGCTCCTTTCGAGTTTTTTCTTTGCCTTCAGTTTTCAGAAGTTTAATTATGATGTATCTTAGTGTGGGTTTCTTTCGGATGATGTTGTTTGGCATTCATTAAGCTTCTTGAATCTGTCAGTTTTCGCTTCACCAACCTTAGGGAGTCTTTAGCTGTTCGTTCTTCCAGTCCTCCTCCGCTTCCGCTCTCTTCTCTGCCGTCAGAGCTCCTGCTGCGAAGCCAGGGGTCTTTGTCAGTGTTGCTTAATTTCCTCAGGCTCTTTTTTCAGCCTCTTTTCTCCATGTTCAGGTTGTGCAGATTCCGTCTCTTTGTTCCCAAGTTCCTGATTCTGCCCTCTGACATCGTCACTCCGCTGTGGATTCCGCCCGGTGATGTTCCATTTTTACTATTTTGTTTTTCAGTTTTATAATTTCTGTTTGTTTTGAGAGAACTTATAGTTGGTTATTAAAGCATTTTTATGTTTTCTGCATAAAACGCTGTAACACAGTTTCAGCGTCTGAGTTAATCTTACTTTTGGTGTCAGTGATCAGTGATAGTCTTTTCTGATTCACACTGAGGGTCCTGGTTCTTGGTGTGACTGATGGTTTTCAGTTGAATCCTGGATACTTTGTCCATACCGTTAGGGGAATGTGGGCCCTCTTTGTATCTTTTCTGATGGGATTCCTTTGTGGTCAGTGAACATAACTCATGTGATTTTGTTAATTTTAAATTTGGTGGTTTATTTTGTGATCAAAGGTATGGTCTGTATGGTAAGAATTCAAAGGCCCTTGAAAAGAAAGTGTGTTGTGTTGGTGTGGGGTGACATGTCCCGCATTGTTGACTAGATTCTGTTAGTTAATGGCGTCAAGCTCTTCTGTGTTGCTGGTTTGCTGTCTGGTTGTTCTGTCAGTGGTTCGGAGTACGGGGGTCGTCGTAATCAACTGTAATCCTGCGTCTGTCTATGTATCCTTCTAGTTTATTAGTTTTTGCTTCACTGGTGTTGCAGTTCTGTCACTTGGTGCATACCCACTTGGGATTGCTTTGCGCTCTTGATGGGCTGACACTTTTATCATTACGTAACTCCCCTGCCTGTCTCTAGTAATTTTTTTGCTCTAAAGTTTACTTTTCTGACATTATTATAGCCACTCCTGCTTTCTTTTGATTAATGTTCTCCTAGCATATAATTTTCCATCCTTTTACTTGTAATCTGCATCTTAGAAGTGAATTTCTTGTAGTTGGAGTATGGTTGGTTTATATTTTTTTATCCACTCTGCTAATTCTTATCTTATGATTGATATATTTCGAACATCTACGTTCAGTGTAATGATTGGTAAATTAGGGCTTATTCTGCCATATTACTTTCTGTTGACTGTGTTTCTTGTTTCCTTTTTCCCTGCCTTCTTATGGGTTACTGGAACTTTTTTTTTGAGTTCCATTTTGATTTGTCTGTGGCGTTTTCCAGCACGCCTCTTTGCATAGTTGGCGGTATGTCCAGGCATCATACATGCACAAGGTGTCACAGTATAATGGTGTCGATATTTTATCAGTCAGAGAAAAAGGTAGAATCCTTACCTTTTTATATCCTTTAATGCTCTCTATTGGTGATGTAATTATCTTGTAAAAGTATATGTAGCTCTGGCCAAATGGCTCGGTTGGTTGGAGAGTTGTCTTGTAACCAAAAGGTTGTAGGTTCTATCCCTGGTCAGGACATGTCCCTAGGTTGTGGGTTTGATCCCCAGATCGGGCCACCTATGATAGGCAACTGATCCGTGTTTCTCTTACGTAAGTGTTTCTCTTCCCTCTCTCCCCCTAACTTTCTCCCCCTTCCGCTCTCAAAATCAATGGACATATCCTTGGGTGAGGATTTTTTTTAGGTGTATATAAATTTTACATATGTAAAAGTGCATAAATATATCTCATATGCAATCAGAACTAAATAACAATGTTATAATTTTTGTTTTATCTTTCAAACAAAATTTATAAAATTCAAAAGGAGAAGGAAAACCTATTGTATTGACCCCATAGTTTTTGCGCTTTCTGTTCTCTTATTTCCTGATTTCCTAGAATTCTTTATTATTTCTGTTCTGTTTTAATAATTTCTTAGCTATTCTTTTAAGGTAGGTCCTGCTAGACCCAAAACCTCTTTATTTTTTTTCATCTGAAAATACCTCATTTCCCCTTTATTCCTGAAGGATAATTTTAGCAGATGGACATTTTGGGGTTGATGGTTCTTTTATTTCAGCACTTGAAAAATGTCATGTCACTTTCTGCCCTCCTCCCCCTCTTCTGCGACAGTCCCAGGGAACTTTAGAGTCAGGGCTGGATGCTGCCTCCCGCTGCTGCCCTGGGGGCAGGGGCTGTGCCTCCGTCCCTCGAGTGTGGCTGGGAAGGGCTGGTGCCCTCAAAAGGTGCCCTTCCTGCCCCTCGTGGTCCTTTGCTGGAAGGACCCGGCTGTTCTTGGGCAGGGCCCTTGATTTTTTCTGGCTGCTGCCTCCTGCAGAAACAGAACACTGGGAACTCCTTGAGGTGTGGCTTCTGGGCTGGCAGCCCCTCCTGATCGGCCTCTTCCTGTCTTCTCTCCATCTTTCCCCCGTTGCCTCCAGGGTGGTGGTGCTGAGTGGGGGGTGGAGAGGCGTCTGCTCAGCCTGGTCTGCAACTGGAAGGGAGGGTGATTGACCCTTGTTCTTTCTTTCCTCTTTTTATTTTAAAGGCTTATTCACTCATTCGTTCATTCACAGTTTTTCAGTACCATTCACACACCACACAAGCCTTTCACTGCAAGTGTACGATGCAGGGTCTTAGCGCGTGTTCACAGGTAAGTGCAGCCATGACCAGCTGACGGTGGGGACATTTCTGTCTTCTCCAAAAGCCACCTGCACCTTTTAGCTGCCCCACAGCTTTCTGTTTATGTGGCAAAATATGCATAACAAGACGAACCATTTTGAAGTGTACTTTTGACTTACTTCAAACTTCACAACTGCAAAGTGAATAGATTAAAGTTTTATATAAAAATTATGACAATCAAAATACTTTTATTTTGAGAAATGTGTGCTATATATTAGAATACAACTAAAAGTAAAAAGTGGAAGTTAGAGTAGCCTTTGTTTCTTATTAAGTTTTTTGGGATAGCATTGGTTGGTAATACACAGCGTAGTCTTATATTTCCAAAAACAAAAGTTTGTATTGTGAGGCCTTTTTCTCCACGTTGGCAGTTGAAAGCCAGTTAGTTGTTAGAAAACCGGTGTCGATGCCGCTCTGCTTTGGGAGCCCCCTTCCTTGGCTGCAGGAGGGTGCCATCCTGTGCTCATTGCGTATGGGCATCCCAGTGACACATGTGAAAGGTTCTCGGGTTCTCTGCGAAGTGAATTTATTTTTATTTCATTATTATCATACCAGTTTAGGACACCATGTATTTCAAATGTAATGTTGGTGAATTGTTACAACTTGTAAAAATTTTCATCATTGGGTTTGTACTCTATAAAAATTTCCAGCGGAAGAATTAGATGTGAGTTGAGAATGGTTTAGTAAATGTTAAAAAATTCAGTATCACATGATTTTCTTTATTGTAAAGGGTGAGGGTGTTTGCATACGTATGCGCATACGTAACACGGTCAGTGAAATGCCCTGCGCCACACACAGCTTTCATAGCGCACTAGGGACTTGCTAAGGTCGCCTTCTTTAAGGTAAAGCTCTCTGGTGCGTCAGCCTCTCATCTGCGTCCTGGTGGCCTGAGGAGGAGTAGGGTGTCTGTCACTTGATGTTTGAGCTTCTGTCCCTTCGTGGGCACCCATGCCACTCGAACCTCTTCCCGGTGTGGACGAAGGACGGGCGGCACTGGGCCTGGTTTCTTTCTCAGTGCCTGTCAGCGCCTCTCCCTGCCCCCCTGCACCCTGAGACCCCTGGCCCCGCCCCAGGGTGTTGGCAGTGTTGCTGTAGTTACACACCAGCCTGGTGCTGACAGCAGATGGCTGGTGTCTGGTTATCTCTAAAATATTTCTTGGTCGAGGCAACACAAATTTTTTGAATGCTAGTTTTCTCATTCTGAGTGTCTACATACAGTTTTCTTTGAATCTGGAAAATTTTTGTAACTGATGAGAATCTAAACATACCTTACTAGTTGTGAAGACGAGGCTTCCCCTGCTGGGAGGGTTTGCTGAAGCCCAAGACAATTCCCAAGGCCACAGTCCCTCCGGCGCCTCGGCCCAGGCTTCCTGGGGACCGGAGCCCTGTGAGCCCTGGGCCCAGATGCCCCCGGAGCCGCAGGCTGCGAGTCACTCTGGCGGGCGGGCCTGGGCCCCGGCCTGGCAGTGGCCGGATATGAGGTGCAGTACCGTCAGCTCCGGTGTCCAGGTTGGTCTCGCTTTCTGTAGACTGTGGGTGTAAGGTCCTATGTCCAGAAATTGGTGCTGAAGTTTCTCACCGAACGTTTTAGAGGAAGGTCCCTGTGCGCACAGATCCCGTGGCCCCCAGGCTGGAGGGGTGGGCGGGCCCTTGTTCCCCGCAGGCCGGGCCGGACCGGGCTGGGCCGGGCGCGGGGGAGGCCAGGCTGCTGCTGGTTGGTGCGGCCTCCCCGCTGAGCAAGGGCACTGCGCGCGCAAACCGCACCTGGAGGCTGCACACCACAAGGGGCACTCAGTCCTGGACAGGTGCACCCGGCACAGTGTTTCCCCTTCACTGACCCGCAGGCCTGGGGGGTGTTTAGTCCTCTTCAAGGAGGCTTAAGGGTCGGCGTATTTTAAGTGTGTTCCTCCCTTAGATGTCAGGTGACGTCTCAGAAATACTTCTCATCAAAAGGACACAATAAAGCTGTTATATTAAGATAAGAATGGGAGTTTAAGCTAGTTATTGTATTGACCAATTTTTACTTAGATACATGTGAATAATGCATCATCCTGTACTTGAGTGTTTTGTTGATGATTCCTTTTTTTTTTTTTTAAACCTTTGGCAGCAATTAAGATAGCTGTCTTCATTTCTTATGTGGCAGGACCCTTGGGTTTGGTATCATCCATTTTGTCGTCTTTGTTCACATTGTTTTTACTCGTTTTAAAAATGTTTCCAGAATTATACTTAATTGCTGGAAACGTTGATTTTTCTTGAATGACAAACCAATCAAGTTTGTATGACACTAGGCAACAAAGACACTTAAGATTCCTCTGCTTAGCCTGTCTCTGAAAAAAATCCATTATTCATCATCTTATTGTTTTCAAATACTGAGGTGAAATCTTTAATACAATAGGGAAATTGCTTTGGGAATGGGATAAATCGCTCACCAGTTCAAAGGCTCCTTTCCGAAGTGGGGACCGCTGAGCGTGGAACAGCTTCCGCTCACCGTCTCTCAGGCTCACCGTCTCTCAGGCTCACCGTCTCTCAGGCTCACCGTCTCTCATTTCGTATACTATAATATATTTAAGTGGCGTTTTGAATTTTAACTGCATTTTTGTATAAATATTCCTTTTCTAGTTGACTGTTTTAAAGGAAGTCATGTTATACAGAGACTAAGAAAAAAGGAATTTTTAAAAGGAAACATTAATTTTGTTTTAGGCCTGTGTACAGTCCGTATAATTTTTGTCCTATATTACCTGAGCTGATTCGTCCCTGTGGGAGGGCTGGCCTGGGTTGGCGCTGGTGGTCACTGGGGTTGTCTGGAGAGGATGGTATGGAGAGCACAGAAGGGCTCGCTGTGCCTGGGGCAGGGAGGTAGGTGTTCCAGAGGCAGGTGCGTGTGGCTGCTGGGCCTCCCGACACACTCGTTTTTAGCAAGTCTTCTACCTCACTGTTTTAGCGACAGTGCAGTGTTCGGTTATATATTTACCAAGTCTAATCATTGGTCGTACGGTTTTCCAGCACAGCATGGTGACGGTTGTCTTTGTAGATGAATCTTGTATATATTTTAAGTTTTCATGGGATAGTCAGAACCTGTGGTCAAAGTTGACGTACATTACCAAGAAAAAAAAGGCTTTTGATGTGCCCTCACACTTGCTTTTCTGGTCTGTCCTCACCTTTAACCAGGTACCAGCTGGAAGACGAGTCTGCCCATTTGGATGAAATGCCACTCATGATGTCTGAGGAAGGCTTCGAGAACGACGAAAGTGACTACCACACGTTACCCCGAGCCAGGACCACGCGGAGAAGGCGGGGGCTGCCGTGGCTCCTCTGTGGAGGGTGGGCGTCCCTGTGCACCAGGTGTGTGGCCCGCGGCGCCTGTCGTCCTGGCACGTTAGACAGACACTTAGCTTCAGCACACTCACTCCCTGTCAGATCGAAGGAGGTGCTGTCCGAATGGTGCCCTGGAGGTCAGTCACATTAGTCAGGACGGGCGGCGCCACTCTGAGAGAACGGGGAGCCAAAGACTCGGGTCCACACTCAGCTTTATTCTGTATCGGTTTCAGACGAGCAGCGTGGCAGTTGGAAAAGCCCGCACCGCACAGATGTTTTTGTGTTGAAGAATGGAGACAATCTGTGGTTTTGTAATTCACCCATAGCGAAATGAATCTTGTCCCCCGAATCAACATTTATAAAGTGTGTTCTCTACCAAAGGATAGGACGGGACCTGTAGAATGCAGTTGGATTACACTGTAGCTGTGCATATTATCCAATTTTAGGCTTTGACTTGGAAAAAGCGTCTTCTGCTCATTTACCCGAAAAGGTACGAAGAGACGAACTTCTCACATTTTAAACAAGTTCACTGGTGGTTGAGATAAGCTGATGGTGCGCGATGTGTATTCAGTCAGCTCACCTCTGACCTTAGAGTTTGCTGTGTGAAGCACACTGTTTGTGCAGGACGCTTTGCCACTGACTGTCCTGCCAGCCCTTGGGACAGGCAGGATAGGCTTGGGCTGACTGGTGCCATGATGACACGAGGGGAGCGTGTCACATAAGCTCCGCGTTCACCGTCTCCCCGCTGCTCACGGTCTATTATTAGAGGTAGTCAGTGCCTTTGCTACCATCGTAAGCTTCCATTCCTTTGCCCGTAAAAGGAATGGAATTAATTGTAGAAAAATATCTTGTTTGTTGTCCTTCGCATTTTCCCATTAGAAGTTTGCAGACAGATGTTTTTACACCTGTTTTGATTTCTGGGTCGGCTCTTGGAGCAGTATTGTTGCTGTGTTCCGTGGACTCCCAGGGACCGAGGGACCCCTCGGGGATTGGCGGAGGGAGCCAAGAGGTGAGGCTGCCCAGGGTGTGGGCTCATCACGCTGTCCGCTTCCAGTCACAGTGGTCCCTACCCTTATTTTCCTTATATGTGTGTTAACTTTTCTTACGAAGAAGGGATTTTGTGGCTAAATAGTATCGTAGAAATTGCTGACTTGTGATACTAATTAAAAAACTTGCTGTGTCTTTAAAAAACCATTTTCTAGGTTAAATAGCCAATATTCCGGGAGTGTTCTTTGTGGGTACATGTTCAGGTTTAAGGTTCATCTGTTTTTGGTCCTGGTGGGCACACTGAGGACCGGGGCAGTTCTAACAGTGCGGACTCTCAGAGGGCAAAGTGGAGCTCAGCCTCTGCAGCGCGTCCAAAAGTGTAGACTTCCAATGCTTGCAGTCTCTCCACGGTGCTGAGTGCATTATTAGAGTGGTTCCTTTTGGTCTTCTTTAGGGTTCTGTTTGTATCAAAAGGAACGTAGCCAGATTTTAGTTTTCATTCGTAATCTATTTCTTAAGGAAAATATTAAGAACATTTGACCGTGTAGATGTTAGCAGCAGAAACACTCATGTTTGGGGGACATTAAAATAGCTCAATCAAATATACAAGATCTGTATATAAAATCTTAAGAAGTTGCGATCACGTGAAAGAGCTAACTGTACTAGCTGGGCAGGTGCTAGTCAGCCTGCGAGGCCCTGGTGACCGGATGTGGTCGCAGGTGTCCTTAGCCCTGAGAGAGTGCTGTGCGCTGAAAACTGCATCTCCCAGAGCAGACCGCATGGTCAGCGACTTAGATTGCTCTTACTCTCTTTATTTCTTACAAATTTTCAGTCTTGAATATTTGCTACTTTTTAATATCCTAAATGCCAGGCATGATAGAATTTGATGTCACTGGTATTACTAGGGGTGGATTGAAGAGAAGAAGACACATGAAATCATGTAGTTCAATTGTAGTGGCCCGTTGGCGGACATCGCAGTGAGATGTGAGTATGTCCGGCGGTCTCCGTTTGCAGGTCCTGCCAGGAGTCGGGCTCCCCTCAGACCTGCAGAGTTCTTTAGGGAATGAGTAGGCCCTAACTTCTTCATGGTTTAAGAACTGCTTTCTTATTTTTTTTATTGGGCCAAAAAGTCCAACTCTGACACACTGAAACTCTTTTTTCTGTCCGTCTTCTAAAACTTACTGTCCTTCCTGTGCGTGACGCTGAAGCACGTGGACATGTGTGGTTCCGGGGCAGGCAGGCCTTCTCACGAGATTCACATTTCACTCTTATCAGAAACCACTTTGTCCCCAGGAGAGTGAGGCCTGGGTGGCATTTCCCTGTGCTGGGGGTGGGTATCAAGTGCTGGGCGTATCCTGGCTTCTAAGTGGCTCCGTGTGGGCGGTGGACGTGCCCCATGTGTGGGTGCAGAAGCATGGGTGCAGGGAAGTGCCGTTTTTTCACAGGGCCCTAGTGCTGCGCTGCCTTTGGCTGGGAACCAGAGGGGCCTGGTGAATATAGGAATCGTCTCATATTTTGGGAGTTGGCTTTCAATTTGGGGAGTTATTTAATTGTGGCTAGTTAAATTTTTAAAGGGCAGGATCTTGATATGCACGTAAAGATGCTTCTGTAATATTAGAGCACCACTTTGATGATGGGGGCATTTGTGGAAAGCTCCTGATCCCAAAATATTGTTTTAAAAAAGTATAATTTGTACACTATTGGATTCAGGTTCTGTTTATGAAAGGTGATGTATATATAAATGGGAAAGTGTCTTCTAAATCATCAACAATTTGGAAACTTTTTAGCAGCATAGAAATGTCATTACTTAAAGGTCCTGGTTATGTGCTTCCAAAGACTTCTCCTCGCTTCTCCCTCTTGGTTGCCAGTGTGCGCAGTGCATTCTGCTCACGTTACTTCAGCTGAATTCTGCCCCCTCTGCACCCTGCAGCCCAGGATGGCCTACCCCCTGCTGGTTGCGTGGATTCCATCTCGGGCTTTGCGCCGTCTACTCTCAGCACTGAAGTCTCTTGTCATCCTTCTGGCAGTGTTTTGTGCCCCGTGGTCCCGTGGCTGTTCTAGGGGAGGGCCAGACTTTGGAGACTGCAGCCTGTGTGTTCATCTAGTTTTTCGAAGTGGCCTGTGGTTTGGCTGTGGCTTCCTGACCACTACTCGATTCTGTCTTTACCTAGGAAATAATCAGAAATAACACTTTTATTTGTTAATTTAGTAGCTTCAGAAGTTATTAGTAGCCTAGTGTTACAGATAATTTAGTTACATCTTGGAGGTCTAGGAATCTTACTTTATTGCGCGCAGTTATAGGGAAAAGTTAATCAACCGCTGAACGCGCGTTTTAGCCCTGGTGTGTCCAGGCGTCCAGAGGGCAGGGCCCTGGGGGCCGCGGGGACCCGGGCGCGCACGGCCCGCGCCGTCTGCCCGCGAGGCTGCGTGGGGGCAGCACGATCCCTGCCAGATCCACGTCCCTAAGTTCCACAGCTTTTCAGACAGGCGTTTTGCCCACCGAAGCGGCCCGGGAGCGCGAGTGCCGGCGGAGCCCGGGTGGGCGTCCGCCGTCGACGCCGCGAGCCCCGCCGTCCTTCCCGGGAGCGCAGCGGCGGTTACGCTGGGGGGCGCGTCGGACGCTGCGCGGCGCCCTGAGCGCCCGCGCTTCCCGGGCGGGCCTGTCCTCCGCGCGCGAAGCTCCCGCTGCGCCAGAAAGCCCGCCGTTTCGTTTTGCCACGACGGGCGTGCACGCGGGGAAGGGGGTTCCCGGCCGGCCCGGCGCCTCCCCCGACCGCGCGCCGGCGGCGCGGCCTTGTCGCTGGAGCCCGGCGAACAGGGCGGCCGACCCCTTGGCTTTACGCGTGTAGGATGAATTTAAAAACGACACCCAGGGTGCGTTTTCACTTCCCACAGTTGCTGCGATTGGCTGGTGAATGTTTGTCGGAGAAAGAGAGAGCTGAAGGCGCGCACCGTGTGGCTCGGACATCCTGAGAAGTGCGAAGAGAAGCACCCCAGAAATTCCATCAAAAATCAAAAGTACAACGTCTTCACCTTTATACCAGGGGTAAGACTCTTAAATTCTTGAAGATGGGTTGTCTATCAGAGATTACTAGCCTCCTTTGTTTTCATTGTTCTTTACTTTTTCATTTTTTCCCTTGTTAACTGTGTCTTATCTTTTCCTTTTCAACCATGTTTAAATTATTGTAAAATAATTCATATTCATTTTTAATGGACATAGCATAGAGTTAAACTGAAGAAATTTTATAAATAGTTTGATTATTGCTTTCAGTTCTAGATAAACATTTATGTTATTGTAGAGTTAATCAAGTACAGCTTAGTAAAATGTTCAGAAAATAAGTATAAATTTGTTTAGCTGGAAATTTGTTTGCAGGGAAAAGTGGAATGTAATGTTGAAAACCCACCCAGGAACTTCATGGTTAAAGTTAACACAGTTTTTTCAAATGCATGACTCAGTAACAAAATATTTATTACATTTATGACTATCTTCTTCACATTATAAATAAATTTTGTACCTTGTATTGTTATAATAATTGCCTTTAAATAGGTATTATCCTAATCTTTAATTAAATGTTTTAAAATTAATTTACAATACAAAATAGTTGGACAACTTTTGGCTTTAAAAGGTGCATCATTCTCTATTTTAATGACATTTATCTATCTTTCTGAAGTCAAAGGGAAGCTGGCACTGATTATATTTCCCTGTCAAAGTTTCTGACATGTTCATGCCCTTGTGCTATTTGGCAGAAAAAAAAAAATCTCTCGATTACGTAACATGAGGGTTACTTTTTGTTTCATTTATGTTGTCATGCTGACTTTACGTGGGCATCAGTTGTGCCCCCCACCTGTCCATCCGTCCACCCCCCCCTCATTCAGTAGTTAGCAAGTGCTTGATAACTATGATCCTTTATTAAAACACTCAAAACTAATGTCTCTGATTAGAAACCTGATCTTCTGTCAGGACAATAAAATGCAAAGTGTCTTTCAGACAGACAAATATTCTCACCCTTAATGAACTGTTAAGTTCATTAGGCCTGTTAGTAAATACCAGTGGGTTGGCTAAGCGTCGTACACTCTCCTAAAGGCCACCAGTCCCTCAGTGGACAGTACAGTGTTGGTTATGGTGGTTCAAAGCCAGCGGGGCAACCTCCCTTCTGCCAGCAGAGCCACGCAGCCTGGACTGCGGCCTCAACGCACCTGTTGATGTTCTGCACAACCATTACCGTGTGAATGATTTCTCTCTTAGGTTGTCTCTTAAATTAGTCTTTTCATCTAAAACGTAGTATTTTAGAAACATTTGGTAATTGCACAGTAGGGATTCTATTCTGTTTTTAGCATGAGTGGCAATTTCTGAATTGCTAATAGGTATAATTTATGCTAACTGAGATTTTAAAGAAATCACTGAAGAGAAAGAGGGCTTTCTGTCCTGCTGAGATTAATTTATGAAATGATTCCAAACATTTTCAGACAGCAGTTGAACATCATGATGAACATAAACGTGTTATCAATGTAACTGATTTTTCAGTCACACACAGACTGTGTGACGATGCAGACAACTTCACTGTGTGAAAGCCGTGGCTGCTGCCGACTCTCCAAATCAGCAATGAGCCCTTAACCCAGGGCTTTGCACTTTTCAAGTTTCCATATCTTCCAAGTTGCATAAATCACGGTATCCAACGAGGTTTGGATGTGCAAGTGGCAAGTTTGTAATAAGTTTCATTGTAATTGTAATGTGCTGTGTGAATTATCCTCATCTATAAACATGAGTTTTGTTCCATTTGATTTTCAGTTTAAATCTGTTAATTCGAGAATTTGTAAATAGAAGTCTATTAATATACTAGATCTCGTTTTTCTACCTTAAAAATAATTGTTTGAATTAAGCAAAAACAAAAAGTTACAGGATTTGCATTTCTGACATTTTATTGAAAGATTGTATTTATTTTATATTTGAAAATATTGTTGAAGATCAAATACTAGGGGACTGTAAAGATATGTAGGTAGCTGTCTTCCTGGAAATTGGCCTGTAGTTTACATATCTTTATATTTTATCATTTCCTGCACTTCGAGGGAAGTAAATACTTTGAGGAGAATAAGGCAGTTTTGTGGGAGGATCACAGCTGTGTATGTGTTGTTTATTCCCTTAGTCTTTGTAAAGCTACCCAGATGCCCACATTCAGAGAAATGTGGCTGTCATATTTTATTTTTATCATTTCATAAATATAAGGATAACATGGTTTTTCCATCACAATGTTTTCTGAGTTGTTATCAAGACACGCATTCGTATGCGTGTCCCTCTGACCGCTCAGCCTCAAGAACACTCAGCCGTCCCCGCGGGCGGCGCCTCTGAAGAGTCACAGGAGTGAAGGGGAGTTGAACATGGGAATCGCACACAGGAGAATCGAAAGCTTTTCGAGGACACTTCTGACGTAGTTGCATGCTCTGAGGGCCTTCTTACTACTTTTGTTTTAAATATAGTTTGGGGGTAATACTACCTTTATGATTTACTCATTGGAAAGCTAACGTCAAAATTATTACATTGGTTCGGACTCACGGCGTATGTTTACTGTTTCATGGAAATGCAGTTAATTAGTTATTGTGCCAATTTAATTATTTAATGAGGTAGTAAAGATTTTCCTTGGAGAGACTCAGTTTTTTCTTTTCCTTTTTAGGTTTTGTATGAACAGTTCAAGTTTTTCTTGAATCTCTATTTTCTGGTCGTCTCCTGCTCCCAGTTTGTGCCGGAGTTGAAGATTGGCTATCTCTACACCTACTGGGCTCCTCTGGTAAAGAAGGGTTTGAAATTAGCTTAATTATTAAATATTTAGGATGTAGTTTTAAGAGTTGAACTGGATAATAGAGAAATTGAACAGATTTTTAACAACCTGGTATTGTCGCTGTGTATCATGGAACCTTTGTCAAAAGACGTGGCGGGGTTCTGCCCCTGAGGTCCTCCGCAGCCCTGACAGGGGCGCTCTCAGCCGGGGCAGGGGGCCTCCAGAGCACCCCTGTTGGCAGTGGGCAGGGCACCCACCGCGGGCAGCAGGCCTGTCCCTAGCTCCTCCTCCTTGCCTGGCCCTCTCCTGGGCCCACTGAGCTACTGGGGATGACGTGTGGGGTCCACACACTAGCGCTTGGTGCCCTGACAACCGAGCAGTCGTTGCCTCCGGCCGAGGAGACGGTCGGACCTGGTGGGTCTCGTTGCAGCCCAGACAGCTTCTGGTTGGCAGCTCAGCGTCTAAACGCATTCGAAAGACAAATCGTGCTCACAGACATTCCCATTGGAGACGTACTGTCCTGGTAGCTTAATGCTATCTACTCGTAGTTTCTGTGAAGTTTTAGTTTCTATAGACAACTGTATGTCTTCTTTTCATCCTTTCACATAGAAGAACGTACTACTCCCTCTTGCCTGTTCCTTTGGGGCCGATCAGCAGTGCAGTTCAGCAGGGCCGACATGGCGGGGGAGCCCTGTGGGACCCAGGTTTCCTTGAGGCTCCTGCCACCTTCAGAACCAGAACCCCTCGTGCAGGGCGCACTGAAGCTTGTCTGTTCCAGTTTCTGTGGCCCACGCCTCCCAGAGAGGGACTGGGAGGGGGTAGATCTGGTTTACAGGAAGGCTGAGTCAGGCCCACCACCCGCCTTCCCCGGCATCCGGTTCCCACAGACGGGTGGGTGGGAGCAATGAAAGTACCTGCGCAGGTAACTAAAGTACAAAATGACAGGGTGGCCCTGCTCTCCTCGTCAGCGAGGAGAGCAGCGAGTCAGCAAGACTGAAGGAGACGTTGGTGCTGACGGTACAGACATCAGTCTCTCCAGTGGGGCGGGGGTGGTGACAGCCCCAGAGGCCAGAAAGATGGATGGAGCCTCTTTATTTGAGAAATGTATCCCGAAAAAATAATGATTGGTCATAAAGTCTAAAGAATGTCTGCTGTTATTTTTGATGGAAAAAAGTATTTAAAAAATCATGCCTAACAGTGGACTTTTTAACTCTGCTATATGCCGTGATGAGTTGGAATCTGCGTTACTGTGTAGCTTTAAAAACAGTGTTTAGGAGAAGTGTTTAATAACATTAAAGGTACATACGTTAGGTAAATGGGGGAAAGTGGTTTAAAATATGGTTAGAATGAGCTACACAATTCCTTGATCAGCCAGTGGTGAATGTGTTTGCGGCCGGCACTGTTCTAAGCAATGTTGGTACAACAGTAAGACAGAGCACTTCTGGTCAGAGCTTAGACCTGGGGAGAACAACGATTTAAATCGATTCAAACAGCTACGACGAGAACATACAAAGGAGGATAAGGGGATCGAGAATGAGGGCGTGATAGTGATAGGGTGACTGAGGCAGGACCCTCTGCCGGGGTAACTCTAGGAGAGAGCAGGTGGGTCGTGCACAGGACAGGTAGTGGGGGCAGCAGTGTGGAACGTCTTGAGGCTACAGGGCGGCTGGCCCTGCAGGAGTGCGGTGGTGGGACTGGGGTGGGAAGGGAGATGGTGTGGCGGAGGAGTGCCGAGCACTCTGGTTTCGTCCTGAGTGGAGCTGGTAGCTCTGTGTTTGAGGGGGCTCTGCTCGTGCCCAGGAAGGGGAGCACTCACACTTGCACTCCAGTTTTAAACGCGGGGGTTGATACCCCATACCCTGTCCAGGGGGCTCTCTCTCCTCCCCTTCTCTGCCTACCCACCCACTGCAGGTGGCCACCACTCTAAACTTGAGATTGTATTTGCTGTGTGTCTCTTGGTAATTTTTATACTTATGTTTGTGTCATTAAACAATATGCAATATTGTTTTGCATGCTTTAAGAATTTTACATAAAGTTTATCTTATTCTGTGTATTTTTATAACATGCTGTTTTAGCTTAACATTGGTTTATAAAATTGATCCACGTCAACACACACAGATCTAGTTTTGCTTTTTTTAAACCCTCACATGAGGAAATTTTTTCATTGCTTTTAGAGAGGAGAAGGGAAGGAGGGAGTGAGAGAGAGAGAAAAAAACATTGATCCGTTATGTCTGGTATACACCCTGCGCTGGAATTGAACCCTGAACCTTTCCGTGTAGGAGGACACTGCACTGGCACCACACCAGCCGGGGCTGGTCCATTCATTTTTCTTCCTCTAAAGTGCTCCATCCTGTGAGTCTGTCACAAGTACTCTTCCATTGTCCTGGGAAAGGAGAGTTTTAGGTTGTTTCTAGTTGGCCGCGGTCACAGACTTCGCTGTAATGACCATCCCATTTATGCATTGTTCCTGATGCGTGTACCCCAGAAGTCGCACATCTAAGTGCTGTTCGTTTCTTCCATTTTTTTGAACAAGGGCAATCTCTTCACAGGGATTTCTTTGTCAACCCCTGAGTTCTTGCTCTTTGTCCACCTGTGTGTTGTCATCACAGGCCTGTGTCCAGGGCTGCGGTGGCCCACGGTCTCACACACACACGGTGGTTGCATGTCTTCTCGCTGCCAGCACCTCGTCTGGTAAGGTTGAAAAAAAGGAGCCAATCACCACTTCTGTGCCCCTCACAGCCAGCACAGGCTGGTGGAGTGTGAAGCCCCCACAGCTGGTGGTTGTAAAATCAGACGTCTTACCTCCACCAACTTGACAGCAGACAGGTGACCTCAGACGTTCCCCCTGCTCTCTTAACTAATGCAGGATGTCTCTGGAAACACTGGTAGCTGAATTAATAATCTTTCTTTTCCAACTACGCCGGCAGTGTTATTTACCAGCTTCCGCTCTGAGCTAATTTCTATTGTATTTTCCCAGATAACAGAGGAAACGCAACACGGTAACGCAGATTCCAACTCATCATGGCATATAGCAGAGTTAAAAAGTCCACTGTTAGGCATGATTTTTTAAATACTTTTTTCCATCAAAAATAACAGCAGACATTCTTTAGACTTTATGACCAATCATTATTTTTTCGGGATACATTTCTCAAATAAAGAGGCTCCATCCATCTTTCTGGCCTCTGGGGCTGTCACCACCCCCGCCCCACTGGAGAGACTGATGTCTGTACTGAAAATAAAGGGACTTAAATACACTATTGTGCCACCTCAAGGCAAAACCAGTGTCCTGAGAGCAAAACCCCAAATTAATACAGGGACCCGCCCTGCCCGTGTGAGACTTAGGTGAAGGACACAGGGAGCTGCTGGTGCTCTGTGAGCAGACTGTGGCTCCCGGGAGGACCTAGAGACACCGGCTGCCTGCAGGGCCAACCTGGGCTGGGAGGAGGGGCGACAGTCCGCACCCCACGTCCCTATGCCCAGAGAAGGACACAGCCATGTGCTCTCTCCTGCATCCACGTCCCCTATGCACAGTCGTGCAGAAGGGGCGCACCCCGTGAGATTCTGAGACGTGGGAGAGGCAGCTCGTTTCCACGGCACGGAGAACTGAGAGCTGTCTGGCATGTGGTGATCCCTCCAAGGCAAACTGACGCTATAACCCCGGCTACACTCGCTCCCCCTCCCCGTGAGAATTCATGCTGGTCCGGCACTGTGTTCATGTGCTCCCCCCACCCCCCGCCCCCAGGACCTGGGCAGTGGGAGATAAGGCTACCACTATGGGACGCAGGTTTGGGCCCTCCTGTGGGCAGGCCGTGGGGACAGACCTGTCATGCCGCCTGACTCACAGGTCGCGCCTGTGAAAGCACTGCCCTCGGATGCCCCGTGATCAGCCCTGGGGCTCTCGCGTCCCCCCCCCGGCTGGCACTGGCCCTGGAAGACGCGCTGCCCCTGCAGGGAGCCTTGCCCGTCTGTTAGGGCACAGAGACCACACAGGACGAGGCCTTTAAGGGCGGGCGGTCCGTTTGGGCTCCAGCGGCTCAGAAGGAGACCGTGGCATCAGCCCTGCCGGCCCCTCGCCCGCCTCCTGTCCCCGGGCTGGCTGCTAGAAGCCTCTCAGGACAGCGTACCGGCACGCTGTCCTGGCAACGGGCAGGCCAACGTGGGAGTCACCTCGGGGCTGTGGCCGGTCCCGTTGGCCCTCTGCGTGACTGGGCCTCCCAGTCTTCAGAGGGCGGGCCTGCCCCCTCTGTCCGTGCCACCCGCCAGGCCGTTCGTTCCTCCTGGACCCCACCTGGGCCCGCTGGTGGGCGAGTGGAGCACTGGGCCAGAGCCCCACACAGCCCTGGGCCGAGTGCACCAATGGGCGCCCAGGGCCCACTTCATTTAGCTGGTTGGCTGTACAGGAAAAACCGGAGTGAGAGGGGAGTGTCCCTCGGTGGAAGCTGGCCTGCGACGCCCGGCACCACGGGTGCCCAGCTTTTGGGAGGGGTCGCACGTGCTGGGAGGAGCCGGACTCTCCACCACGCCTGTGTGTCCAAGGGTGCGGCACAGCCTCGGAGGTGGACGTTAGCCACGTGGCAGTGGTGGAACAGTTCGGGACAGATGACAGGCACATAGAAGCTGTGCTGAGGCCTTTACCTAAAAAACGACCAGCCGTGCTCTTGAGGGCCGCCATCTACCGTTGCGCCCTGGGAGGGAGCCGGCTGGCCGGCCACATCGGGCCTTAGGTGTGGCCCGGGGGTGGCTGGGCGTCCCCAGGGGCTTCCGGACCACCCGCGGATGCTCCAAGGCGGAAACAACGCGTTTTCTATCCGTCTTTGCTAATTTGACATTCGAATGCTTGAGTGTTCCAAATCTAGCATCAGGAAATTTACTGAAGATTGTTTCTTCTTGGGGTTACTGAGTTTTTTCTGATAATTAGCTTGAAGTACATATTAAGATGTGAATTTTATTTTTACAAATATTTTATTTATTTACTTACTTTTAGAGAGACGGGAAGGGAGGGAGAAAGAGGGAGAGAAACATCCATGTGTGGTTGCCTCTCTCGTGCTCCCTACTGGGGACCTGACCTGCAGCCCAGGCCTGTACTCTAAGAATCGAACCTGTGACCGTTTGGTTCGCAGGCTGGCACCTTGTCTGCTGAGCCACACCAGCTGGGGCTGTGATGTGAATTTTAAAATTCTCTTGGGATGATAAGAATTGTAAATCTAGTAGTGTATTATATTCCTTCTATAGTGTTTCCTTGTTACCTTTTGTCTTTTTTCTTTGTTTTCATTTCATATTTTAGAAGAAATATACAGTTGATCCCTGAACAACACAGGCCTTTTGTCCCCACACAGTCAAAAATCTGCATGTAACTCTTGACTCCCCCAAACTTTGGTACCTCTGCAGGCACCAAAGTACACGACGCTCAGGCCCCCTTCTCCAGAACAGCGCAGACGAGTGCGCGCCCTCAGCCTCCCACACTCCCTGTTCCCAACCACAGACCAGAGCTGCTGTGGGCGTTTCCTGA
Organism: Mormoops blainvillei; assembly: GCA_004026545.1. Classification (NCBI taxonomy): domain Eukaryota; kingdom Metazoa; phylum Chordata; class Mammalia; order Chiroptera; family Mormoopidae; genus Mormoops; species Mormoops blainvillei. The sequence continues at coordinate 294,551 of PVJD01000922.1, read as the reverse complement.
AAAAGCCTGTGTGTGCGTGGGCCTGCATAAGCCAGACCTGTGTTATTCAAGGGTCAACTGGACATTGAGGGGGAAAGAGTAGAACTAAATAGAAAAAGAATTGTTTCTTACTTTTTTGTTAAAAGTCAAATTCTCTCAAATACTTCATTTCGTTTTATAGGGATTTGTCTTGGCTGTTACTATCATGAGGGAAGCAATTGATGAATTTCGACGTTTTCGGCGAGACAAGGAGGTGAATTCACAGCTGTACAGCAAGCTTACAGTAAGAGGTTAGCAAGACACTTTCAGTTCATCATTTGTTCAATATAACCATTATTTTTGAGTTAACATAAACGAAAGAAAACATGTTTTAATTCTGTAATTGAAAGTAGTGGTATATGATTGCATATAGTATCATTAATTTTCTTGTTATAATAAATGCATGTAACTTCAGGGTAGATTTTTATTTTCTAGATGCATGGGGGTGTGTGTGTGACTGTAAATGTGCACACACACTGCATGTGTGTGTGCATGTACACATCGGTCAGTAGTTGCCTGATGCCCACTGTCCCATTTGTGTAGAAACATGTGAAATGCTCATGTTTGCCAAGAGGTGTACCCCTGCATTTAAACCTCTTCGCATTGTGTTTTAAACACAGTCGTAAAGGCCCGACGTCTCGACCCAGGGCTGTATTTGAGGGAAGGCCTATGAACACCCAAAGTAAATGTCAGACTGCGACAGGAACAGACGGGCACCCATTTCTCCTTGACCTTCATTCAGAGCTTTGCCCTTGCTTATTTGTGTTTTTAAAGAGATTGTTTATTTGGTTTTTCAGTCCCAGTAGAAACAAAGCACCATTGTAGGAAGAGGATGGGTGAGGCTGCTACGAACAGGCGCAGAGACAGGAGAGAGAGGGCAATGAGAACCGGACCACGAGGGACAACGGGGGCAGGGCTCAGGGACCCCAGAGTGCATCTCAGACAAATGTGCAGAGCGCGCTTTGTGTCTTCTGTTTGGGATGGACGGTTGCACAGTGAATTATGTGTTTGAAATAATCCTGTCCAAAATGATTCTTTATACCTTACTGGGATTTATTTCACATAGCATACCGTTCCTCTATTTTAAGTATACAGTTCAGTGACTTTTGGTATGTTCAGAGTTATGACACCATCACCATCGTAATTTTAGAACAGCTTTAGCATTCTAGGAAGAACCTGCAGTGTACTAACAGCCAGCCCCCCTCTGCCCCTCCTACCCGTATTCCAGTCTCCAGCAGCCGCAGGCTTGTACATTGTCTGCGTGGATGTGCCCTAGGGGATACTTTATGTCCGCGGAACCCTGCAGCACGCGGCCTCTCATCACTGGCAGCCTTCCCTTGGCAGAATCTTTCCAAGGTTAACCCCTGGGTAGTGGCACCAGGACTTTATTTCTTTTTCTTGCCAGGCAACACTCCTTGTACGGTGGACCGATATCATTTGCCCTGTCATCCGTGATGGACATCTGGGTGGTTCCCATGCATAGTCTGTTGTAAATAATGCTGTTATGAATATTCGTGTACAAGTTTTTGCGACTACTGTTTTCATTTTTTAAATATATTCCTAGGAGTGAAATAGCTAGATTATGTAGTAACTCTATGTTTTTGATGAAGTGCCAAACTGTTGTCCTAATTGGCTGCACCATTTTACCTCCTCACCAGTTTCTCCACATCTTCACCAACACTCGCTGTGGTCCGTCTCGCGGATAATGGCCGTCCTGCTGGGTGCGAAGTGGGCTTCCCCTGTGCCTTCAGTTTGTGTCTCTGATGACTGATGATGTTGAGCACCTTTTAATGTGCTTATTGGCCAATCGTGTATCTTCTTTGGAGAAACATTTGTTCAGATTCTTTGCCTACTTTTTAACTGGGTTATTTGTCTTTTAATTGTTGAGTTGGACAAGTTCTTTATATATTCTGTGTTTAAGTCTCTTGCTAGATATAGGATTTGGAAATATTTTGTCTTATTCTGTGGATTATAGTTTCTCTTTCTTGGTGGTATCCTCTGGTGCACAAAAGTTTTTAATTTTAATGAAGTCCAACTCACCTTTTTTTTCTTTTGTTGCTTATGCATTTGGAGTTGTAGCTAAGAACTAATTTGCCAACCCAAGGTTACAGAGATTTACTTCTGTGTCTTCTTTTAGGAGCTTTGTGGTCTTAGCTCCTACATTGGGGTCTGTTATCTGTGGTAATTTCATATTTTGTCTGTGGTGAGTCCACACTCTTTTACATGTAACTATTAAGTTGTCCTGGTACCATTTGTTGAAAAGATTACTCTTGATTGAACTGAAAAAATTAATTATTAAAAAGCTTTGATACTTAAGGTAGTGGCTTGGTAGAGGAAAGATGTGTTGTGGAAAAGAAGATTAGTTTTGGGAAAAAGAATCCCCAGAATGGCCAGGCAAATTAGGTGTAACTTTGGTTGTGTTTTTTAGAATATAATGTAGGTCCTGGCTTGTTTTAACAGTTGTGGCAGCTGTGGTGTTTGGGCAAAGCAGACATGTGTTTCTGTGCCCCAGCTGCATCCTTCAGAAGCGAGCAGCGTGGCGCTGCCCGCGAGAGTGGCAGAGTGTGCAGCCCTACTGGCCCGTCTGCCTCAGCAGCGGTGGCCAGGCAGGCAGACGCTGTGAGAACGTGCTTCATCCAGCTCCGGGACGTGGTCGGAGGTTTACAGCACCCAGCGGATCATTGAATCCAGGAAAAGGCAACTTGAAAATGGTAGGAAAGCTCCTCCATATTGTACTTGCCCTCACTGCACCCCCACCATGGCGCCCGCAGTCCCAGTTTGGTCCTCTGCAGCTGGCTCTGAAGGGGGCGAAGCAGGACTTCCTGACAGAGCGTTGCGTGTGTCTGTCTCACCAGTCCGAGGGCCATTTGGAGGACTCATGGAAGATGCTAGGCTTTCTTCCTTTTTTTTTCTTTAATACTACTTGGCGCTCACACAAAGCAGAAGAGCCACAGAGCAGCAGGCAGCTCTGAAGCACATGAAGGCTCTGGCATCTGGAGCAAAAGAAACAGTGGAGGCGGACAACAGTGTCAAACGCCAGGCAGGAGTAGTCAGTGAGAGAATTTCTTCAGAAAATTAGGGCGTTCCAAGTGTCCACATTTACAGGGGAATTTTGAACCAACTCTCAAGGCTGGAGCTGGATGCATGCTCAGAAAAGACCCGAGAGGGCCCTGGGCCTCTGGCCAACCCCTGGCCTCTGTACCCGCAGAGGGGCAGACAGGGGCCTATGGTGAACAGCCTGGCCGGGTGCCAGAGCCCTGGTTCGCACAGGGCCTTCCCTCCCTTTCTTCCTCTCCCCCTCTTCATGTCTCTTCCTCTCTCTTCCTCCTCTTCCTCCCCCACCCCTTCTCCCTTCCTCCCTCCCTCCCTTCTCTTATGTGCAAGGAAATCTCTTTCAGAGACCACGTATGACAGAGAATACACACATTACAAAATAAGTCTAGAAAAGTCACTAAACCTACGGCCAGCGCATATGCCAAGAAATAAAATGTGACCCATTCACAGAAGATAGTCTGAGGACACACTAGACAAGGATAAAATCAGTCACCGTAAACGTGCTCAAGGAGCTAAAGGAAACTAATTGCTAGAAGATATCAGGAGAATGATGTACGAACAAATACAGAATGTCAGTGGAAGTTTAGAAATTATTGAAAAAAGCAAAAGAAAAATCCGGAGATGAAAAGTACAATAAATTAAAAGAAAAAAAAATCACCAGTGAGTTTCAGTAGCAGATTAGAGTAGGCAGAAGAAACTGTCAGTGAACTTGAACCTGGGTCCCATGAACTATCCCCTCTGAGGAACCGGAGGAAGAATTAAAAAAATAAATACAGGGTCTAGCACAAATAATGCCCCTTTCTTATTACATCAAAATCTTTTATTACAAAATCACAAGCATGAAATTCTGTAACATAACAATATCACACTCAAGCACAGCATACGACATTTTAGGTGAAATGTTCAAATTGCTTTCCCTGTTGTACGAGACACCCACATACCCCACCAACCACGTGCAGTGGCGTTGCTTCTGCTGGACCCTGCAGATCTGAGGAGACTTGTGACACAGCAGCGAGTGCACAAATGTGCACGTACGGGGATCTCAGGAGAGAGGAAGGGCAGGGAGAAATTCGAAGGAGTGATGGCCATTAACTTCCCGCATTTGGCAAAGGACGTGAACCTGCAGATTCAGGAAGTGTAGTGAGCCCCTGGAAAGGCAAATGCGTAGAGAACCACCCTGGGGCACATTGTAGTTGGGCTGTGTTGGAACCCAAGGGCCAGGGGAGCACTGAGAGCACCCACTCTTCATGTCGGGGGGTCTGCAATAAGGTAAGAAATGCGCGGGAGAAACACAGCGGTATTTTAAAAATAGTACAAGAAAAAATTGTCAGTCAAGAATTCTATAGCCAGTTGAACCGTCATTCAAGCCCTGGCCGGTGTGGCATCGTCCTGTAACCAGAAGGGTGTGGGTTCAGTTCCTGGTCAGGGCACACATACAGCTTGCATTTTTGTGTCCCAGTCTGACCACACAGCAGCACCGGTTCGGATGCGCATGGGAGGCAGCCAATCAGTGTCTCTCTTTCACTTCCTGCTTCCATTCCCCTGTCTCCAAAAGCAATAAAAAAATATCCTTGGATGAAGATTAAAAAAAAACCTGTCATTCAGAAGTGAAGGAGAAATGAAGGCACTCTCAGATGAACTCAGATTGGGAAACAGTCACTCAGGCAGATTCACACCCACCCGCGCTCGCCGCTGCACCAGCCACAGTCGCCAAAAGGCGATGGCGGCCCAGATGTCCGTCGATGGGCGAACAGAGAAACAAGGTCGTGGCCTGTTCGTACACTGGAATAGTACTCAGTCGTAAAAGCTAATTAAAGTGAGACATGATAGAACCTGGGTGAGCCTTGAAAATGTTACACTATGCTGTAGGAAGGAAGCTAGACACAAAAGGTCACCTACTGTATGGTTTCACTGACAGGAGTGTGCAAAGTAGGTGAGATAGTGGGGAGAAAAGGCCGGTCATGGCTGCCATGGCCTGGTGACTCGGGTGGGGTGAAGGTCCCTTTAGGGGTGGAGAAGTGTCTCTGACATGATGGGTTGCTGTGTGAACCAGGAGTGTACTGGGTGCCCCTGAATGAATTCACTTTAAAATGGCTGGTTTTATCTTATGTTAGTTTCACCTAAAAATTGTATAAAATGTTGAGGAAGACACACTAATAGTATACCTTTTCACTTAATGTGCTATTTGAACTAAAAATGCTTTAAGGAAAAACATTTTTTGCTGATGGTCTATGAAATGGACATTTTACTTGCAGTTGGGAATTTTTGCTATTTTTCACTTCTTTTGTCGGATGACATTTATAACACATGTCTGCATAACTGCCATCCCAGGTAGGTTGGTGTCATTGCCAAGTTACAGATGACACCCCTGAGGGACATGCTGAATGGATACCGCCCTTAGGCACGTGTCCGGGGGAGCTGGTCTGACTGGATGAGTAAAACCTAGAATGTGAAAAGTACAGATGTATACTTATTGGGCATAACGTAAAATTTATTGTGCCGTCAAGAATGTTTGCTGCTCAGCTCCTTAATTTCTAATGTTCCAGTTCCCTGGTCTTCGAATGGCGTTGACGGCTGTGTCCTGTGTGGTTTGTTGCGTCCTCATTGCAACCCCTGGGCTTTTTATAAGCTGGGACCACTGCAACACAGTCTTGTGGAAGTAACCTGGGAAAACGTTACTTTTTTGTTTCTTTGGCTTTTTTTTTTTTTTTAAAGGAAAGCCACTTCCTCTTTCAAGTTTGCTGATATCTTAAAGGTGCTTTGTTTGGAAGCCGAGAATATTTTAACTGATATATGATCTCAGTGAATACTGGACGAGTTTACTTAGCTCTCTGTTTTATCGCCTGAGAAGCCGCTTTTCTCGTGTGGGAATTTTCCATGTCTGCTGCTGCTCCTTCCCTCCCTTTCTCCTCCCTTAGGACGGCTTTCATTCCTCGCTGTCTCCTGGTGGCCAGTGGCCAGGGCAGCGGCGCGGAGGGGGAGGGCGCGTACCCCAGCGCTCCTGCACGAGGCCTGAGGAGGTGGAGTCTGGCCTTCATGGCATTCCCTTTTCAGATTCTTGGAATCAGTGCTGAATTTTTTTCCTATTTCTAAAGAGAGGTGTATAAGTTGTATGCCTTCTTAAGCATCCAGTCAGTTAGTTCACAGTTCAATCCCACGAACATTTTACTAAGCACTCACTATGTGTCAGGCCTTGGCCAACCTCGTGGGACTCACAAACAGGAGTAAGTTCTGAGCTGTGCCTCTGGCGAGCCCGTGCGGCTCTCTGTGGGACGGGCCGGGAGGCCTTTGCTCACTCGTTCTTATTTTACTCTGCCGTCAGGTCTCAGCCGGGCTGCCACACCAGCTGCTGTGCGTGCGTCTTGCCGCATTAAAGCTGAAGTTGATGTGGAACATCATATTAGAAATGAATTTAATTAGAAATGGCATTAATTTCGCTCTATGGCTTTTTGTGTTAGATGTTATTTTCCAGTATATCTTAGGTGTTTCTTTGAATAGTTCTGACATTTTCTTGTTTATTTGGTTTTCAAGTATTAAAACATAGGAGAGAGAGAAGAAAACCTGTTGTCTTTGAACCTTACGTAAGTCTTGTGTGCAAGAGAGAATGTGGGAGAACATTTCCACATTCACCTGTGTCTTGTGTTCCAGCTTCCTTGCCGAAAAGAAGCCTCACTCACGGGAGCACAAAAAGGGACGGTGTTCTCTGCTCCCACGTGATTCGGCGTCTTCGGTCCATACTACCAGCACTGTATTGTTGAGTACGCGTAAAGCTCTTACTCTGTTTTTACAGTTAAAAATGTATGAAACGTGTCAATGAAATTTTTTGTCACCTTTTAGTGAAATTTACTTCATTCATGAGTAATAATTATTCCTTTAAAAATGAAGAGATTTTCAAATCCCTCTTTAGTGCCTTTTATATATTCTCTATGCATTCCACACACTTTCACAGGGGAAATCATGTATGTAGCTGGTTTTATGAGTTAGTCTATTTTCTGCCTGTCAAGAAGGAATTCCCTTTGATACAGTCCTGTCTTCAGATAGCTTTGTTGCTGGTATACTCAGTGTGAGCAGCGTCTCCCATCAGCAAGGGCTGACAGCCGGTGCACCTGGAAGCAGGCAGAGTCCGTCTCTGCGTGCCCGTGTGCAGAGAAGCCATGATAGCACTCGCGGTCTGTTGGTGCGCCGCCGTCTCCAGCTTGGCTGCGCTGAGACCGTGTAGATGACCTCCCGCCCTGGGTGTTAGGAGCCATCTGTGGGTGTCTGCTTCGCATCGGCAGAGCAGCTCCTTGGGACACATGCTCAGCTTTTCACACACTCATCTCAGATCGCCCCCTTTTGCAGCAGACCTAAGACCTCTTTCTTGTCTGTGGCCTGAGCAGCATTTGAAAAGAATCCATTCCAGTATTTATTCAAGAGTATCCAGCACACATCATTGCATTCTTACTACACAGTGACATTCATTACCTGTTACACATGTCAGGTACAAACACACACACTTTAGATGTATTATCTCATGTGTTCAGTTCTTAGGACCAGGTGCGTGTACTCGGGCTAGATACACACGTGCAGGAGTTGAGGTGTGAACCCATTGCCCGTGTGGCCAGTGTGTTCTCTCAGTCACCCTAAGAGGATCTCTGAAGTTGTTTCTTCATGTTTACACAGCCAGTGCTTTTTGTTACATCGTTCGGAGGTGAACATGTGAAATAGGACTGAAAACTCTAACTGGCTGACACAGACCCTCTTTGTACACACAGAAGAGCTGAGTGTGTGTGTGCATGTGCGCGCGTGTGTCGGGCAGCATTCTGTCTTCCCTTTGGGGCCTGGATGCCTCTGAGGTGCCGCCAGTCACGGGACTCCGGGACCTGCACGTGCCCTGCTGGGTCTGAGGCTCAGCAGTGCTGGCCCAGGGAGGTGCTCAGCCAGCGCAGCGCGTCAGGGGCGAGGAACTGGCAGGTCGGGTGAGAGCCGTCCTCGCTGTGTGCTCGTGGCCCAGCCCCGCGACCCCTCCCCCCCCCGCCCTCCCGGCCTCTCGAGGCACAGCGTTCTTTTAATTTGCCAACTTGGCTGTGCGTTTTGCTTACTACTTCCTTTTAACATTTCGTTGTTTGTTTTTGATCTTTTATAAAAGTTTATTCATCTTTTTTCCTTTTTTTGATTTACTTTATTATAATTTCTCTACTAAAAAATTTATCATGTGGCAAATAACTTTTATCTTGTTTGACTAATTTTTAAATAGTTTTTTCAGATGTAGATAAACTTACAATCTTTATGGATGCAAATCTTTAGATCTTTTTGTGTGTGGTTTTTACTTTAACCTTAAAAGGTCCATTCAACCCCACGTGTGGTGTGTTTGGATTTCCTTACAGTGTTGCAGCATTACATTTGAAGTATATATTGCATGGGGGAGGGATCTACCTGTTCTTCTTCCCAGCTGGTCAGTTAATTACTCCGACCCAGTCGTCTAAGGCCCTTTCTCTGCCCTTTGAGAACTCTGTGGGTGCCTCGGGGGCCTTCCTGCGGCGCCACCCTGACCACCCCTGGCCCAGGCCCCTTCCTAGGGCCTCCTGCAGCTCGCGCAGCCTCTCCTCCCTCCCTCCTTCCCTTCTTCCTCCACTGGTTACTTTTCTCTTTCATTTTCTCCTGATTTTCTCTGAGAAACAAGAGACACTATAAAAATAAGGTGACGGGACATTTTCTTTCTGCTCTTGCACTGGACCGGTGACCTGAAACCCTCGCCAGGCACCTGGAGGAGGAAGCCAGAGCACGGAGGTCCCAGGCTCCACACGGCTCAGGTACCGCGGGCCTCAGGGCTGCGGAGGTGCGGCCCGTTTGTGTGGAGGAGCTCTGCCTCTTGGCCTCGGGTAGGCGGCTGAGAAGGCGGCCGAGAAGGCGGCCAGGGCCGCACGCGGATCTTGGGCCTCTGGTGCAGACAGTGGCGGGTGCCCCCAGGCGGGAGCGCGGGCCTCCATCCAGTGGTGCTACAGAGTCGCTGTCTGTATCCCTTAGTAGGCACAGCCTTCACTGTTGAGGTGTTTGTATAATTTTCTACAGAATATCTGTGTGGTGAGCAGAGTGATCTGCCACAGATACTTTTTTCAGTGTTTGGTTCTGCGTATCACCCCAGGCAGAGCCGCGGCCTCAGTGGGCCCAGGTGGCAGGCGTGGTGGGCTCTGTGGTCACCGTGGCATCTTCCTCAAGCCAGTTCTTCCCTTCTTGAGAGAATAAGGAAACGCATTGATCATGCTGAATTTGAGCATTTCACTTTTTTTGTTTTTACTAAAGAATGTTTTTAAAAACTACTTTGGTCATTGCTACTGCATGTTTAAGAGTGAAAATTGGTCACGTTCAGCCAGGTGCTTCGTAACCCTTCCCCTAGACGGCAGTGTTCTTTTGTTTTGGAGGCTGATTTAGGTCATTCCTTTGGCAATGTGTTTTCCTTTGCTGGGCCCCGCTTCATCCGACAGGTCTCTGCGTTCCGTGAGGTGGGGCTGGCCCGTTTCCTTCCCTCCGTGATCCCCCGCCTGTCCTGGGCAAGAGGCCTGGAGTCCTGGGTGACATCCTCGGTGTCGTCAGCAACAGGAAGCACATGGGCCTGGGTGCCACCCAGGCCCGTGTGCTCAGGGCCACCTCCCAGGACCTTGGTTGGGGGCCAGAGGCGGACCGGTGGAGCCTTGACTTTCATCTTGTGCCCTGTGGCCCCGCGAGCACCCTCCCTGGCCCTGTCCCTCCTCGCTGCCCCCAGGGATCAGGCTCTTCGACACTGGGGCTGGTTCACCTCTGAGGGTCCGGCTCCCTCTGCAGGTGGGCCTTTCTCCATAGCCTGGGGGCCCTGTGACCTGGGCGCAGGGACCTTTGGTGTCTTTGCAGCTTCTGCTCCCCATGTCCTAAGAACGCTTTGCCTAACTCAACGTTCACAAAGATTTTCTGCCATGTTTCTCCTGTGTTTTTTCTTCTTCTGTTTTATTTTTTGTTTGATTTACTCTGTGTGTGTGTGTGTGTGTGTGTGTGTGTGTGTGTATCCATCTATTTCGAGCAAATGTTTGTGTTGGTAGAAGGTACGGGGGTGCAAGTACTTTCCTTGCATGTGGATATCCAGTTGTTTCTAGCACCGTTTTTGGAACTAGTAACCCTTTACTCCTGCTCCACTGTGCGCTGTTGTCAAAACTCGTTCTTTCGTGTGTGGGTTTAATTCTGGACCCTCTTGCATCCCATCGCTCTGTCTGCCTGCCTTTACGCTAACCGCATGCATATTTGGCTGCCGTTGCTCTGTACTGATTCTCGAAATCAGGCGCCATTTGCCCTCTAGCCTGGTTTCCCATTTCCAGGGTTGGTTTGGCTAGTCTAGGTCCTTTGCATTTTAAATGAGTTAGAATCCATTTCCATAAAAAAGTCTACTGGGATTTTGATTGGAATTGCATTGAATTTATAGATAAATTTGGGAGAGAATTGGCATCTTAATAACATTAAGTTGTCTGACCCACGAATAAGGTATCTCTCCCTTTATTTAGGTCTTTTAAATTTCAGCAATATTTCATTTTTTCTTCGGGGTATAGATTTTTTTAAACAGCTTATTTATGTATGGAGACAAATGTGTTCCTTACTCGTTTCCCAACTCTCCGCTTTGTGTCATCATCTGTGTTAAGTTAGGCTCCTCCCTCCACACCCAGTCAAGTGTTAGGAGGGGTGGGGGCAGTTCCGCTCCCACCCACATTACAGAGGTCAGCCAGGAAGCCGGCGGATGTGCTGGGGGTTGTCTGCCTGCCAGTCCCATGCCCCACTCTGGGCATGCGCCTTGCTCAGTGGCCTGTGCATTCCATCCGGAGGGTGTGGTGTCGCGAAATGAGTAACCCACACGTTTCCACAGTTGCTGGGTGACACCTGTCGCGCAGTGTGTTCGGCAGGGTTACGTTCTCTGGTCCGTCAGGACCTTCGGCCCGTTTGAGCTGACCAGTGGCGGCGCCTGGATGTGCCGCCCTGAGAAGCAAACCCAGCGTCCTCGCAGCGCATCTTGGCTGCTCTCTCGCGACGAGATGCCGAACAGCAAGCCTGTCCCTGCGTCTTGGTCTGGGACTCAACTGGTTCTCAGACGGCTGTTGTCGCCCCTTGTAGGGGGGAAGGGGGGTGGTGTCCCATACTGGTCCCTGAGGGCCCCGTGGGGCTCCTTCTGCTGTGTGATCAAGGAGGCCTGGGAAGGGCACGGTTTCAGGGGAACCGGTTTTCAGGGAAAAGGAGACGTCATGAGAGTAGGGGGTCGCAGTGAGGTTGCAGGATGGGGGCTGAATGAAGACCCTGCCGGGACAGGAGAACTGTAGGCAGCAGGCGTAGCCAGAAAGTTCATTGGGGGCCAGTTGCGAAGAACCTGTACATAGTGAAGCAGATTTGAGCGACCTTCTAAGTAATTGTCAAATTATGAAGGTTTTTGGGTGGGGATAAACATAACCCATAGTTTTCTCAACTAGCTCATTTAAAATTCACATTGAATTAGGGAAAGGACGCGTTCGGAGACCATTTAGTGGTGTGTTCTCTTTGTACCAGCTAAGAGCCTGAGTGACAGTGAGATGCCAGCGGCACAGAGGCTTGGGAGGGCTCGGAGAGTGAGCATCTGAGGCACCTCGGCCGCAGGGGCCCCTGTGCCTAGGCTGCCAGGGCAGGGGAGGCGAGCGTCCCTTCAGTGGGGAGGAGCGCATCGCCGCACCCTCCGGCCGCTCCGGGGCCGAGGGCCCTGGCCCTGGGCGAGGGGGTCGCGGGGCGGCTTAACTGGAGCAGCTCCTGGGGGGCGAGGGCGGCCGTCGCCTCACGCGGGGACACTTGCTGTTTGCTGTTGCGTCAGAAGGGGAAAGGCCAGCCGTGTACCACCTGTTGAGTGGACACTTGACGTGAGCGGAATAGGGTATTTTTAAGAAAAACTGTTACTGGGTTTAAATACTGGCAGATACATTGAAGCATCTTTGTTACTATATTTAGAACTTGCTTCTGAATCCTGTTAAATTTTACATGCCCTTGTCATGATGCTTGGTGTCGATGGCCCTGTTACTCTGTGGTAATGGTGTTTTATATGTGCTGTGATTTGTCACATTTAGGGATTTTCTGTTGTTACCAGCGTCTCCCAACTCTGGTATCAGTGTTTTACCAGGACCAGCTGTCGGCTCAGTTCACGGAGGCGGCAGAGAGCACACTGTCCGTGTCGGCGTGGCCTTTCAGAGTGGGCTGCGCGCTGGGCTTCCCCCGTGGGCAGCTGCGTGGGAGTGGGTGGTTTCCTCCTCTTTGCTGCCCGGTGCCCTGTTATCGGGAAAGCAACAGGAGAGAAGTCAGTGTGTTCTTGTGGCGAAGGACATACACGCCCTCCCCTGAACCAAGATAAAAATTAATGTAGAAACGCATATTCTGAGCACAGACGTGAAGCCGACTGTCATGCTGACCTGGCGCTGTACTGTTTGGCCTTCTGTTTTATTCATATGATAATGTTAACATCAGAGAACTTTCTACACTGCAGTTTACCATGAACTGTTTTCCTTAAACAGGGAATTGCAAGTAAGTTGCATTGAAATGAATAATGATCACTACATAATGCCTGAAATTGAAGGCTATTAAATATAAATTCAGTCTTTTATCGTGTGAAAGAACAATAACTTTCTCAGAAATGTAAAATCTTGATTAAGAACTCAAAAAAGGATATGCTTTCTGTTTCAAAATACTATTTAAAAAGTAGTGACTGCTTTTTTAGTGCCTCCTTGTCTGTCACAGAGAGAGGCAGAAGCCGAGGGCGGCAGTGGGGCGGGCAGCTGGAGGGAAGTGAACCACGAGTGGCAGGAGGGGCTCGGTGGGGCCCCCCAGGCACCCACTTCTACCACCCAGTGCTTCGCTGTGAACATGCCCCATGGGAGCACAGACCGGAAGCTTGCAGTGACCGAGGGAAAAAGGATTAAAACAGACATTCTTTTGTGGCTGTTTCCTGACTGTTAATAGATACATGCTTATCAGTTACGGAGATACCTTAAGACTTGCTGTGCACGCACACACGCACGTGAAGAACATTGCTATTGTATGAATAAAAAGCTCCACCCCCAAAAGTAGTTCCAGCCCTTATGTGTTTAATATATAACTGAGGAACATGAAAAATGTAACAGTATTCACAAAGCTTATCGATACCCTCCAAACGGACCTTCCGGGGCTGGATGGGTATTACTGAAGCCCAGCTCCCGGAGCAAACCAGGTCTCCCGACGGGGTGAGTGTGGCCTGAAGGCCCGTGGGGCGGCTGCAGTGTAAGGCGTCGAGAGTGTGCTGTGAACTCCGCTCTGCTCTGCTCTGTCAGCTCTCTGGGTAAACCAAGTGCTGGAGAAATGGACCTCCCCCCGCGTTAAAGCAGCTGTTAGGAGAATGTGAAGAGACCCACGAGGCTGTTGCTGGTCCCAAAAGGGAACCAGACAGCACCAAGGCGGGGGTGGGGCACAGAGACGGAGTGCAGGGAGAGAGAGGGCCTGGGGTCTCGGCGCGCCTCCGTGACGACTCGGTGACATGTTGTCTGTGCTGCATGGCAGGACCCTTCTCTTAGGAAGATGCCACATATTAAGTGTGGTGCGTGGTTCGCGTGCACGAGGCAGTGCCCGCGGCGGCAGGCAGGGAACCGCGGTCTGCCATGGAGCTTTAGGCCTTCGTTTCCCGTCCGGGCCCGTGCCTGCGGCGCTTCCAGGGAGGGTGCTGCTCTGCCTGACGTCCTTTGTCCCGGTTTCTCCTGCGAGCTGTGTGCTGATCGGTGCCGTTCACAGCGTGAATGTCAGGGTCTGACAGCTCCGCGTGACTCGCTTTTAGTCATCGAATTATTTTATTTAGTTGCATTTCTCATCATTGTAACTTGACTCAACCTGAAATAGTGGCAGGTTTGGGTAGAGCCTTCAGAATTCGATCCTTTTCCACATTCCTGTGTGGTTTTTACTGGGGTAGTTATTTGTACTTGGGAGCTAACTAAGAAGTTAATTTCTAGTGATTTGTCTGAAATATTTATTTCGAAAGTAGAGTTAGAGGTAAAGATCTAAAGTTTCCCCCCAAAGTTATTTCTAAAGTATTGTTTATCGATTGAAAGTTTAACTCTCGTGCTCTGTTGTTTCCTTGAGTTGATTGTACTTCTTCTTTTTTTTAAGGTAAAGTGCCAGTTAAGAGTTCAGACATACAAGTTGGAGACCTCATCATAGTGGAAAAGGTTGATGCATTTTTTAATATATTTTAGATGTGTATGTACCAATTATTGCCTTTTAGTGTTATTGCAAGTAACTTCTGAAGATGAAGGAAATGGACATGTTTATTTTAAATCTTAACATCATTGTGTAAGATTTGCTGTACATGAAGAAGAATCTAGATTTTTTTGGTATAGTCTTGTTTTGCTAAACTACATTTCAGTGTGTGTAGATGAAGTCATATTTTGTCTATAAAGTAAAATGTTTTAACTGCTTAATGTTGCATTATTAGAATTTGATTTTACCAAAAAATTGTATTAGATTCTATTTATAGTAGAATACATTTCAGTCTCTAGAACTTCCTTTTACAAATAGAGGCATTACACAGAATTATTGGATAGTAATTCTTATGGTTAATGAGTTAATTTTTATGGTTAATAAAGTATAAAGAAGGAAAGGTAAATGGAAGTGAAAGAGGATCAGAAAGAAAAAGTGTAGGTCAGTGTAGGGAGAAACTGTTAGAAAACCCTTCCAGTGGCCAGACGGGGGAAGCGCGGGGCTGCCGTGGCCTGGGGCAGGGCCGCTTGGTGGCCGGACTGGCTCTCATCCACAGCCTTCCCTGGGGAGCAGCAACTGCCCGGACAGGACAGACCCCCCCCCCCTTATTTTAAAGTTCAAGAACACCTTTTTAAAAATATTAAATGGCAAGTTTTAAAAAGGCTTCTTGCACAGCAGAGCAGCCTTGGTGCCAACTGGCATCCAGTGTAGGCCCCAGGGGAAGGACGGCATCAGCAGGAGCCCCCCACCCCTCCCGGGGACACTCAGCACAAGGGAGAAAGTGCCGCACCCCCAGACCACAGCAACCTGCAGCCTGCGACGCCCCTCTGGCCGAGAGCGATTTGGGCTGTGTTTGATCTTACAGAATTGGGTAGAATTAAACATACTGATTTACAGCTCATTTGCATAGTGTCTGTTTGCACAGATACTATTTAAGTCTCTACCCTTTGGATCCTTCCTAGATTTCAGATGCTTTCTGCGGTAAAGAACCGCTGCGAGCACCCTCGTGCGTCCTGTCCTTGCACGTGTCTCTGGGGAGGACGCGGATAGGGGAAGCTGAGCCAGTGACCGTCACACAGACTTACAGATTTTGATGCAGTTTTTCTCACATACCAGCGCACACTGTTTTACGGTGTCTGTGGTCGGGACCCTGGGTGCCGCTGGGCTGCGTCTCCCGGTTGCAGGTCCCTCTCCAGGCGGCTGTCTCCTGCAGGCTCCACCGGGCTGTGGGCAGAACTTGGAGCCTTGTTGGACGAGGGGCTTCCTTGGACACGGGACCTCAGCCACAGGGCTGGTTTGAGGGCCCCCATCCCTGGCCAGGTGGAGCCTCTCTCAAGGGCTGGTGGCGTGGACGCCGGTTGGAAGGCCTGGTCCTAGCTCCTTCTGCCTCTCTCACCTCCTGAAGAGGCTGCCAAGTGTGGTGCAGGGTGGGAAGACTGGGGTAGAGGTTGCGAGTCGGTTTTTTCTAGCGCCACCCTTGCTGAGACCCGAGGGAGTCGCTGGGCCTTGTGAGAAGGCCCCTGTACAAGGCCTCCCTGGTGCCACACGCAGTGCGCGGTGGGCACCTTGCCTTTGCGGCTGGGCCCACGGCACGTGACCTGTCCTTGCCCTCTCTCCTCAGAGCGCAGCGCTAGCCACTGACCAAGGCAAGGGAAGGAGACAGAAAGGGTTGAGATTGGAAAGGAAGACGTAAAAACGCCTGTTTGGAGATGACAGGCCTGTGAGCAGAACAGCCCACACCGTCTCTAGAGAAACTGCTTGGAACTATTGAGTGCACCACGGTGGTGAGGGATGAGACCCACACTCACGTGCCAGTGCCGTTTCGTACACTGACGGCGCACGTGTGGAAACCGAGCTGCAAACGCAGCACTCGTAGCCACCCCCCGGGAAAGCGCAGCCCGAGGTTCGCGCGCCAAAGAGGAGAGCGGTCAGAGGCCCCAGCTCAGAGCCCCGTTGTGGCCTCCTCCGGAGCTTCCCGGGGCCTCCCCAGAACCGATCGATAAGGCTAATGCATTTCCTATCAGAGCCTCAGCAACGCTTGTTTGTTTGTTTGTTTGTTTGTTTCTTAAACAAAATAAGCTGATTCTAAAACTAATTTGGCAACTCCCAGGCCTTAAAATGGCAGAAGCTGCCTGGGCAGGAGAATAAAGGGGGAGAATCCGTCTTCCCCAGGCTAAGACCCCTCCCTGGAGATATCAACAGCGCGGAAGGAGGACAGAGCCGGCCCGCCCTGGAGAGGACCCAGAAACAGACCCGCCCGGATGTGCTCACGGGAAGCGTGACCTCAGGCAGAGAAAGGCCTGCCTCTAGGTGGACGAGGGGGAGCCCCCGGGCACCAGAGGACCCCTCATCCAAGTGCCACACTTCGTACAAACATTCAGCCAGCTCATGGATTTTCACTGTGTACGTGGATGTACACTGGAGAACTGTTAAAATTTAAGAAAAACGTAGGAAAAAATGTTCGGGATCTAGGCCAGGATCGTAGCTTTTAGACTTGACACCAAAACACAACGCATCAAAGATAAAAACATTTGATAAATTGCATCTCATTAAAATTAAAAACTGCTTTGTGAAGGCCATGTCAATATAATGAAAAAAACAACAAAGTAGGAGAGCATGTTTGTAAACCATGTATCTGACGAGGATTTGTACCTAGAATATGTAAAAACTGTTCAAAGTCAACAGCAAAAAAAAAAAAATCAAATTAGAAAATGGATAAAAGATATAAAGAGGATTTCACCGAAGAAGATACACAGGTAGAAAATAAGCACATGAAGAGATAATCCTGTGTCACTGGTCACCTGGGAATGGCAATTAAAACCCAATGAAACACCACATAGAGCGGAAAGACCGCAGTAAAAAATGGTGCCAACACCAAATACCAACTGTGATGAGAAAGAAAAGGGATTACTTACACATTTCTTGCGGGAATATCAGTTCTTATAGTTATCCTGGAAAATTATTAGTCCGTTAAAAAGCTAAATATGCAAATATTATGTGGCCCAGCTATTGGACTGTTGAGCCTTCATCACAGAGAAGCATCACTTTAAGACGGCACAAAAGCCCACGCGTGGCTGTTTATACCTTCATTATTCATAATGGCCAAAAAATCAGAAACAGGCCCGGTATCCCAGGTAGTGATGGTCAAAGAAACTCTTGTACCTCAGACCCCAGTGTCTCGTGTTACACTTTCATGTTGCTCAGTCTCAAGAGTAGGGAAGATAAAAGGTATCCAACGATTATTTAAAGTTACCTCATTTATTTATGAGTGACTCATAGAGAATAAAACATGATAAGGGAATAAAGAGTGATGGTTTGAAAATGAAAATAAGAAAAGACTTGTCATTTAAAATGGCATCAAAAAGAATAAAGTACTTAAAATAGAATTATTTGTCACGAATAAACAAAAACAGTACAAAACTTGTATTTGAAAGCTATAAAACGTTGTGGGAGCGTATTAAAGAGGATGCAAGTAAATGGAAAGTAAATGTAAGTAAACCATGTTCATGGATTGGAAGTGTTGCTGTTGTCACAGTGACCCCGAGCTGGTCTGCAGAGTCAGTCAAGGCTGTGCCTCCACCCCCGCCCTCGTCAGCTTTCCAGCTGACCTCTGCAGAAGTTGGCAAGCTGATTCTCAAGGTCGTATGGAAATACAAGGGACCCAGGACAGCCAACATGAGGTTTTAAAACTGAACAAACCTGGTGTATCCGCATTTCTCCACCTCAGACCCCTGTGCGGAGTCCTGGTGATGCAGACGGTGAGGGGTGGGCCCGAATTCAGAGCCGAGTGCGGAAGAAAGCCACTGACTTACGGTTAATGGATCTTTGACAAGGGTGCCTAGAAAACTCCAGGCGATGGGGTGTGATTGCTGGGTGTTTTTTGGGGCCCAGTGCAATGAATGAGATTCTTCCATTTTGTTGTGCGCAACTCCAAGGCATTGGCTTTGCTGTTACATGGTTGCCCTTTGTCCGTTCTGCTGTGGGCGGGTATTTGGGTTCCTTCTAAGTTTTGCGATTACGGCTCCTGCTTGCGCGCTGCCGTGGCTTGGGCTTGCTCACCTGTGCGCCTGCTGCAGCCATGTCGGCGCCTGGCATGGGGTTGTTGGGTTGGGGGTGCACGGGCTCCACTCCAGTAGATACTCCGGGCAGCAGTGTGTAAGACTGCCACTGCCCCCCGTGTCTGCCGGCGGTTCCCATCTGTATACGGCAGCTGTGGCTTCAGTGTGCATTTCCTCGAAGGCTAATAAAGTTGGACACCTTCTCGTGTGACTTTGGACGTCTTTCTTACTTGGGAAGAGCCTGTTAAAATTTCATGCCATTTTTCTCCTGGGTTAGCTCTTCTTTTCTTGCCAGTTTGTGGGTCTTTATGTGCTCTGGATTTGTGTCCTTTATGTTGCAAGTGTCTTTTCCTTCCTGGTGTCCTTTGTTGAACAGAAATCCTTAATTTTAATGAAGTCTCCTTGATTAACTTTTTTATTTATAATTTAAAAAAAATTTTTTGATGGTGAGGAAGGAGTCTACTTCCTTTCCAAAGAGTTGTGAAAATATTCTTCTATGGTATTGCTTAGGACTTTTGTTAGTTGGACTTTGACATTTAGAAATAGACTTCATCTGGAATTGATTTGTGTGTTTTGATTAAAGTAGAGGTCAGGTCCCCCCGCCCCTGCCGTGGGCATCTAGTTTTCTCTGCACTATTTCCTTACTGGTCTGAGGTTTCATCTTCCTCACAAATCGGGCCCTTCTGCAGCCTCTGCGTCCAATGGGTGTAACACTCTCCCTCAGGGAGACCCCACCTTGTCTTCGTTAGTCAGTCTTAATCTTTCTGTTTACTGTATTGTTAGTTCAACTCTCCGTGTTTCTCACCTCTGTCTTGGTCGTTCTGGGCCGTTGTATTTCCTTGCAAATATTAGCACCACCTTGTCAATCCCCACCAAAAACCAGGGCAAGATTTTGTTGAATATAGAGGTCAATTGTGGACACTTGACATTTTTGCAATACCATGTATTCTCATTGCGGAACATGATACGTTGTATTTGGGGGGGGGGGGTTATTTAATTTCTCTCACTAATATTTTATAGTTTTTTATAAGACTCACCCGTCTTTTATTAGTTTATTTTATTGTTACTTTTTTCTTATTACTCAGTTGGGCATATTTGAAAAATATTTACTTTCTGTATTTGTTTTCTGTGTCATTAATTTTTGTGCTTATATGTGCTTACATCTTGTACTTTCTCTGGTTCATTGGCTGTTTTCTTTTCCTGCCTTCAAATGGGTATTTCTTTGTGTGTTTTTGGCCTCCCTTTTCTACTGTGTGCATTTACTGGTGTATATTTTCCTCAACACTTTCCTGACTCTGGCTGTGTGCCACGTATTTTGATGTGTTGAGATTTTATTACTAGGTAGTTAAAAATATTTTCTGATTTCCTTTGTGATTTCGTCCTTGGCCTAGGAGTTCCTTAGAGCTTAATTGCTGTTCTTTCTTCATGTGAGAAACAAGTAGCTTTCTCCTACAACATACTTTTTTCAGCCTTAACAACTTATATTTTTTATTGCTTGCTGACTGACAAATAATCCATTCTGTTTCCTTTTTATTGAATTAATCGGGGTGACATTGGGTAACAGAATGACACAGGTTGGCACAGAGTTGCACAACCCATCCTCCGTGCCGTGCTGTGCGTTCACCCCCTAAGTCAGCTCTCCAGCCACCACCATTTACCCCCCTGCCGCCACCCACCCCCACTCTGCCACACTGTTCGTGCCCGTGAGTTTTTCTCATTTTCACTCAGTCCATCCAGCCTCCCCCTCCACAGCTGTCGGCCTGCCCCCGTCTAACCCTTTGCGACAGCGTGGGTGAACGTGGGGAGTGTTATGCCAAGTGACGTCAGACAGACCCCATACCATCTCACTCACGGGTGGGATCTAATGCACAGACTGAGCCAGCAAGCCAAACAGATGGATAGTCCGTTTTGCCCATTTCTTACATCATGTGTGGGTAAATCTTTAGGGAGGTCTCAAAAAGTATAAATAATCCATGAAATTATGTGAAATATTCTTATTCTAATTATATATTTTCTTTAATATGATATAGCTTTCCCAGTTGATAGATTATTTATTGATAATGGTCAAATAAATGCATCATATAAAAGTTTTTATATGCCACGCAGTATGTTTATTTTTCCTTTTCTGCTTTATAAAAGAATACCTGCTCAATTTTGTGGAATGTATCTTTGGTTATTCAGTTGAACATTTATTCATTCAAAATTTATTAAGTGCTTTATTTATGCTATGCTCTGTGTTGTATGAGGCATTGGAAGAGTACTGTCCTCACTTTCTATTGTCATTTAGTGTAATAGGGAGGAGGTAATTTTGTGTAGGGCAGTGACTGCTCTATTGTGAGTTAAGGCACAACTGAGGCCACAGAAACAACAATATTTAGCATTTCTCAGAAATGGAACAGTTTTCAAGCCATCACTGAATACCATTCACATCGTTTGTTAATGGGGAAAAATCTTAAAGGCCCAACTAACACATGAATCAAAATATTCATTTTTAATACAAGTTATAAATGTGAATCGCTTCAACATAAATTTTAATTTAACATATTCGTTGTTTTTATTAGCTGTTTCTGCTTTGGAATGAAATTGTGTTAATTTATAAGCCCTTGTATAAATAATTAACATTTTCTATTACTCTCTGCAGAATCAAAGAATCCCATCAGACATGATATTTCTTAGGACTTCAGAAAAAGCAGGTATCTTTATTTTTATTTATATTGTTGATGACTTGGTATTTTGGCAGTTTAATTTTCCTTTTTGAAGGGAAAAATATAAAAACTTTGATAAATCATTAAATTCATTAATTTCTAAATTGCATTTAACTATTGATATTTAAAAGAGTGGTGTTACTGTGTGTTTGTTTAAAAAATATAATCCTTTTAGAACCTGGGTATCAGATGAGTGCTTTCATTCACATCCACGTTGATATCTAAATAATTAAATGATGTTACTAGAAATTTGATGCTAGTCTGCATTTGCGTTTTTATTCATTAATTCAGCCAACATTTGTAATTACCACTCACTACGTACCAGACACCGCGTGGTGCTTAGGGTACAAGAGGGAGCAAAGCCAAGTGGCTGCCCGCAGAGCCCACGAGCTGCATGTTTGTGGAGGTGCACACGCGGGCGGCAGCAGCACAGTGCTGCACAGACACTTCAGAGTGACAAGACATCAGAGGGAAGCGGGTGGGGCCAGATGGCTTGCGCAGGTGAGCTGACGTGGGCTCCCTCGGAAAGAACAGCGCCCGCACGACCTGAGCTTTCAACAGTCAGGCAGGTGGAAGGGGGACATAAAAGGCAATGGGACAGAAGCCTCAGCTGTGGTTGGAAATCAGAGCCCTGAAGTCCAACCTGGTTTGGCCCATTCCTAATTACACGACCTTGCCACGCAGTCACCCATTTCGTCCTCCGAAATGACAGGAGATTTATTGACTGCTCTCCAAAGTTCTGTCTGCCCTGTGTCTCTCACTCGATTGGATAAGTGAACAGTATTTTTATAGGAGGCTTGGCACAGGTATTATTGGCAGCATGAGGGCTCTGGCGAGCACCTAGTCACACGTTAGAGTGGCCGATTGCATTTTCTCCTCTCGGCGCGCAGGGCAGGGCTCCAGCCAACGGCGCCACCCAACCAGGGCTGAACAGCAGCTTTCAAAGCGGCATTTCAAGTCACGGGAAAGAAGGAACGTGTTTTTCCCTTTCCTCACCTACAGTCACGGTTGTGCACACTGGGTGGGGGGGCGCCCAGCCACGCCTCCTAACCGGGCGGACAACCTCTGTGCGCCCGGCCTGTGTACTTCACGGTGTGATGTTTCACAGGAGGTTTTGTTCTCCCCGGGGGCAGAGACTGGAGAGCTGCGTTTCCCCTCGATTTTCCTTTTCTCTTGGAAACACAGCCAGACTCCTTCTCCTGTCCTGTCTGGGGTCATGCCCTGGGGGCTGGCTGAAGGAGGGTGGCTGGTGGCCACGTGTACCGCTGCAGCCTTGACCTTTACCCCTTGCTGCCACCTGCCCTTCTCGTCCCTGCGCTGTCAGGCTCCCAACTCATGGGTGCCCAGGGGCACCCGGGAAGCTGCCTACTGAAATGGCAGAGCCCCTCTCCTTCCATTACCGGGCGGGCTCTGTGTGCGATGGAAGTATTTTCAAAGGACCCAAGCTGCAGGGTTTCTCTTTTCAGACAGCCGGTGTCCTCTTAGCCCTGCAGCATTGCCACAGGCAGTCGATGCCTCTGCCTTCCCCTTTGAGCGGCAGGCAGTCCGGCCTCCCGGGCACGTGGCAGCCCTGCACAGGCGCAGGGCCCTCTAGGTGCTCAGCCGTGGTGGAGAGCTTTTCAAAGGCCCTTTCTGTCTTTTGATGTTCCAGCTTTTCTTTTAAGATTTGTGTTGAGCTTACTGTTTACCCAGGTTTTATGACCACCTGAGGCAGCTACAAGGTTAAGCAGTTGCCACTGATAGTTTTAACAAACATCCCAGGGAAAACACTATTCTTGGTGCATGCCCTCTGCATCAGGTCAAATCCAGACAAGCCCTGCCTATTGAGTGGCCACCATTCCCTGGTTATGGGAACCCTTGGGCCCCTAGTGGCCTCTAGACTATTGGTTTTCTCAGTAGGTGGAGCCTTGGGGCTGGAGCGGCGTGCTGGGAATGGGAGGACTCTAGCTCAGCCCCGCACCTCCCTTGGCTACATTTGGTGTACTTCTGGGATAAGTGCACCTGGGATTGATTGTTACCCATTTTTTATTATACTCCAGAGCTCTGAATAAATTGCTTTTCACGGATTTTGCCAATGTTCTCATGTGGCAATGGCAAAATGGGTTTTCAGAGATTTTCTTATACTGCCATCCCTACCGACATTATCTACTTATTTATGATTTGTCTTTATTTCTAAGTACAGTATATTCATTATAATGAATAACCAAAATGTGTCCATTTGGAACGTGCTTTTATGTTAATTACCCTTTTAATGGCTGTGCTGAAAATATATATAAGATTAAGAATAGTATCCTAAATGTGGAAATAGTTTTAGATAACTAAAAGAAATATATTGTATAGATTGTGTTAGGGAATAAAAGATGAAGAAAATTCAACATTTTAAGTCTGGAAGATAGAAATGCCCACTTCTCAGAGGAGGAAGCTGAGGGCCGACGATCATGTGGGGGTAGCGGTGTGTGGGGCTTCTTCTTCCGCCGCTTACTGACCCTTTCGCTATGTCACGGTTATGCTGTAGTCAGGAGAGCAGATCAGAAATGGAATAGAGCACTTGGGCAAGCGAGGTGCTCTGGTGTGTTAACTGCAGATTAATAACAGCGTTCTGTCCAAACTGATGGTGTTCGAAAGACGTCTTTTTTTCCCCTATAATTTTGCTCTGTGTTCCATGTTGTGGGGACAGTCACTGGGCAGTGGTATGGTGCTCGGTATTTTGGATCTCTTGGGGAATCTTAAGAATCATCTCCTTGTTCCCCACAAACGTACATAATATGCATGTATGCTGAACTTTTTATTGTTTTATGTATTTTTGGAAGGTTATTAATGGATCCCAGTGTAGGGCTTTACCGCAGTCCGTTTTAGCCTATGATTCTATTATGTTCCACAGTTTTACTTTCTATCAAATTACACAAAACAGTTACTAGTTACCCATATTAAAATGTCAGATACCCATTTCATGCTATTTTTATTTTCTTTGTAAACTGGACCAAAAGCTCCCCACTGGATAAATTTTGTGCTGTAGCACTGCTTTCAGTTTAGGACTCTTAGCTTTGGAAATTCTGTTTGTATGACTTTAAGTAATTATTTTAAGTGTTTTATTTGCCTAGTTTTCAAAACTACACATAGTCAGAATTTTTTGTATGTCTGCTAACACTGCTCATATTATTTCATTACTGCTCTTCAGTTTGAGTTCAGAAAAACCTGGTAACACGAGGTCTGTTATAATAGAAATAACCCAGCCCCAGCCGCGTGAGAGGCCCAGCAGCGCGTTTGGGCTCAGACAGCAGCCACGGGCGCTTGTCAGCACAGCTCAGCGAGTCTCTTCGCGGCGTCATGTTGACTGTGTATCAATACAGGACGTTCTGTTGGGCCGCCAGCTGATTGTCTGGGATGTAAATGAAGCTGTTGATGGGTCTGGTGACTGATGGCTTAAATTCCAATTAATCAATTGTTTCATCAGTTTCTTAATTCAGATCAAATATCTCGTGAATGCACACAGTTCTTTTAGTGGTATTAAGAGAAATTAATGCTTGAGAACTAATTTTCATCAATCTCTTATAAATGCCAATATCTTTTTCACTTGCCTCCTAAGTGATGACATTATAGTTTAAGTGTTTGGGACATATTACAATAGCTCAGCTGTCACTTGTTAGTGGGGTGAGGGCAGGGATGACACTGTACTCATCCGCATTCTCTCTGCGGTGCTATTCATCTTGCCACCGGCTTAAAAATTTCATGCAGAGTCATTAAGTCATATGAATGATTTAGAAATTAAGTTTGATGGCGAACGATCTGGCGTTATGTATGCAGAGTCAATGTCTATTTTTCTTTTGCTGGGTGCGTGCTGTAGCCCATTTCTTCCGGAGCTGTTGGATTTGGGAGCTGTTGCAAGCAGTTGCTGATATTACAGGGTGACTCATCACACATGATATGACAGGCACACGCACTGCGTCCCTTAGAGTCCCCACAGTCCCTTTATCAGCGTCTGCTGTGGCTCTCCTCTGCCATACGGACACTGGTTGATCTCAGTTCGATTGTCATTAGACCTGTCCTTTCCTGTCAACTCTTGTCAATTATACAAAATAAAATCCAGTATTCATAAGAAGCCCGTAATAGGATATAAGCAGACCGATTTAATAATTCATTCTTGACGAGCCCTAACTGGCATCGGTTGAAGCTCATGCTCGCTGTTAAAAAATGAGGAGCTGCGGTTCGCGTAAGACGAGGCCAGTCGGCCATGTTTGCAGCCCCTGCCGCCCTTCTCTACCCGCCAGACCCTGTCAGACACTGCGAGGGCGGCAGCGCCACCTGTAATTGAAGATAGATAGCACGTCGATTTCTTACAAATTTTTAAAATGTCATACAATTATTTAACATGAAACAAGTCTTTTTCTTTAAGAAAGGCAACTATGTTGTTTCCCTGTTTCATAAGTTACAGCAACCTAGATAGATAAGCCTTCACCTTTAGAAACGCGTAGTGTTTGCAGTGGAGACAACTCTAGAGATGCCTTTTGCTGTGTCACGTTAGGAAGCAGACCTGAGCAGCGTGAGGCACCGACCTTTCAAAGTGCACATCCGACAGAGCCTGGCTTCCAGCCCTTTCACGTGGCTTTTGTTTTGTGTCAGAACACACACAGACTCAGGACAGTCATGCACATATGCAGGTGACAGCCGCACAGGGACATCTCGTGTGACAGACAAGGTGATTGGACTGTTGGTCCTGCTGTGCCTCGGGAAGGGGGCCTGGCCTCAGCGAGCCTCCTGGGTCCCAGGGGCAGAGGTGACGTCTGTGGCAGAGGCTGGTTAAAGGGGAAAGATGTAACTGGTAAAGAGCTCTCACGGGGCGCACTTTCGGCACAGAATTGCCAGTGGTGTGATTAGTTGGAAGGACAGTGAGTGGTTGGCAGAGAACAGCGCCTGGTATTTTGTACATAGGAGAGCAGAGCTTGCCCATGGTGCACAGGGGCCTCTTCTACGGTCCAGATGCGCCCAAGGCCAGGATGGTGGGGACTGGCGTGGGTCCGTGTTAGTGTCAGGACTTGTGTAGAGGTGTGTGACTAAGCTATGTGACAGTTTCTTATAAATCTGCCTTAAGTGTTTCCCCAAGTGTGAGAACCAGCATCGTACCAGTTGGTGTCTCCTGGGTGTGCCATGCTGTGTGCATGACATGTGCTGTCCTCTGCGGGGGGTTCTGATCATGGCACCTTAGCATCACCAAAGGGTCCGTGGACTGTTGAAACGTCACATCTCTCCCTGTTTCCCACTGGGTAGGGGTGTCAGTGTGACAGTAGCTTTGACTAGGGTGTTAGCATTTTACCTGTGTCTTCGTTACGGAACGTGTGCTTTCTGATGGTGCCTCAGACGTTTAGTAACGAAGTCATATCTCACATTTGTGGATATTTTTGAATATTTGCTTATTGTTTTTTTTATCAAAACATGAATCAAAAGTAGAGATGATCCGGGTAGTTTTTCTAAAATAAAGCACAATTAATATTAAACCTTGATAGGTAAGAACACCAAGTAGGAGATAAGGATTAAGTTGTTAATGACCTGCATCTCTTCAGCAAACTCATTTTGTGAGTCAGATAAATAAAGGCTTTTAAAGGTTTCTGTTTATGGGACTCACTAAGATACATCATTGTGGGATCTGGCTATGCTGTGTAATTTTGCTTTTAAGTACCTGTAACTCAGGAATTTTTCTTCTCTACTTACAAGGTTCGTGTTTTATTCGAACTGATCAACTCGACGGCGAAACTGACTGGAAGCTGAGAGTGGCCGTGAGCTGCACACAGAGGCTGCCAGCGCTGGGGGTGAGCACGCCACACGGCCGTCCATGCACTTTGCCGACCTGCTGTTTGTTACAGCTGCATCCCGAGGGCGTCGGTGATTTTTAAAATAAACGTTTTTTACTAAAGAAGGACCATTGAAGATTATGCCACAATAATTCCTGTGGTGTCCTAGCATGTGACCTGTTTTGGGTTAGTTTTGAATGTTGCTGTTGGCTTGACACTGAGGTTTTCTTTGTTTTCTTACCCTTTTTGTTTTTATTTTTAAACCCTCTTTGTCGATTAGCCTTTAAGATGCAGAATGTTGGTGAGGGTTCGATGGGTCCATCTCACTGACCGACTTGCTCCCTCCTTCGCTGGTTCGGACCCTGGTTTGCTTGGCCTCAGCCTGCAGCCCCGCAGTCCCACCAGTGCACCCAGCTTGCCCTTTGCCGGGGTGAGGGTGGGGGGTGGAGAGCGGCAGCCTCTTTGATTCCAGGGAAGTGGAGTGGTCATGTCTCTGAGGGAGAGGAGGACACGCTCAGACTCCTGCTGGGCCTTTGTCCCTGGGGATAGCAGGGGTGGGATTTGACAGAATAGAACTTGGGATTTGGGTGTTTTCAGGGATGTCTAAAACAGATCTCTCACAAAGGCTGAGAATCTCCTCAACTTGCAGACATCTCTTTTTTTTTGTTTTAAACAAAACCACAGTTGTGGTCATTTGGTGTTTATTTTGTGTTATATGTAGTATTCATCTGAGTGAGAGAAGCTTCATTTTATTTGATTTGCTGATATTCAGTGGACAGTGAAGAAGGGCTGAGATGCTCTAAGGAGGACCTTTTGCCCAAGCCTGTGTCGGCCGAGGGAGGGAACTGGGTACATGGGTTTGGCCCCTTCGGTTTGGCTGGTGGCTTTGGATGGAAAAGCCCACTTGTGCTGTGCGGGCAGCAGGGCCGTCCTTGGTGTCCTGGGCCCTGGACTGGGCAGGGACCAGACAGGGTCCCGGGTATAAGACTCGGTACCACTTTGACCCTGTAGGCGTTTGGGGTTGCCTGTGCTTTGGGCGGTCTGCTGGCCGAAACTCAGTTGGCCGTGCTCATTGTCCTTTTCCTGCATTGCAGTGTTTGATTTGCTCATATTTAGGGAGGGATTTTTTGTGCCTGTGTACATGAGGAATATTTGTCGATGCTGTATTTCTTATAGAGTCTTCACTTTGATACCTAGGGCTATATCAGCCTCATTAAATGAGTTGGGAAGTCTTTTTGTCTCCTGTATTTTTTGAAGTACTTGGTATAAGAGTAGTGTTATTTATTTTTTTAAAATACTGAACAAATTCACCCTTAAAACTATCTGGGCTAAGAGCTTATTTGTGGGAAAGAACTTAATTGTGGATTAACTTTCTGAATTAGATAATAGTTACTCAAATATTCTGCTCATTGGAAATTTGTGCTTTCAATGAATTTATTTGTTTTATAAGTTGTAAAGTTTAGTGGCATAAAATTCATACTATTATTTTTAGTGTTTGTAGGTCTGAAGACTTCTTTTAGTCATAATATTCATAATTTACACCTTTTCTTTCTTGATCAGTCTAGCCAGGGGTTCCTCAGTTTCAGTGGTCACTTCAAAGAACTGCTTTTGGTTTCATCGATTATTATTATCTGTTCATTTTCACTGTTACTATTTCTGTTCTTCATTTCCTTCATTCTACTTAGTTTGGGTTTAATTTTCTTTTCTTGCTTAACTTTTTTAAAAAGTTAGACTCTTGGTTTTACACCTTACTCTTTTCTGTTACAAGCTTTTAGAGCTAAAAATCTCCTAAGCATTACCTGACGTGTGTCACACAGACTTCTGTATACTGAGTTTTCATTATATTTGGTTTATGATTTTTTAAAATTCCTTTATGATTTCTTCTTTCATTCCTCATTTACTTGGAAATGTATTGTTTATTTACCAAATATTTGGGGAGTTTCTTAATGTCTTTTATAATTTGTTATTATAGTCCTGGCTGGTGTGGCTCAGTGGGTTGAGCGCCGGGAGGGTCACCAGCTCGATTCCCAGTCAGGGCACATGCCTGGGTTGCAGGCCTCGTCCCCAGTAGGGGGGCACACGAGAGGCAGCCACACACACTGATGTTTCTCTCCCTCGCTTTCTCCCTCCCTTCCCTTCTCTTTAAAAGTAAATAAATAAAACCTTTAAAAAAGGGAACTTTATAATTTTTTACTTAATTGTTGTGGTTACAGGCTGTATCTAGTTCTATTTCAGTTCTTTTGTATGTGTAGATTTGCAGCCTGGCCTCACGCATGCTCTCTGGGTCAGTGTTCCATGTGTGCTTAAAAAATTTTCTCCTGTTCCATAAGCTTTTTACTTACGTAGCTTGCAGCTCCCACACTGTCTGTTAACATGAGTCAGTTCTCATCAGGTGACATTCGTGCAGCCAGGTGGCTTTCTGACGTAGGTCAAGCTGCTTGCTGGGCCCATGCTGCTCTGTTCGGTGGCAGAGTGTCCCTCCTCTGTGTCCTTTTCACTTTTCTAGCAAAGGTGTTCTCAAGCGATCTCTCTAGGGTGGAAGGGGGAAAACCCTCGCTGATGGGAAGGGTTTCATTTGGCTGTGCTGCTGGATGGGGACCCCACTTCCAAGAACCCTCGAACCACTGGCAAGGCCCCTGGGAAAGAGTTGCACTAAGTCGTCATTTGTAGCAGGTTTAATTTTGTCATGAGGGGTAGAAAAGAAAGTTAAGAGTTAAAGCACTGCATTAGAAAGAGTTTGTCTGAAAGAAAAGCCACACGGAAGCCAGACCGACCAGAGCATGTGACTTACGGCAGCACGAATAGGAATTTTAGGGAAATGGGTTGCCGGCGATGGAGGTCAGCGGGGCAGGGAGGCCTGCAGAGGGTGGGGGAAGTGCCCCAGAGGTAGCTTGATAGTGGCGGTGTCACGGGTGTGCACATGTGTTAAAATGTGTGCACACTTAATAGAAGTGTACACTTATTTTTAAAATTTTTCTAACGTGTTAAAATGTGTGTACACTTATAAAAATGTGCGCTTATTTAAAAAAATTTTTTTTTCTTATTATTGATTCTAGAAAGAGGGCAAGGGAGGGACAAAGTGAGGGAGAGAAACATCGATGCGAGTTGCCTCCTGCATGCACCTCAGCTGGGGACCGGGCCCTCAACCTAGGTGTGTGCCCTGACCGGGAATCAAAGCCATGCCCTCTCAGTTTGCGGGGTGACGCCCAGCCTGCGGGGCCACACCGGCCAGGGCAAAATTGTGCACTTGAAATGTGTGCAATTTATTGCACGTGCATTATGTCTTAAGGAAGTAGTTAAAATTACAGGTATTATCTGTGTTTTTAGTATTCTCATGATGACAGGAACTGACATTTTATCACATTCAGTATTATAAGGATGCTTTTCATTTTTATTAGTAACACAAATGTATAAATTTCAAAATATTACTAAGTTAGAGTCAACAAGTCATATAATGCTAACTTTAAAATTTTATCGTTGATACACTTTGATAGGGAGCAGGACTGAGCATTTGGATTGAGCAACTGTGTGGCAAATGAAAAGTTTTAAGTTTTGATATGGCCATAAAACCAAAAAGCAGTACGTCCTAAAAACAGGAAATCTAACTGAATTTCTGATTCATCAGTCAGATTAAATGTGTAGCTTTGCATAGTTTGGCAGATCCCATGTAGCTGTTCCTTTCATGGAAAAGAAAGCTGCAGTTTTACTATGGATATAGGCCAGTCAGTTTGGTTTCTCGTTTAATGGCGGGCCCTCCCATAACTGTCACTCCCGGGGGGCAGGGGTGGGAAACGGGCACTCCTGTCTGGAGCGTGATGGGTTCGAGACTACTGGGTGTCATTTGCTGTGCGTTAGGCCTTTTTTCCGTGAACTGAGGCCCCTCCAAGAACGGCCCTCCAGGTGGTGCGTCCCCAGGCGCCTGCTACCAGCCGAGGGGGAGAGTCTGATGAACCCCAGGGCCCCAGCGCACCCGCTGGGTGTCTCATTGCTGCCCAGGCGTCCGGAAGGCTCAGCCTCAGGCCCCCTGCACTTTGGGAAATGTGTTTCTGCCTTTTGTGAGCAGGCGAATTTATTAACAACAATGAGTCACAGTAATTTTCAATAAATCATGACTTGCTGATTTATTTCAAAAGATCCATATAGCAGTAAACAATACCATTTACATTTAATGAGTTTTATTGAACGAAAGGCAATTTTATTTGTAATGAACCACATGTTATGATTAAGGATGTATTTTAATGACCTTTAAGTAATGCGAACAAATGTTGCCCTTGACCTAATAGCAGAGGCTTTTCCACATGATGGAAAACTTCAGAATGGTTTTTAAATTATCATGAAAAGCTTCGAGTGGCATTCTCATTATTGTGCCATTACTCCGTCATTTGGTGTCTAATATACCAGATGAAATGCCTTCCCCTAAACGTCCATGCACATGTCGATGTGAGGGTGGCTGCTAGCGTGTTCTTTATTTCCGTATCTCCAAAGGTAGTGTGTTATGTGAGCGCTTTATTTTTTGGAAATGATGATGACAGTGCAATACTTGAGTGGTGAGTGGGCCTCGGACTTGTCTTCACTGGGGAGCTGTCAGCTGCTTGTCCAGCACTCTACTCGTAGGTCCGAAGTCCTCATATGGTGTGTTGCTTCTTGCGTAAACTCCCCTGACTCAGTTAATGGGAAAATAAATTTTTATTAGTTAGAATATAGTCTACGCCCACAGTGTTGGGCCTGGCGTGTCCACCTGCTGTCTGGTGCAGCACCCCTGCTCCCTGGGGGCCCACAAAGCTCTCTGTGCATCTCCCCGCATGGCCCCCTGGAGGCGTGAGAAGAGCCCTGGCACGGTGAGCGGACCCTCAGCGAGCACCCGAGCCAGGAATGGGATGGGCGCTCTCTCTGCCTGCAGGCCGGCGGCTCTGCGGCAGGGGCCCCCGGGACACCGCTTCCCAGCCTGCAGTCCCAGCTCTGTCACTGTGTCTTGAACTCGACAGCGGCAGCACTGTTTTCTGTGGAGGGTCGTTCTGGTCCATCCTGGGAGTAATTTCTGGGGGTGGGTCGTGACCGCCCCCCTCCGCCCTCCCCGTGGCTTCAGAAGTGCCCCATGGCTCGTGCATGGCTCCATCTGCTCTAAGGTCTGCAGTGGTTTCTGTTTCCTGTGTTGATCCACCCCAGCCTCGCAGTGGGGGCGGGGGTCCCAGGCTGAGGAGGCGGCTCTGTCACCCTCCAGGTGTGACTTTCAGCTTTGCCATGTGTTTGCTCCTGGCCAGCTTGGCCCGTGGGAGAGATGGGCACCGGGCACGGCACTGCAGGCACACGTCGCCGCGCACGTCGCTCCAGCGCCCAGTCGGGTGAGGCCCTGGCGAGCGCTGGCGGGAAGCAGGCAGAGGGCCCGGCCCCGTGTTGGGGCGGCACCCATCTGAGGCTCTGAAGCTCTGTCCTGGAGGACGTGGGAGGCAGGGGACAGCGACCTCCACTCTCGCCCCCCGTCCTGTCTCCTGTGGGGCTGCTTTGATTTCCTCCCATGCCTCTCATGGGGGGCGGGGGCCCTGAGACCCCTGCCCGCTTTCACGGCGGATCGTGTGGCCCTCAGGATGGGACGCCTCCCTCAGAACCTTGTTAGGGCTGCCGTGTGCCCTGGGGGCCGTCGTTTCGCACTTGCCATTGAAGGGACCCTAAGCAACTTGAAAATTTGAATATTCCTCAGCCGCCTGGAGTAAAGTAGGAAGCGAAATGCAATAAACAGACACCGCCTGTTTTCTGTGAGTGAAGGCGGGAGCCCGCTGTCGCCTTGGCCGTGCACACAGACACTCCGCAGCAGGAGCAGAAGAGCATCAGTACAAATCTCCATTTCGTTCTAGAAATGTCAGAGGACAGGTGCTGTGAGGACCGTCCAGTGGAAGTGAGGCTCCCCTGAAGGACGTGTCTGTGGGAACAGAGTCCAGCCCCAGGCTGCAGACACCCGTCCTGCTGCTGGGAGACAGCAGGTGTTGGCAGCCGCCTGCTGCCTGGGCGACCAGTGGGCCCCGTGAGCCGCTCGCCTCTGGCATTGGCAGGAGCCACTGGCGTCCACGCCCCAGTCCCTGGCTCAGGGGTCTTCACAGTGGAGGCCTGGCATTGTCCTAGAACCTCTCCCGGCGGCGGGGAGACACCAGCCCTGCTGGTCTCAGGGACGCCCCACAGGGTCCTGGCTACAGCAGGCAGGTCAGCGTCCATTCACCCCACAGTCCACCTGAGAAAATCCAGCCGCCCCTCGGAGTTCTTGGCACTACACCCTGGCAGCCGCTCTCCGGGCAGCAGAGAGGAGCCTGCAGACCGTTCTGAGGGGCCGGGGCGGCCTTGCCTCCCCCCTCTGCCTGTGGTGACCCCTGTGGTCCCAGCAGTGTCATCAAGGTCAAGCAGCTGTCCCAGTGCCCCGGCCCTTGGGTCACCCCCTGAACAGATGTCTCCCTCTGTGGGACAGCGGCACTTGGTATCAAACCACCTGAGCAAGGCCTGAGTCCCCAAGGGCGAGGGGCAGGAGTCAGGCCCTGGACCCCCGCTGGGGCTGGGCTGCAGCTGGTCTGGAGTGCCAGCCACCAGGTGGCGGCAGGGAGACACCCAAAGAAGGGCTGCCCACTTGCACCTTCGGGCAGGGGTCACATGTTGTGCCTGATAGCAGCTCGATTTCAGATGGCCCATCAGGGCAGAAGCCCTCGATGCTGTCAGCGCAGCCAGCCCAGCCAGCGTCCGAAGGGCCAGCGGGAGCCCAGAGGTGGGAGCAGGCCTGGACTCGCTCACCCTTCCTGTGCGTGACCTGATGTCAGCATCCCAGTCAGACTCCATCCTTTGGTAGAGCCACACAATTGTAAACTTCCGTATTGAATTGGTCCAACTTTTTGCAGCCAGTTAGAAGGATTTAAAAGGAGAGAAACAACTAAAATATCAATAATTAAAAGACTCTTAAAACTCTACCCCAGGAAAAGCTCCCATGTAGGTAATGATTTGAGAAATGACATTACCTACCTCCATGTATGGCTGTGATTTGCACAATATTGGGTCCCCGTAAATCATTGTGAAAAATGCACTAACGTGTGGGTTATTAGCGCTTTTCATCACGTCGTCATCTGCATACCTTGGTCTGAATTCAGGTAGTTCCACATCTGCATGCCGGGCGTTCTGTCTTACAGTGCCAAGCAAGTGTGAGGCTGAAGTGCGCAGCCACCGTTTCCTAGGCAGAGTCCCACGCGGGGCGTGGACTCTTTATAGTCCAAACATGAGGAGTTTTGTGTTGTGAATTCTTGGTGATCTGGTAAAAATCATTGTGTGTCATTTAAAAATTAAAACTGACTTTATATACATGGCTTACGATAACATAAGTTCTGCTATTTTAATAAAACTAACTAAACCTTCTGGACCAGCGGGGCATACTTTTATAATTATCTTAAAACAAGGTGCTTAAGACTTCATCTCTGGAAACTTGCTGTTTAACCCTCACGTGTAGCTGGGGGTGGTGTGACCTGTGGCATCTGCCTGTTCCACTTCCCCACTGCCTCTGGGAGGGGCTTCCGTGTTCTGAGGATAGGCCAGGGCCCCCGGGAGACATGCGGCGCCTGCACAGCTTTGAGGGAGGCGGCAGCTCAGAGCAAGTGTGGCAGAAACATGCACAGACCATCTAGGTGTGTACCTGGTTGTCTTATAAAATGCAAACCCCACTGCGTACCGAGTGCTTTGGTGCTCCTAGAGCTCACGACCACTCAGACACAGCCTTCCCCTGCAGCTGGAGGCCTGGGGCAGCCCCGGGCCACGCGCACCTGAGCAGCCTCGCGCTCTTGCCTGTCGTCAGGCAGCAGTTGTCTGGGAGCATCAAGGGAAATTGCCACACCTCCGTTGAGCTTAAAAATTGTTTCTTTTAGTTATCTTCCATCATAATTCATACTACTGGCACACAAAATGTAAAGAAGTCAACTATAACTTGGGGTAAATAATATATAAGCACAGTAATTGGTAACTGAAAGGTTTTCAAGGCGTTCCGCTTCCTCACAGCGCCACTAACGCCGCCGCTCTGCATTCCAGGACCTCTTCTCCATCCGCGCTTACGTCCACGCCCAGAAGCCGCAACTGGACATTCACAGCTTCGAAGGCACCTTCACCAGGGTGAGTTACGTCTCTGCTTAAATACAGTGGTGCGCACTGTGTGTGCATTATCTTGAAAGGGTAAGTAAATCAAGAATAAATTGATAGAAGTTTTGAACTAAAAAGGGAATACCTAGAAAATGTGTCAAGTTTTTAAATTTTCCTATATCCAGTTTTCCTTTAGGATACATTCAGTACATTTTCTTTCTTTTTTTAAAGCATATTTGCTCTTGACAAGATCTTTCTCCCTTAAAACATTATGCATCAGTAAAATGAAGTAATTTAGCTATTTCAGTTCTAACTTTGGATAATGGGTAATACACCATGATATCCACGTCATTTCTTTATTTCTGTGAACTGACTGGAGAGCTGTTCCCTAGCACACACATGCACCCATTTAATGCTACATTCTTCTCGTTACTGTGGTGTGAAGTCCCCTCCCCTCCTCACTATGCATGGGACTTGGAGGCATAACTTGCTTTCAACAGCTTATACTGATGCTGTAAATGCTGTATAACACCGAAGGGGATCTTCATGTACGTCCGTAGTTCATTTTTAATTGCCGCGATTACTTCCGAAAGACGTCTGTTGGTACAGCCAACTTTGTTTTGCCCCAGGTCACACACAAGGCGTGGCGAGCAGCTGTCATTTGAGAAAGCCTTTGCCAGGTGTCTGTCCTCTGCCAGGCAGTGTGCAGCCATGTGTGGCGAGGAGGAGCCTGTGGAGGGGGTGGGCGTCACTCGGTGCCTTTTGCGGGAGTGCGGCAGAGACAGTGTGGGCAGGTGTTTGTGGAGACAGGGGACAGTCCTGCGGATGAGTGCTCTGCGATGAGTTCAGAAGAAAACAGATCTTTTGTGTTTTGCAAAAATATGAAGAAAGCAAGATTTTGTTAAAGACAATTTAGCATACGTGAGGAAAATCTTACAAAAAGGCATCCTTAGTACAATAAATTAAGAGTTACTACCTTACCCACTGTTAATATTTTGGAACATTATTTACTTCTTCCTCTCAGTTTCCCAGATTTAACTGTGCTTGTCCCTTGCTGAAGGCTGGCAGAGTTTGCTAGGGGGCACATGGAAGCATGCGGGGGTCACGCAGAGGACGCGGGTGGGCGGGCCAAGGCCCCGCTGCAGCGCGCAGGCCGTGGGGCATGTACGGCCCCATGTGTGGCTATGGCTGTGCCTGGGCCTCGGCGTGTGCGTCACTGAGCCTGCAGGTGTGCGGGACGAAGGGTCTTGTCAAGAGAAGGGAGAAACCATTTAAGGATTTTCAGTTTAGAAGAGAAATTACCATGTTGGTGATGGTGAAATATTTCTCTAGACTCCCTGGCCACCTTCAGATAACGGCAGGTACCTGAGTTTAGGTCCCCTTCTCCCAAGACC
The DNA here is from genome assembly GCA_004026545.1 of Mormoops blainvillei. Lineage (NCBI taxonomy): Eukaryota > Metazoa > Chordata > Mammalia > Chiroptera > Mormoopidae > Mormoops > Mormoops blainvillei. The sequence continues at coordinate 258,213 of PVJD01000922.1, read as the reverse complement.
CTGCAGGTCAGAGCCGCAGTACCCAGCCCCAGAGAGAGTGACAGGCTGGCCTGGAGCCCAGCGTCTGCGTCCACAGAGAAAAAAGAAGTCCTTCTTACCACCGCCTGCCCGGAGTGGGGACGCCCTCCTGGCCCAACCAGCACAGAGCCAGTTGGCCGGCCACCTCGTTCGCTGCAGACACGCTGGCCCTGCCCCCAGTGCACGTGACCCAGGCCAGCCTCTGTGCCACATCGTGCTTCTCACTGGGTTTCGTTTCGCTATTTTTAAACCTGTAAAACTTGCATTCTGAATTATTCACATGATAAATCCATACTTTGGGGTGTATTTTTCAAAAAGGAAGAAAGAAAAACTGTACTAAGTAACTACTTTTGCGACTAGAAAGTGGAATTCAGTTTAATTACTGAAATATCAACTGAACATTTAAAGAAGTGATATCCACTGATGTTCTTTTCTGTGGCATAAAGTGTATAGTATATAAAGGACAAAGTATGTGTTTCCTTTGTGTTAAATAAGAATCGGAGCAAATCAGTTCAAGTGCCCCAGGGCGGTGCGTGCAGTGTGGCCTTGGTTCCCCGCGCAGAGTGACGCACGCAGGCACGGCAGCAGGGGCGTGGCCGCCTGGACTGCCCTTAAAATGCGCCGGGGGCCCTGACAGGCTGACTGCACGACGTGCTGTGTTACGTAAACGATTCAGATTTTTATTGATATCATTAATTTCGTTGCTGTTGGAGACATAGCTGTCCTCTCTGAAATCCAGACTTGACCACTGTCGGCATGCGAGACGCTGGCGGTGTTCAGTCCTCTGACGTCATGTCCCCGTTTCTCTCACATCTGCATTTCCCGCTGTAATTTCTTCTGCAAACCATTGCGCATGCACCACTGTTCATGTCTTTTCCAATCACGGCTCTGCTTTTGAAAAGCAAACCTCCGTTGTGGGCTAAATGTGTCCCCTTAATGTTAAATAAACACCTATTTATTATGCATGCACCGACGAGGAAGCAACTTGGGATTGTAACATTTTGCATCCTCCCTCCAAAGCAAATGCTCTCGTTTCCAACTCTGTAACATTAAGGAGAGGAAACCCAAGGAGAAAATTATTTGGAGGTAATTTCTTTCCCATCTTCCCAGTCTTTATTCTGTACTGTATGAGATTGGTAAGAAATAACGATTTTACAACAATTTTCTCAATATTAAGAAAAATGTCTAATGTCTAAAGCCCATCACTGTTACTACAGAATCGAAAGGAAACGCACAATGTGTGTTCTTCAACACGCAGTTGTGTTAGAAATGGACAAAAAGCACTCACGTTATCCAATAGTTGTAGAAGAGTAATGGGAGAAGCCACTTAAATTTCTAAGACTAAATAGTATAGAACCTATTATTTGTAGTTCAGAAAGCCTTAAAGATTTTTACATTTTTAATGCCCTTATTTTTCTCGGAGTTTCACACAGTGTGAAAAGGATTGAAAGGTACGCCTATGTCACTGAGTTTAAACTTCCACGCTAAGGGAGCCGTGGAAGAGTTTCCAACTGAAGAAATCACACTTATTTGCGGGCCCGTGGCCAGTCAGCGAAGGGCAGACACAGGCAGGGTGGCCGAAGGGTCCCCTCCAGGTGCGCAGCACAGACGGGTGGCCGAGCACGACAGCGCCTCCCGGGCCCGCAAGCACCGCCGCCGCGCGGGCCCCAGGCCCTGTGTCCTCGGGGTCTCTCGCACACCAGGCACAGCTGAGGGCTGCTCTGTGCTGGGTGCCCACAGCTCACAGTCCAGGGGGCAAGCGAGCATGGGACTTGCACACTGCTGTGAGAAGATTTCAGAATGCATATTAGAGAACAGTTTTCATTTGTTTTATTCCTTAAATGATAAATGTGGGAATCAGCAGTTGGCAGGATTTATCCCAACTAGTTAGCCTGGTCATGGCTAAAAGACCTAGACTAATGCAGTTAAAGGGAAGACTGTGGACCGCATTTGGAAGACAGCAGGGCTGATACTGATTTGTATGTCTCTCCAGCAATGTGTTTTAAAACTTTCTGGCATCACAGTCTTCCCCTTGACAAAGCCGGAGAGCAGAGGCACTGTCTCCATCCAGTGGGGGCCCAGCTTCCAGCCCCGAGAGGCCTGAGGGCACGGGGGAGTGGGGGTTCCTCAGAGCTTCATGCTGGAAATGCAAGGGGCCAACTCAGCTCTGGTCTTGCGACCCGAGACTTACAAGGCAACCAAGAGCCAGACCTTTTCCCCAAACTAAATTTAAGCCACAACGCCATGTTTGTACGCGTTTCCAACACCAGGGGAAATGTTTTTGGAAACTGTTAGGGTGGGTTTAGATTTTGTGACTCTCAAATCAGACAATCAGATATATTAGGGAGTCAAATATCTAGCAAATAACTACCAAGTAATTAGCAAAATGGCCAGAATTTCTATCATTTGAAAAGGGTGAATAAAGAAAATATCAGTAGCACAAATGTCTGTTTCTTACAGGCATTTTAAAAAATATGTTTTCAGCTTTGTTCCCTCCTTCCCAAATTATTTGACTTCTTTGTTACCTTAAAATATACCCTGATAGCAGATTATCAATTTTTAATGTGCTGTAATTCTACCTGGAGGCGACACTATTTTAAGGGAGACTCATACCAGTCAGGGTTGTGTATGGCTTGTTGTCCCCACAGAGACACGGAGATAATGTTCTGTCATGCTTGATATTTTTCCTGTGTTTCTTGTAGACTCAGGACTGTGGGCTTTTGTAATTCTCTACTCCAGAAAGGTTTTCATAACCAGAATTACAAGGAATACGTTATACACTGTGACTTCAGGTTAAGACAAACGTTCTTTGATTTTAAATAGTTATTTTTGCCTGAACATAAACATTATGAATGTAAAGACAAACGTAGATTGCACTTTACTTGTGTTGTGATAACTTGATGTAGGGCTGTGTTCGATATCTGTCCACATAATTGGCAACAGAACACTTATATTTGAATTTTTGCTTAATGAAAAGTATCAGTGTAATAATAAGATGTTGTAAAGAGAAATGTAAGACACATGCAGCCTTCATAGGTATGGGTATAAACACAGGTACCTACTAGTTTTAAAATACTACCCCGGGAGCATTTTCTCTCACAAGTACACACACATTTGAAAAGCGCAAGCCTGTCCTCGACCGACGGCGGGCCGCAGCGTTCTGCACGCCTGCGGGCCGTCAGGCGCCGACCTGCCCTCCGTCGCTGCTTGTGTGTTACACGCCTCAAGGAGCGTGGTGCAGGTGTCAGTGCGCACCCTGGGCGAGGTCATTTCAGTTTGCTAAGCCAGAGTTACAGTGATACTGGCTTTTCGAGTAATGGTTTTCCTTGCCTTTTGCCTTAAATGTATTAGTCTATTAAATTATATGTAGAACAGAAAGTTCAGTTTCAAACCATTGTTACAATAACATCCACTTTTATAGTTGTCCGTGTATCTACCATTATTGAGATCTTTGTTTTTCCAGTCAGCTTTGCGTTCTGTCTGGGGTCCCTTCCCGCCCCCCAGTGGGGTCTTGTGAGCACAAGGCGGGTCTTGTGCTTACAGGCTTCTCAGCTTGTGTTGATCTTGCACTGTTTGATTTCTTTCTTTCTTGTGTGGGACAGTGTTGGTGGATATAAGATTCTTTTTTTCTTTTAGCATTGTCACTCTATCAGCCCATTGCCCCTGGTCTTCAAAGTTTCTGAAGAGAAACCTTCAGAACGTATGTGGTGGCTCCTCTCTCGGCTTTCAGGACCGATCTCTCTCAGTCTCCAGCTGTCAAAACTTTGATTGTGATGTGTCTCAGCATGGGCTCTTTGAGTTCACTGTACTCAGAATGTCTTGGCTTTTGCAAGTTTACATTTCTGTCTTTCATCAAGTTGTGGCGTTTTCAACCATTATATCTCCAGTGTCCTCTCCGCCCATTTTCCCTGCCTCCTCCCCAGTTCCCACACTGAGTATAATGACCGCCTTTCTGCTGCCCCGTGGGCCCCACAGGTCCCATCCGTTTCCTCCAGCCTTTCTCTGTTCTGTTCTGCAGGCGAGATCATTTCCCTTGTCCTGTTTTTAGGTTCACGGATTCTCTCTCCTGGCTGCTCGAGTCTTCCTTGAATCCCTTTGGTGAATGTTTTTATTTCAGTTACTGTATTTTCATCTCTTGAATTTTTGGTTTCTGTTTAGATTTTCTATCTCTTTATTCGTAGATCACGTCTTTTAACTTTCTCCGCATCTTTATTTCTTTAAATATGTTTAATTTTTTTTCTTTTAAAGTCTTTGTCCAGCAGATCTGTCTTCAGGTCCTTTTTCAGGGATGGTTTCTGTCAGTTTATATTGTTCTTTTAAATGAACCATACTTTTCTGTGTTTTTATGGCTTGTTGAACACTGGAGATTTGAATATGATAACATCCTGACTCTCCCTTCCTCAGGCTTTGTCTTCCTCCGCAGGCTCCCTCGGTGCCGAGGGCCGGCCTGCCGCGCAAACTTAGGATCTTTCGGCACCTCTTCTCAGCGCTCCGTGGCCCAAGCGCAGGCACTGTCCGTGTTTCCTCGGGTTTGTTTTAATGGTCTCGTCTTTAATGTCAGGCTCCCAGGAGTGAAACAACTGGAACAATGAAGGTGCGGGAGAACCCGCACCCTTACACTTCCTGAAGTCACTGGAGGCAGGGGGCGCTTGCTGCCATGGGGGGAGGCGCAACGCGTCAGCCACCAGCCTCCCTGTCCGCAGCCCTGAGACCCAAAGCCGTGCGGGCCGTGGGCAGGGCACAGAGTCCAGGTGCGGGTGTGGGGCTCTTTACCCGCCCTGCCACCCTCCTGGCATGTGCCCTACTGCTGCTGTGCTGTTAGGAGCAGGTGCCCAGGCGCCTGCCGCACCTCAGGGTGGGGGATGGGCAGCTGGACCTGTGCTAAGACCTGCGATGGACCAAAATTAACCAAAACGTACCGGCCATGCCTTCCCTGGAGGTTGCAAGCCTTCACCAGATTTCAGGCCCCACGTAGCTGCATTAGGCCTGTCCTGCCCACGGCGGTGGCAGGTGAGGAGAAACTCCTGGCATTCCATGCCCCGCCGTGCTCTCAGAGCCCCCATCTCAGTCCCCATTTCCCATCTCGTTTGCTGGTCGGCTGGGCCCAGCCTGTGGACTGTCTGATGCGGCGGCTCTCTGCAGGCTGAGTCAGGAAAACAGGGCATTGACTGCAGCTCTCCTCTTCTTTCCCTGGGCAGGAGGACAGCGACCCGCCCGCCCACGAAAGTCTCAGCATAGAGAACACGCTGTGGGCCAGCACCGTGGTGGCCTCAGGTAAGGGGTCGATTCTGTGCTTGTCGCCGATTCTCAGGCTGGGTGACACATTGCTTCTGAATGACTGCGAATGAGCGGTTCCCTAAATGTCACGCGCCACGCGGGAACCCCACTCAGCGGGCCCCAGAGGTTCAAGACCCTGGGCGGGCCAGGCTGCAGGGTGTTGGGGGCTGGCTGCAGCTCTCAGCACGCCAGGCCTGGCCGGACCGGCCAGGTTCGGTAGCGGTGGGTATGACCATTTACTGTTACAAAAGTGGGGGTGTATCTTTTTTGTTTTTATATTGTTTCTCTCATTAATTTGTTGTGGTATTTTATAAAACTAGTCCTCATGACACAGTAATGACTTAAAAATGAAACCTGGCCTCTGTCACACCTCACTGGGGGCTCCAGCTCCAGAACTAGGCCAGTCGGCCCAGGACCGGGGTCGCAGGCACGCGGCCCCAGGAGGCCGCCCCAGGGACTGACCGCATGGGGCCCAGGGCTGCCTGCTGCAGGGAGCGGCCTCCTGGGCAGCCAGCGCTGCCGCCTCTCCCGCCCCGACTCCTGGGCAGCTGTGGGAAGGGGGGCAGGGCGGTGAGCCGGTCACTTCAGCAGAGGGTGGAGCCAGCACGGGTTATCCCGCCCATCTGTCCAGGCTTGACGTGCGCAGCTGTGCAGAGGCTGGTTTGTGGCTCTCGCTGGGGCACGCGGCTGCGTCAGGCGCAGTGTCACTCGCAGGTTCCCTGTCCCTGTTGCATCTTGCACCACTCTCTGACCACCCCACCCTCCCCAGGCCCCCAGGCACGTGTGCGGAGGCTCTGCGCTCGGTTGGGCTCCGGGGCAGCAGGGGACTGGGCCTGTACCTGGGATTAGGAAGACTGGTGGCGTGACAGCTCTCTCTGTCTGTCTGTCTGCCTCTCTGCGACATCTTGTCTTTCTCATATGCAGTCTTTCCTTAAGTCTGATGGATGTGTTATATTTTGTTGCCCCTCATGTCTGATTTTTTAAATTAACAGGTAAAGCCAAGCCCTTCCGTATTTTTTTTTTTTTTTTGCTGTATATACAGGTTACCCAACCTTTTAGCCTATAAATTACATGTCCTTTGTGAAAGACAATGCAGAGTATTTCAAATATGCTGTACTGACTCTAGTAATTTTAGTGATTAAAATGCATGAGAGACTCAGGAAGAAATGCATTGTTCTGACTCCAGTCAGTACTCGTTTTTAATAAGAATCAAATGAGATAACACAGGAGCACCTTCACCAAACAGTAACAGGCTCTATGCCTAAAGCCGCCTGAGGCATTCTTCCTGGTGTCACGCGTGTGTGTGTTCTAGTTCACGGGCAGGTTCTGGTTTCGGTCGGCATTCATCTGCATGAAGCGGCTCCCAGTCGTCCCCTCGGCTTCTCAGATGGCACTTGGGGCACTTGGAAGTGTCACACCAGTGTGGGGTCAGCGTGGCTCGCCAACTGCCTGCATTTCGGACAGTGGTGTCCAGTTTGATTAATATCAAGCCTTCTCTGAGATTTGTTCTGTTAATGTTGAAAATAAGTTAATTTTGCAATTTGCCTTGTTCTATTTTTATACTTATGTTAGTGACACTTTCACATTTTGATGAAATTAAACTTGATTGACAAATTTGGAAAGTGTTTAAACTATTTAATCATAATGTACTTAATATTCTTCTGCATGCCGAGTGCAGACAGAACACCTGGGGTGTTTACCAGGATGATGGACGCCGGGGCCAAACCGGGGCCACTCTGCGCTTAGGAGCACAGGAGAGTCAGGCCTCACAGCTTCCCCAGAGACGCTCATTTTATAAGTGTTGGGGGATTGCTTAGTCTGAAAAAGAAAAAAATACGTGGCCCCTGCAAATAGCACTGCGGTGCGTCCAGGACCCTTTGTCTGCACTTCCCAGTGCGTCCTGGCTAACGACTCCATCAGGACCACCCTGAATTAACGTGACATCGGAGTTTTAGTTGTCACAGTTAGTTGCGCACTGGCTGCAGACTGTCCTCCCAGCCTTTATCACAGCTCTCAGCCTCGCGATTTGCAGGGTAGGGGCTGCAAATGCTGCACAGCCGCAGCTCTGCAAACAGACGTCCCCGCTGCCCCTCGGCCTCCACAGGTGTGGCCTTAGCGCCCATGTAGTTTGTGGGTTATTCCTGGGGTGTTTCATGACTCTTTTGTCTGAAACGAGATAGTACACAGAATGATCATTTTTCTTCACATGTTCAATTAGAAAACCAAACTTTCAGGAGATGTGACTAGAAGAGACTAATAATACCTAAGTTCTAAGTCAAATATTTTTTGATGCTATTTCTCTTGTTTTAATTGACACATCAGCAGGGGCTCTTATACCTTGGGACTTTAATCTTTGCGGTGATGATATACTTACAAACTCTTGTTCAGAGACACTGGTTCAGCCGGTTAGCAGTGTGGTCTGGAGGTCACACGGTGACTTTGACCAGCGAAGAAGGTGGCCTCTCGTAACTTAGCTTCGCTGTTGGAGCCGCCACCCGAGCAGATGTTGACTGATGGATGAGTCGCCCTTTCTGTCTTCAGAAACTAGCCTGACCCTCTGACGGTGCGCGCGGGTAAACTTGTGTTGCTGTAGAAGCCATTTGGGTTTTTCAGCTTATTTTAAAAGTTGAGATTCGGTTTTCTTAAGTACACTGCTGGATAAATTTATATAAAATCACATGGTGTAATTTCCATCAAAAGTATTAATCAGAAATTATCTCTGTGCTTACCTTTTAAAGTATCTCTGTAAGGACCACTTTCGTGTTTTTGCAGGTACTGTAATAGGTGTTGTCATTTATACTGGAAAAGAGACTCGAAGTGTAATGAACACATCCAATCCAAAAAATAAGGTAGGCTAGATAAGGAGCGACTGCTTTCCTGAACTTGCTTTTCTTCTCTGTAAGAAAGTGTCCGTAGTTCCGGATGGCCCACTCGTTTTAGCTTCTCACAGAACGTCAGAGAGACGTTCAGAGCTGTGGGCTATTAGGACATGGGTTCTTTCTATCCGTGTAACAGTGTGCTCAGACGGACAAATTTCCAAGAGCATCTTTACTTGGTTAATCAGAATTTTACATGTCTCTTAAATTTTCTTTGTTGGATATATAATTTGCCCATACTTTGACAGTTAATTATAGGTCTCTTGATTTCTCTTCAATCTATTTAACAATTTGTACTCATTATTTTATGTTGATGATTCATTTTAAAAGGGCTCTATATTAATGTTTTTAGAGTATTTAATTTGATAGTGTTAAATTGTTTACCTAGTTTTGTGTAAGTTATTTCCGCTTTAGAAGAAGTATATTAAAAACCAGATTATAGTTTTAAAGACTGCTTGATTATATTTCTAAATTGATTATCTTCCTGTTATCATCCTAAACTTGTTATTTACCAAGTCATGGTGTGTGAGGTAAGCATCCAGAGTTTTTTAGGTGGACTTTCTCCAGGTGATGACAGCAGGTAAGGACTCTGGCTCTGCATGCAGCTGGACCACCTGGCTACAGTCTGGGTATGGCCACTGAATTCTGTCTCCCTGCTCAGTAAAAGTTACATGGCATTACTGTCTTTCTATAAAATGAAATGTGAAGCATAATGAATGCAGTAGATTTTGAACCCAGCCCTTCCTGTCGGTCAAGGTGTGTTCACTCAGTAAGTCGTTCTGCGAGGCTCTGGGCAGCACAGCCCGCCCACGGAGCCGGGAAGTCTGTCCTTAGCCCCCCGACATTCCTCTGGCCTCCCTTCCTCTTCCCACTTCTGGTTTCTAAAATGCCTTCTAGGTTTCCTTGGTGCTGGCACAGTGCACCTTGTAACAGGAAGGGAACCTCTGAAGTTGGCGCAGCTGGATTTAGGTCCTCCCTTTGCCACTTGTCCTTCTCACACGTAGAGCAAAAACGCTCTTCTGTGGCCCGCCCCTTCCCGGTGCCTGGTCAGCCCCTCACCCGCACCCCACCCCCGTGCCCCCATCCTGACAGGACTCGTGGGAGCAGTGACAGTTCAGGCCGAGGCAGATTGCATGTGCACGCACATGCACACACACGCGCCTCACGCGTGCGCACATCATAGACGCAAGACTGCACACCTGTGCCTACACGCGCACACCACGTGCGCGCGCGCACAGCGAGCGCGAGCTGAGCACTATGTGCGTTGGGTCACGAATCTGCACCCGCGTCAGTGGAAGCGCCACTGGAGGCACCCGGCGCAGCAGGGCTTCCGCGTCCCGTGGGAGCGTTTGTGTAAAGCAAGGGACGATCTTAGGAGGCAGAGAAATAAAATCTCTGCATTTGCGCGTGCTGCTAAATCTTTCTGTTAAATGTCAGATTGAAAAGAAGTTTCAGAAAGAGGTTACAGGCAACAGTGGACAGGAAGACGCGGATGTTCTGTTTCTCAGGGCAGCATGGACGTGTGCTAAGCGAAACCTGTGTGACACGCGAGTCCCTAAATAGAGAAGGGAAGACGGCCCATTCCTCACTGTGCCTGCGACGGCACTGTCAGAAGGCGCCGTCTCACGGGTGCGACACTGCGCGCACGCTCCAAAGAGGGCGAGCGGGAGTAAAAAGCAAACACTCTGTAGGGAAGTGGAGCCATTTACCCAGGTTTCCCTGGATGTCTTCAGGGACGCCCCGCTGTCCCCGTACGCCGTCCCCGTACGCCGTCCCACGAGCCCGCAGGCCGCGGGCACGCGCAGGCGGGGCGGGGCCGGCACGGCTGCCGCTGACGTCTCGTCGGCAGCGCGATGGCAGCGGCGTCACAGCGGCATCGCGGGGGCCGCGCGGGGGGCTCTGAGCGGATGCGGCCTCCGTCCGGCCGTCACCAAACCCCGAGGCTCGCACGGGTTTCTTCTCTCTCCCCGGCGCACACCTGACAACAGTGGCGGGTCTCCGCTCTTCGCGGAGCCCACGCCGACCTCACGGCCTCAGCCTGGGCCGGGCGGGCGCCTCCCTTGGCCGCGGCGGTGTCGGCGCGCGAGTGGTTGAAGGACTCGGGGAAGAGTGGCCCTGCCCCGTGTGCGGGGGTCGTGTTTCGGGGAGCATCCGGCTGGAAACGAGGGGCCCCGCGGAGCCCGGACGCCGGGAGTCTGGCGGAGGCAGAGGCAGAGGCAGGAAGGGCAGCGGTGGAGGGAGGTGCTTCCGTGGCCCCGGGCGCTGCGGCGACGGCAGGGTGGGGACCAGGGGACCCCACACGCCCGCCTGACATGTGGCCTGGATGGAGGTGCGTTCCGGCGGGCTGCTCAGACCGGCCCTGACCGGTCAGGCCCGAGACAGTCCCGCGTCCGGGAGGGGCGACAGCCCCGCTCGGGGTCCCAGTGACTGACTGCACCTCCGGGAGAGGGCGCCCTCGGTCCTGTTTGTTTCCCGGGAGAAAATCTGTTTTACGAAACTGCTGATGCTTTTGATAAACGAAGAGAAGAGGGAATATCCTACAGAAGAACAGGTTCCCCGGGCATCCAGGGGTAACCGGGACACGGAAACACCAGAGGGCGCGACTCCGAAGGACGCGCAGAGCAGCCGCCAGTAAAACGCACTTACAGTCGCCAGTCTCTCCCGGCCCCCTTGCGCCCTGTTTCATTTATTTGCTGCTTTCATCATTAGTGTGCGTAAGAGAAACGTGTAGATTTGGAAAATTACTTTAAGTTCCAAGGATGGAAACCTCTGCAGTAAAAGCAGCGCTGATTTGAAGGAGAAAGTTAATGAGCTGGATTTGAGGTCTGTGCTCTGTGCAGACGTGGAAGAACCTGAGGCCACGCCCAAGGCCCAGGGGGCGCCTCGGCCTTGGCTGCGTTGGAGCCATCTCGCGGCTGGCCGGGGCCTTTGATCTGCAGCGGAGCTGGCAGCGGCTCCCGAGGCCAAGTTTCCAGAGCCCCAAAGCAGAAGCAAAGAGATGGCTGACCTGGAGGGGCAGGGGGTTGGCGACAGCAGAGGGTCCTCAGGCTGGGAGGTGCCCTTGGTACCTGGGCGTGTTCAGCGCCCCTGCGCCGCTTGCCCGATGCTAGCATAGGCCTGTGTCTTTGGCAAAGGCTGGTCCTGGGGCTGCTGCCCGTCTGGGACGCCCCAGCCTCCCTCGCCGGCAGTGCCCGCAGGCTGTGAGACCTGCCCGCTGGCGCAGAGCTTCCCGAGGACCCGCACCGGCGCTTCCTGAACTGACCTCCCAGGCTGAGCGGGTGGCTGCGCGGGTTGAACCAGTATTTCGGGTTGTTTCGTAAAACATTTTAAACGTCATTCTACACGGCTAATGTCCCAAACATTATTTTTCTCAGTTCTCTTTTTTTATCTTCATTTCGTTTTCCTCTAGCTGCCTTTTTTTCAAAGGTTTTATTTATTTATTTTTAAAGGGGAAGGGAGGAAGAGGGAGAGAGATGTCAGTGTGTGGTTGCCTCTCATGCGCCCCCTACTGGGGACCTAGCCCACAACCAAGGCACGTGCCCTGACTGGGAATCGAATCCGGGACCCTTTGGTTCTCAGGCTGGCACTCAGTCCGCTGAGTCACACCAGCCAGTACTCTAGCTGCCTCTTAAAACCTCAGACAGACAAGTATGATTATTCATATACCTGAAACCTGGGGTGAAGAGGCTTTTTCATACCACTTTATTCCATTTTTCTCTAGCAGCTGCTGGAACCGCCTTATTCCATGAGGGCGGACAGCACAGCCTCTTCTTGTGCCCCAGGCATATGGCCCTGGGCTGGTAACATCAACGTCAGATCTGCCTGCACAACCCACCCCCAGCACCCACCTGAGTCAGGGGTTGGGTATGGGGCTTCTGACACACAGTAGACACTAAGCCACTGACAACCTGAGATGCACAGGGGTCAGAATTCATCTTTAGCCCCATCTTTGATATTGGACCTTGAAACCCAATTTGCTAATTTTAGGTCATCAGAATATACATACAGCGTTATACTTACAGCAGAAGTTTATTAGAATCTGTCCTCACAGGGGGCGTGTTTTGTCCCGACACACTGTTAAGAAGAAGTCCTACAGCACTGTTAGGTGCAGGGTCATCCTAAGGTGAGAAGGTGCTTAGAGCCCCTTCTTCAGGCCAGAACGTGTCCCCGGGGGCGGACGTAAAGCAGGGAGATGGGTCGACACAAGTTTGAAGATGTTATTTTAAAACTTTGAACAAATCAAAAGTTTTTATTACTAATCAGCTACTTTTACAATAATATTTAGTGAAAGTTTAAATTATAAGGAGTGCAATTTGAGTAATGGACTGCTTTATAAAACTGAGCTTGAGCTATATTTAATAAGATGACACTTGATTACATTTAAGAGGGAAAAAATTCTTGCCGAAGGTTAAGAAGAATCCGTTGTGACAGGCTGCCATTTTCACGCCGTTCACAATAATAAGTGGCTTAGAGCAGGAGCATCGGGATGAAATGATAATACAAATGGCTGCCAGCGGTTATTGTAGTCCCTCGGGCATATTGATTTGTGTTCCTAATAAAAAGATGCTTTCAGACGTCTCATTGACAGACAGACGGGTGATGTGTGCCATTATGTGAATTGAAGCTCGGTGGCGAGGGCGTCATCCGAGAACAGAGCGCCAGAGGACCCGTCGTGGTGTGCTTTGCAAGTTGAAATGTCAGGGCTATTTGGAAAAGAGCTGCTTATTCTAAAAATGACAGTCTATTAATATTTTTTAACTTGCATTGATTTCTATTAAAATATTACAATGGAAAAACTCTTTTCTTTTTGCTGGGGTTGCATGCAGGCAGAGCACCCCTTAATTTTTTAATAGTTGCCTCTTGAATAATAAAATATTTCCAGATTTCAGTGCTAATTTTAAAATGTGAGTATGTGCTTCCAAAAGCCCTATGTGCTGTAGAACGCAGTATTAGTCCGCATAGAGAAGGGGGGCTCTGGGAAGGCAGTGTTTGGATAACTCATCAACATAACAGATCTCGTTGGGAAGACTGACCAGAGAAGCCGCCGCCCAGTCAGGTGCTGGGGGGCCTACGGCCGCGGTGCCAACGCCGCTCCCTGTTCATTGGCAGTGTGGCTGGAAATAGACTGGTAACTTCAGGAGGGCGATGAAGAGGCAAAAGGCTTAGCGTTGCAGGGGCGTCCTGACGCATGGGGCCTGGCGCTGGCTGGTGGTGAGCCCCTGTCTGACCAGGAAACAGACTGAGCCCCAAATGCCTCGCACATGTTTTTGCAGAGCAGCGTTCTGAGCCGGAGCATGAGTGCGTTTGTGGCTGCAAGTTGGCACCTCGAGTCACTGAAAAGACAGCTTCACGTAAGGTTCCAAGTGAGAAGGGTTCACTGGTCATTTCTTACGTGATATGAGCTGATTGGTAGCATTTCATCAGTTCTGGTCAATACAGCTAAATTCTCTATAATCAAAATTCTAAACAGTGAAGTATGACTTAGTTAAGAAGCAAATAAGTATATCAGTAATTGTCTTTGTTTTTTGAAATCCTTGATCCTTTACCCCGAGGCCGTAAAAACTGTTAGAATTCTGTGGAACTTGTGATGACTGACTTATCGCGACACTTTTATCTTCACATACAAGCTCACAGAACTGAGTCTTCGTTGTAAACAGATTGCTCCAAAGTGTTCCCGACGACAGCCCCCTTGGAGGGGAAGGAACATGTCCTGAAGTGCCTCGCCAGATCGGGAGTGAGAAGGGCCAGCCGCACAGCTTCGTGGGGATTTGGACTGAAGGTGGCCATGGGTGGGTGTGATGCTGTGAGTGAAGACGGAAACGGGAGAGTGGGGCTCGCCTGCTGTTTTGAAATTCTCAGAGCAAACATCGTCTTCCCAGGTGCCGTGAGCCACCGGGCGGGGCAGGTCCGTGGGCTGTGGGTGCCACGTTTGCATTCAGTGTGAGTCAGTGCGGACTTGACTTGGGGGGTTCCAGGCCGGAGGTCGGCGTCGGGGAAGGCCTCTGGGTTTCCTTGCCCTGCGTGGGGAAAGACCGCATTGGCAAGCCCTGGGAGCCCACTGTGGCTTCTCCACAGACCAGAAGCTCGGCCTGTGCCCAGCACCTTGAAGGCATGTGGGTGCTTCTACCCGGGGCTGCGACCCAGCCGAGGACACCGGGGCAGCAGGAGACCCACGGGGGAGAGGAGCGCCCAGCTCTGCGCTGCTGGCTCTTTGTGCAGGGAGCCCTCCCTGCTTGCTGCCCGGGACCGCAGACCGCACACGCGGAGGCCCTTTGTCCTGGCCTCTCGCGCAGCGCCTGCCACGCTCTTGAATGAGTAGATTGTTTTTCTTAAGAAGCAGTTCGTGTTTTTAATCCTCTATAGGCACTTTTTTCTAAGCAATAATTTAAAAAATATTCTTCAGAAACAAATCTTAACACATCCGCTTTCAGCTTCCCCTTTCATGCGTCTAAAGTCAGTTCTGGGCGCGTTTTCTTATCTTTGGTTTGTTGACGTTAGAGCAGCAACTGCACCAAACTTTCTTTTTCAAAACTGCATTAAAACGTGCATGATAAATTTAACATGAGATTTGGTAGCTTTCTTTCCCCATGTAATTAGCGTTGTCAGCTAATAATCACCTTTTGCAAATCTTTCGGCTGTGCTGAGTGAACTTGAACTCCCTGGTGAGGCCGGCCGGGGGCCCCTTTCTGAGGGCAGTGACCCACCTGCGGCGCCCTGAAAGGGGCTTTTTCTGACTGCTTAACGCTGTCCAAACCGAACCTTTCCTTGAGTCCTTGAAGTAAGAATGAGCTCTTTGAACTCTGCTCTTGCGCCCAGTGAGGACCCAGAAGCTTCTGTGAGATAGATTACCACACAGACATTCCCACACTGCACTGCACTGCACTGCACTGCATGGCAGGCTGGAATCAGGGTGCCTTGTCTTTCTCAGTAATGTTTTCAGGGGCAACAGAAGTTTCAGATGAGCCAATGTGTCCATGAAGGTGCATCACGCTCTGCCCGCAACCAGCACCTTCCGGTCGCAAAGCCTCAGCAGGTATTTGGTTTGGTGTTCACTGTTTAGTTCTTCAGAGAGGAGGGGGGTGGCCCCGTGGAAAGAGCTCCGAGGCAGATGGAGCACAGTGTCCCTGGGGTGCCTGCCCCCCGCCATCTCCATCCCTGTGCTGAAAGCAGTGTCACTAGGGGGTGGGAGTGCAGTGTGACAGGAGCTTCCTTGTCCTGAGCGAGGGCTGTCCCCTGTTTACCAGCGCGTGGCCCCACGCGGGCTGTGGCCTGTGGCTGACAGCCGGCCAGGCAGCTCAGTCGCCCGGAGTGCAGTCTTCTGCTTGGTTAGAGTATGTGCTGAAACGAGGCCGGATGAGCGCGCCTCTCAGAAGCCCAGGGTCTGTCCTACTGAAGACCCGTCCTGGTTGAGGAGCGAGACCTGGTGGCATTTTGTTTGGACAAAGACAGGACAGGTGGTGGTGGTGAGGTGTGCTGGGCGGGATGTGGCGGCTGGTGGCACCCAGGCCCCTGTGTTTACTGGCTCTTCTTGAAACATCTAATTTTCTAAACAGGAAGACACTGTCACAGAACTGTAACGAACAGTCCTTTTTGGTTTATTCTTATTTTTTGAAACAAACCTATGAGGCCACAAAAATGTACGCTTTCAAAACAGGTAAAAATGAGGAATTACTGGTATTAAAAGTTGGTATATTTATTAAAAAAAAAGGTTTCACCCTAGCACTTTTAAGGACTTAAAATGATCTGTCATATATGAACCCACAAAATGGTCACAGAATGTTGACGATACAGTTACTGCCCAAGGGCCGGTCACTTTGTTGTAGTGGTTTCTTTGGCAGGAGTTAGGATCTTACACAGGGTCATTCAAAATGTCCACTCGCATAAGCATTTGCTACATGAGTGGCTAGCTCACCTGGGCACTGCTTACCTGCACACCTGGCTCCGTGCGGTCACCACTGGCCACCTCCCTTCTCTTCTGCACTGAATGCTCACACCCCCTGCAGGCGCCCTGCATCCCTTCTCCACAGGGTTCAGCAAATGCAACGAGTGGCATCCCGGCATGTCCCCCGCCCTCAGAGGCCTCGCGGGGATGTCACCTCTGTTGGGACCCTTTCTCTGACTCTTGGTTTCCTGCAGTTGTAGGAGGGTGGCTTGTTCACAGTTCTGCCATCAGTCAGGCCTTCTCTCTGCGTGTCATAGCACTGACCGCCTGTCTCTCAAGTCCACCGCTCCCTTCTCCAGGTGTGTTCTGGGTTTGTGACCCCACCCGGTCGGTCAGCCCCGAAGGAGCCTGAGCCGAGCTGAGCCTGCAGTGATTCGAGAGGAAGCGCGACCAGGAGCCACGGTTCCTCAAGCCCCAAGTGCGCCCGGCACCCGCTGAGCAGCGTGTCTCACTCTCCACTTGTCTGCGGTCCCCAGGGACCCTCTTCGCTGAGGAACCCTCTTCTTTCCAGAAAGCTCTGGGCAGGACCAGGTGCTGAGGCCTCATTGCACACGTGTGCGTGGACGCTTTCTCCCATCCCTGGGACCTGAGCGAAGGGATGAGGGACCATGTCTCGGCCCTTCCCACGCCTGCCCCTCCCATGGTAGGGAACGTGCTGGGGCCATCGCCTGTCACGTCCGCTCTGCTCCGCAAGCAGAGGAAACTGTGGCTTCAAAGAGATAGTCATCGGGGTCCCTCACAGACACTTCTGTCTTCCTTTGCGTCCCCGCACTTTACACACAGCAAACCTCAGATAAGTAATCATTTACCTTAGATGTGACGGGCCCTGCTGGCGCCAGGAGAGTTCTTTTCAAGGTTCTAAATTCAGTGACGTCAGAGTCAACGAACAGGTTTAGGAAGCCAGGTCCAGAACCCACCCCGTGCTGCACACTAGGCTCGGGCGGGTGCCACTGAGGCACCAGTGTGGGATCCCAGGGCTCTTTGCATGCAGGGGCGTCGCGCATGGGCACTTGCTGGCACGCAGACATGGGCAACCGCCCTGCATCACCAGGCCTCTCACAGGGTGGGGCCAGCCAGAACGAGGCTCCCGAGACCACCTGAAACTCGTTAAACCTGTGACCACAAGCGGCTTCTGCACGGCCCAGCTCAGGAGGGTTTATTTGGTTTGGGTTGATCTTTAGTCATTCAAGCAACAATTTTCTTAAGTTAAAGTCTGTAATTTGTTTTTTTATTA
The DNA here is from genome assembly GCA_004026545.1 of Mormoops blainvillei. NCBI lineage: Eukaryota > Metazoa > Chordata > Mammalia > Chiroptera > Mormoopidae > Mormoops > Mormoops blainvillei. The sequence goes on along the minus strand of PVJD01000922.1, from coordinate 240,866 downwards.
CAATTACAAAAATTGTTTCATAGCCTTAAGATATAGATGGTCCGAAACAATACAGGGAACAGGATTTTCGTAATGGGTCAATTTAATACGTTTTTAATTCCAAACAATATAAAGAAAAATGACTGCTCCCAAGGTTTAATTTTGATGGACAACAAGGCGTGTGCCCGCGCTCAGGGTGGACATGATGACATCTCGGTGGCCTCAGTTTGGGAGCTGCCTGTGTGTACCTCGTCAGCTCTGGTGCCTGGGGCACGTGCTCTGGATTGAAGACGAGCTGGACTGCCGGCTTCCCTGATGTCCTCCCACCAGCAGTCAACCCTCGTCTGGGATGTGCTGTGGAACCATGGCATTCTGGGTATAGAGTCCTATCGGTTTTAAAAAGGGTTATGACCCCTGCCCTGGCTGGTGTGGCTCAGTGGACTGAGTGCCGGCCTGTGAACCAAAAGGGTCGTGGGTTCAGTTCCCAGTCAGGGCACATGCCTGGGTTGTGGGTCAGGTCCCCAGTAGAGGGGTGTGTGAAAGGCAATTGCACATTGATGTTTCTCTCCCTCTCTTTCTCCCTTCTCCCTTCCCTGATGTCTAAAAATAAATACATAAAATCTTTTTAAAAATAAAAATAGTTATGGTTCCTACTGAACTAAAACCAAAACGGTAGAAAAGTGGGTTCGTTGACATTTTAAAGTATCCATGTTTTTTGCAGCATTTCCCTTACTAGACAGTTTAATTGGGTGGGGCTGTGAGGGCCCAGGGTTGCGACCACAGGGTTTGCTTCCCTGTGAGCTCTGGGTCGGGACTGTGTGGGAGGGAGGCTCGCGCCCTGACGTGCTTCTGTAGAGCCAGGCATATGCTGCTTGGGAGCGATGCTCTGTGTCTCAGTTTTTAGAGTAAGTAGAGCAGTTTAATTATTCCCCCTCCTTAAAAGGAACACAAGCCGCGGAAGTGTGGAAGTGAGCGCTTTGTTATCTCGCGCGCTCTCCAGTAGCAGGTGTTTGGGACCTGGGGGAGGGGTTGGCGGTCCTCCTGGTGCAGCTAGGGGCGCCTCGCCTCCTGCCTGAGACCCGTCTCTGGTCCCGGTTTTTCTGGTGGCCGTGGTGGGTCCTGTGCAGCCAGAGCTGTCGATCCAGAGTGGTGTTTCTGTTTGGCCTTTCGATAGCAGTTTCTGCCTACCATGTTTCACACTGACAGCCTGGGTGTAAGTTCTCACGTCCAGCTCATCTTCGCATCTCCGGAGGGGACCCGGATGTGGTACCACGTTCCTACACCCACTCAGGGACATGGGTTTTGTTGGGCACGGGGACTGGCACAGTGAAGACAGACACGGAAACGTCTGTCCCTCGAGCACATCAGGTGACGTGAACAGGTCATGTTAGAGCAGGCATTACCTTTGTCGCCTCGGGATTGATGGGTGTTTGGAGAGCACTGAGAATTGACCTTGGCACACCTGGGGTTGTTGGCAGCAGGAAGGGACCACAGCTCAAGAGGCAGCAGAAGGTGTCCCAGAAGTGGCCTGTGGGTGCCACCATGGGACGCCAACATCACACTGCTGGGTGCAGGTCACTTAAATCTGAAACGCTCATTCCTCATTTTAATGCACCAACTGGAATGTGACCATATTACATCCATTAAAGTGAACATTTAGGAACTTATTTTACGGAAATAAAGTTGCACTTTGCACATTGAAGCCTGTGTCCTATGAAAAGGACATGCCTGCCACCAACACTGTCTCACCTGGACACCTGGGGTGCTCTTGACACTCGCAGGTAGAAAGTTGTAGATGCAGTCGGACACAATTCCATGTCCCTGGTCACTTTGGCTTTGTGGAGTAGATGCCATAACATGGAAATGGGGGAGTGACACGGGGCTCCCCTAGGAATCAGGTTCAGAGGGCAGGGACCCACATGGGGGCAGAGGGTGCACATCAGACCTAAGATGGGTGTTGGGACGGAGCAGGTGATGGCAAGGGGCACAGGCAGCGGGGTGGGCATGTGGGGAGTGGAACTGCTGTGTCACTGACCGTGAGGGCAACTCAGGTGCCCTTAGATGAGCACAGCATCTGGAGCTGCCGGGACATCGGCCATAGGGTGCTGAGGAGGGGGCAAGAGGTGACCGAGGCCCCTAAACGGTCATCCTTCAGCTGGGTTGGTCAGCGGTGAGCCTACTCGGAGCCCTCGATACTGACCGCCGAGCTCTCCTGCCGGGAGCCGGGGATCAGTCATGTCTGGCACACAGCAGGGCAGTGTGGGCTGGGCGGCCAGGCTGCGGCGGGCGGTGGGGCTGCCCCCCAGTGCTGGCCCAGCAAACCAGTACAGGGACGCATGGTGGCAACGGAAGGCCGGCACAGAACCATGCCGGCATGCTTTGTACAGTGGGCAACCATTGGGTTGGAAATGGCCGGGTCATAGGGGCCAGAAAAGACTCAGTTATAAGCAATTTAAACCCTAAATGAAGGCCTTCTGTGTGAGTTACTACTGTGGGATTCACCTTGTGAAAGAAACTAGTTAGCCCTTTCTTGTGTGTCTGAAGCGTTTTCCTAAGTGCTGCTGGGCCTTGGTCGCATGGGGGCTCCAGGCAGAGTCTTCCTTGCGGCTCTAGCTCTAGCCACAAGCGATGGCCATCCGGAGGTGGAACCTGTTGAGTGTATTTTGCCATCAGACGGTTCCCTAATTACTGGAATTTTAACCCCTTCAGTTTAGGCAGCCTCCCGTCGTGCCAGGGCCTGCGCGTCTGCCCCAGCCGGCATGCGCGGTGATGACATTTAGAGTAAGTATGTCCAAGTGCTTCGACCACGCCTGGACAGCAGTGCTCTGACCCAGCCGCTGTCTTCTGGTGGCTGAGTGACTAGCTTGTATCAAAGAGCTTTTGAGTGTAATATTGCCTAATGCAGGGTTTTCTTGTGGACGGTTTGCTAGCTCCCAGTGACCCTTAGCTGCCATCTGGTGCAAATCCTGTTCCTCTGTCATCTGCTGCTAATTGCTGTCACCTGCACATTCAGCCTTCTCAGCAGAGGACTGGGAGTGGGGCCTCGTGCCTGTGCCCCTGTCCCCCTAAGGGCAACCGTAGGCTACAGGCTTCTCAGGAGAAGCATTTTGAGTTCATTTGTACTTTAATACACAAGGTATGAAAGATGGCAGCCATTTGTGAACGTTATTAATTCACTGAATCCAAGTGTTTTGTCTGTTTTATGATTTGTTTTCATGGTTCCAGCACTTAGTGGCCCATTTAGGCCGGAAGGTCGTCCACACACCTTCCAGACGACTTCGTGCGCGGGTGAGCTTCAGCCAGGGCCGTAGCCTGTGGCGCCGTATTAATGGATCTCACTTGTAATTCAGAGAACAAGAAGACTGCCCTGATTGGAGGCTAAACGGTGCCCCGTGGCACTGGCACAGCTGATAATCGCGAACGAGAAAGATGTGTATATCAAATAGTTTACAAAATGAAGCCAGCTGTGTTTCCCTACACACTGCGGCTTCCTGACATGCATCATTAACCCTGATTAGCTGCTTCCTTTTACAAAGATTCTTGCAGTCCTGAACGTTGCATATTAACATTTTCTGCCCCTCCAACTGGAAATGATTTGCTTTATTGCAGAGTGTCAACTTGCTCTAGTTTCTGACGCGTTCTAATTGGTACTTCAGAGTATAATCATCGGGAGATACCACGCCACGCATTTCTTTATTTGGAAATTAATACAGACCTTTTCACTTTATCTGTCAATCCGGGCAACTTTTCACACAATTCCCAACTCTTGGGATTGCTTACAAGCCATTAAGTATGAAATGGTTCATAAAATGTCTTTGAAGACATGAAGTAACAGAAAAATTTTAGATGGCTTAAAATAGTGTTACATTTTGCCAAGATACCAGTAATAAACCTTTTAATGGATAGTTTTAATAAAAGCAAGATGAAAAGTTTATTCAACCCTATTCTTATCATTTAAAATTTTCTGGAAAGCTGCTAAATTCTGTTTTTGTTATAAAACAAAAGAATGCAAATCATGAAAACCATAGATTTTGAAAACTAACATTGATTCAAAGTTTCCTTCATCCTCTGTCCTTTCTGCCATTCTGCTCGGCCTCCCTGAGTGTTGAAATGTTTGCTGGGGCTGCCTGTGGTCAGTAGCTGCTTACGCTGGCGTGTGGGCGGGACAGAGTCTTGTTGCTTTGTTCAAGATAATAGTACCTCTGGGGTGTGTCGGGCCCTGGTCAGCGTTTGTGTGTCTCCGCACGGTTTCAGTGCCATCAGAAGTAGGTGATGTGCATTTCGTTATTAGGGAATTTCACAGACTCAGCTACTAGCAACAGAGATGCAGATTCCAGGAAATGCCCTTGTAATGGATCTTGTCAAGTCCGCTAATGATGCTTGATTTAAAAACACTGTCGCGTGGTTTTATGTAGTGATAGGTGCCAGATATTGGGAGATTGGGGTGAAGACCTTCTATGGTCCATAAATTCCCGCATATTTATGCATAAACCACGGCACATCGAAGGAGATGATAACATTACTGGACCCGTCACAGCCTTTGTGACACTTTGTGGGCTTCCTGGTCCCATGCGGAATCTGGGGGAGCTGCCTGTGGGAAACGGGGATGTGGGACATGCTGAGCCAGAACCCCGAACACTGGCACAATTATGCATTGTGGGATTTTCCTGCTAATTGCCACTCCCCCCACCCCCGCCAAGATACCGTTACTTAGAATGAGCAGTTTAATAATGTTGTGTCTCATATTTGACCAAAGAGGTCCTTAAAGAAACCAAACCTCTGGCATCTGCTATATAAAAACAACGTTAGCTACTGTTTAGTAAGGTCTCTCGCAGGGACCATGAAATGGTTACATTTGCTCGTACATCAAAGTTATACTTGAGATGGCAGCATTTTGAAGCAAATCACAGAACAGATTTCTAGATTTATTTTAGAAACTCATCTGTGTCATGACGTCTTATGAAGAGAATCTAGACCTGGAAATTAAAGTTACATGGTAAATTAATGACGTTTACTAACAAAAACATCGCCGTTCCCTTTTCCAAAATTTGATCGGGGCGTTAACTACACAGGTGGAAAGGTGGTATAACCTGTCCCATGCCGCTTCCCGATTAAAAGCAAGTCTCCTTGGCCGTAGCCTGGGAGGCTCGGGGCAGAAGCGCTGACCTGGCGCCTGGCTGCCCTGGCCGCATTCTCTGCGTCTCCAGCCACAACAGTGGCCACGCAGCTGTTCTGCGTTGGGGGGAGCTCTCGGAGCTGCCCAGGCCCTCCGGTGTCCGGGGGCAGCAGCTCTAAACCCCTCGCAGGAATAATTCCTCCCGCATCTCATTTTCTGGGTCGCAAAGGTAGGAAACACTTTTTCAGCTCTTTGAAAAGAATTCAGGGACTCCCTGGAGGAACATGCTTACTGTGCCCCGAGTTCCAGACCGATGGCTGTGGAAGCCCCGGCTGTGCCCAGTGAGGTCCGTGCCGAGCACCAGGCTCCCCCACCTCCCCACCCGTTTCAGCAGCCGTGTCGTTACTGTGTGCACATTCCTTGAAAAGACAAGGTCGTTTTCCATCCAATCATGTATTTTATAAATTATATCTAAGTGAATACTTTAAGAGTATATTTTAAGGATATTTATAAAACACACAAGATATTTAACATAAAGGACTTGCTACATTCCAGAGAAAATGAAGACACACGTGCACCTGCTTCTGAAGAAAAGGGTGCGCACTGGGTGGTCTCTGCTGGGAGCCTGCAAAACGGCTGGGAAAGGGGTGGCGTCGACGGCTTGTCCGCCCCTTTCTCACTGCGCCTGTGAGAAATCCTAGGATTCCTCATAAAAGTCTTCCTGTAAAAATTTCAGTGCCTCTTAGAGAAATTATTGGAAAAATCTATTTTTCACGTTCCTGGGGGTCAGAGGATTCCCAGGAGCCTGGAGAGACCCCAAGCAGTCCGAGTCCCAGACTGTCCCTGCGCACCTGGGCATCCTGCTTGCAGATGGCCAGGATTCAGGAGTATCTGTTAAAACATTAGAAAGTTACCAACGTAAACCGCTTATGTAATTGAATTAAATTGAAATACAAACACCTGGCCTCAGTGTCCCTTTCGTGAATGGTACGGATACTGAGGTTTCTGGGGTCGGGGTTGCTTAGGTTAGTGCAGTAATTATTTTAAACGGGCAGATCATCTTGTCTTGCAAAACCATTTTACGTGGCTAGTGTCCTGCATTGTTAAGACAGTAAGGTAAATGCACGTGTACATATATGCAGGATCTTGAAACCATTAAAGGGACCTGTTGTTACAGTGTTCACGACTTCAGAAACCTTCAAAGCCACAGCTCTGTAGTCGTGTGGTGACCGCCTGCAGGACTGGATGTTAGGCCCTTAAGTACGCTTCTGTACAGGACAGTGGTTTTTATTCAGAATGTTTCCCCCCATATGTAACCAAACATGTTACAGTCTGAAACATCTGTCTTGAGTTTTGCACGACAGAGATATTTAGGGTTACTCTTTTCGATTAAAAAATGTATTAAATATACTGACTTGGTGGAATTAGATCTAAGGCCTGGTGTCACCGGGAGCAGGTTTTCGCAATTTAGAAAAAGGAAGCATCAAACTTGAGCGCCCTCTGCTGGCTAAGCCACCACATGCCACCTTTGCCTTGGGGTTCCCTCCCCAGCCTAAGAAATGTCACTGCAAAAACCGCAACAAAATCCCAACTCGAAATGTGACAGTTGCAGTGAACACAAACTGTACTGCATGCAGTGTTGGAATGGCAATTATTTGCGTGGTTCCATCTCCTTTCTACCCCTGATTTTCAAGTAAACTGCACTGTTGTAAAATAAGGAATACTAAATAAAGAATACTTAGAAAGTCATGGAGTTTTCTTAATATTCAGTGCTGGGTTTTAGTGTCATTTGTGCACAGAGAGTACAAATAAACTTCCACATACTTTTCAGACTGTTAGGCATATTTGTGCATACTTGTTTTTGTTTTAAATTTGGCTTTGCTGTGTCACAGTTGAGAATATTTGAAACAATTTATAGTAATTACTAAACGAGAAAGTAAGTTAGCACTTATTTTTAAGTCATTGTGTTGCTTTAAATTTGATAACTTCTGGTACATTGGTTGTCCTCTAATAAAGGCTCAGATGTGACAGAGGGGCTGTCAGACAGTAACTGGCCTGACCAAGTTGTCCTGCATGAACTTGTAAAGTAAGCCTACACTCGCAAAAGAAAACCCAGGATATGTGTGTGTGTGTTTATATAAATGTGCTATTTTATGGCATTTTTGACAATTACAGAAAGTATTCTGTTTGGTGCGTATGTGTCCTAGGGAAATGCAAAGGCCAGTGTTAAAATCTCCCATATGATCGGGGAGGTTAGCTGTTTGAGAAGAACCTCACTCTGCATTCACAAGGCCCCTCTTCAAACTTAGCAAGTGGTATGTTTGCAAATTTGAGGAGTGGTTTCACCCTTTAACAGCGTGTTTATCGCAGGCCAGCTGACCGAGTGACCTGACAGTATGCACTGTCCTAAGACAGTGGAGTGGAGCAGCACCACACCGTGTCAGCTAGGCCAGGGGCTGACTTTGCATTTCCTATCTCCTCTTTAAGTTTTTTACATTGACATGGAGAGCAGTTTTACTTCCTTGTTGAGTAGCTGTGCCTTGCAGTAGTGCATTTTTGTTTATGTAAAAATATAACAACTTTTTTTAACTGTTAAGTGTTCCCAAAAAAGTCTTAAGTAATAACTATATAGCAAGCAAGAAAAAAACTTTAAGCGCTGAATGTAGAATAGTCTGGCAAAATTTGTCGGTAGATTAAAAATGTTGGGTGAGAAATACTCTTTCAGGTTAGACATTAAAATATTTGTAAATATGGATTTTGACTTTTAAAAATGAAGGTGACTTATTGTAGCATTAAGAATCGTCATACCAGTACTTACTTGGGGAGCATTTAAAGCACAGGTTATGGAGCCAGTAGCCGAGAACAGCCCAAAGCAACGCCTGTTTCGCACATCACTGAGGCGGAAAAGGATCGGAGCTCCGGCGAGGCTCCAGTGTGGGCACAGGAGGAACCTTAGTGGTTCATATCCAAAAACGAGTGAAGACATAAGCTCAAGAAGAGGAAAAAAGACTGTATAGTGTCACTTTAAAAAAATACTTTTAATTTGAAAAAGTGATTGCTACAAGATTTAGGAGTTATTCAAAGGTCTGCAAATTACTTATTTTTGTTGCTGTTTAAGATTCTAGTAAAGTGGAAAATATAGGGCTGATTTGCTTCAAAGGTATTTGAAAGGAGTGTGCTTTGTGTAGGGATTTCAGTTAGGTTGACGTGTGGCCCTATGTCAGTGTTGGAGTCACAGTCCAAATTCTGCATGACAGCAGCCAATCCGCTGGTCGAGAGGAGCTCGCCTGCTGGAAGATAAACAGCCTGAGCCACGATGTTGTTTTCCCCTGAGTCATCTTTCATTATAACGCTGCGCTTCTGCTGTGTGGAGTCCTCTTGAGTGAATTAGCTATTAGATTGGAGGCTTTTCTGTTTTTCAAATTGTAATGTATTTACAGGGAAAATGTAAGACAGCTTTTTAGGTGAGGGCTTAAGTCGGCTTTCTGACATTTTACATCTTATTATTTTGCTATTCTAAAATGCTTTCATGTAACAAATAGGTTAAAGTGTGAGTTTTAGAAGAACAGTAAAAGTATGTTGATGTTCACATGTTAACATGTGCGGTGTTAATACCGTAGGATCAGCAGCTAGGGGTGTGTGTGCCTTTGTCCTACGTAGTCGTTTTAGGGAGTTTTTATCACACGAGACTTGGTTCCAGTCTAGTGTGCACAGTGATCTCTCCGGGACTTGGCAGCAGGGTGAGGCTCAGCTCGAGATGGGTGAGCACTGTGTCCCAGTCATAAAGTGGGGTCTGGTTCATCCCCACGTACATCCAAACACTGGCCTGACCTTTTCTCGATTAAGCAGGAGAATACCGTATTTACCCTTTATTGTTGGTGCAAACCATTATTTTCCTGAGCACCATTAGCTGTTTAAAACTTGGTACATAAATTAAAGAGGAGCTAAGTGGATCTGTGATCGCTGCCATTAGCGGCATTTTAGATTATACAGGCAATTATTGTGTTCATTATCCTAGAACAGCCCCTTTGCAGAGCCATTGTGGTGTCTTAGACATTACGCACAAATTTTCCCTTAGAGATTAAAATTTCCAGTAGCGTATTTAATTTTGTTATCACAGTTGTTTCAAATAAAACAAATATTATGACAACTAGAAGATAATTTGCTTTACTAAGAAATTACAATAAATATTGAAAATTACTTCCTAGTGTACTTAATTTACCTTTTCTTATATAATCATAATTACTTCAAGTGATTATTTATATATTTTATGGGTGAAAAGGTTTTGCAGTCGTATCTTGTCTGTTTAGTGCTCCAAGAAATATTTTAAAGAAGAGAGTCACATGAAAACCCAAGTTGCCACCTTCTTTACAGTATCTGTAACTTTATAAGTTAACTAATTTTTATATTGAATAGTTTCCAAGAGTCCAGGTTGCATTTTAGATGAGTTGAAGAAACTTTTGGTGTTTTAGAGAAATGAGTATAAAAATGAACTAGTAATTAAAAGTAGACTTTTAAAAAATAAGAGCCGAACTGTATCTTCTCACTGTGCGCTGTGAGAATTGGCAAGAAAAAGGAAGACCACGCGATGTGCTGTGGCTTGGTTGCAGTTGTATTCCAGGAAGAACCCAGCGCAGAACAGGCTCCCTGCTGCGGGGACGGAGCTGGGTTTCCACCCTGCAGCCCCCAAGCCTGTCAGTGAGCAAGTGCTCACACTGGCATGTCTGCGTGTCCGTGTGTCTGTGCATAGCAGCCTGCGTCTAGACTTCCGGCCCCGCGTGTGCATTTTCAGAGGGACTCTGCCAGATCCTGGCTGTTTTGTCCCTGCTCTTCCCATCTTCACGGCTGTGATGCCGGGAAAGTGTGAGCTGGTGGGTATATGCTCTGCAGGACAGTGATTCTTTATTTTATTACAAAAAAAGACTAACTCTGGAAGGCCCGATTAAATCATTCCTTTCACTTTTTAATGGGATTTGGATGAATAGAGTAAAATATGCACTTTGCATTCATTGATAGCATCTTTAGGTCGAGGTAATTGAGTCTTTTTTCCCTGACTGAATGAATAATGACTTCATCTGACCCTCGGCAGGCCTGAGACTTAGGCCGCCTTTGTCATAGCATCAGGAGCTGGCCTTTGAAACATACTCTAGTTCCCTGCCTTAATTTTTCTTCATTTTAATCCAAAACCCCATTTTTCTCCATAATTCAAGCATAAACTATGTAGTAGTTGAAGGGGTGGAAATTACAAGGTGTTTGTCCTCGCCACTCCACATTGTGAGTGGAGCTGATCCATGGGCCTTGGTCCTCTGCTGCCATGGGCCCTGCGCATGGGTACCAGTAGGTGTGTGGGGCGGGGAGGGGTGCTGCCCAGCAGGTGGTCCAGGGAGCACAATGGGCTTTCCTGCAGGATGCAGAGCCCTGCTAAAAGCTGCCGGAGGAGGGCCTCACCTGCTGGCACACGGACAGGTTGGGGAGGCACCTGCGGACCCAGCAACAAGGTTTCCTCGTGCCCTGAATTAAGAGTGCGCAAGGAAGTGACCCAGGGGACTGCATCTCACAGGCCTGGGGCACCGCACGGGGGTGGGACCTATAGGGGGTGGGACCTATAGGGGGCGGGTCCTTGGAAGGGTGTGGTCAGTGGGCGGGGTCTGCACAGCCCACACCCACCTGGGGAGGTCCCAGCAGCTCCCAGCCCAGTGTGTAGGCCCTGCAGGGGATGTAGATGCCAAGTTATAGGCAAATGTCAGTCACATGGGGTCCCAGTGGCCATTTCCATTGTTTCTGCAGTTTTTAAAGGCCGCGTGCCAACTAACTGCACTGCTGGTTGTAAGTCCTGAGAAATGAATCTATAAGCCTGGTTAGGAAGGAAGCTTTCTGTTTCGTGGTTCTCTTTTATAGTATTTATTAATGGTGTTCATCTTATTTTTTCTACTGGATTGGCTGTTTCTTGTGTGTAAGAATCTCACAGTTCACTCATTTTTCATGACCTTAGAGTTTAGCAAAATATATAGTAAACATTTCCATTTACTTGTGTAACGAATTTTTTGCACAACTAAATGGATTTTCTGATAGTTTTGTGTTTCTTACTACAGGTTTAATGTTCTCATGAGAGCTTGTAGCAATTAATCCAAAACAGATACAAACTAAATGCATGAAACGTGGAAGAGGCTAACTTTTTGTTGGCCAAAGTTATGGATTTGAAAAAGTACTACAAAATAAAACAAATGAACAGTTTTAGTAATTCTCAAACTTCTAAATTTGAGAATTACAGTATCTCATTTATTTTATCAAAGTTTTGGCAATTTTGTTTTCTTTTTTAATTTCTCTTTTTCAAAATTGGTACCAGAATCAGGAGAAACTCAGACGACCTGACATATAAATGTCGTCTTCTGCTCAGGTCACACCGACTGAGCGTGAGCAGCTGTGTTCAGGCGCGCTGCGCCCCTGGTGGGCGCTGGGGGGCCCCGAGGCCCAGCTTCTCCAGAACCTCTGGTAGCGCCTGGGGGGCACCAGCTTACAGATGAGGAAAATGAGGCTTGAAGAGTGTAAGGACATCCCCAGGGTCACATGGTGCACAAGCCGAGACTCAGATCCACATTTTTGATGATGATGATGATGATGATGTAACGATATGTATGTAGGCTTACCCTCTACCTGGAGCTGTGTGTCATATCATGGAACCCAAGTCCCCTTAGCAAGCCACTGCCCGAGCCTGGTCTCAGCTTGCCCGGGCTGTGTGGCCAGAGCCACCAGGTGGCCTGCCTCCTCCCTCCGCCTGGCCTGCACGGCCCCTCCACTTTTCACACTGCCCTGCACGGTGGTCTTTCCACGGTGACACTGAGCAAGCAGGGAAGACTTCACTGATGTTGTCGGATCTCAAAATGGGAATTGTGCCCCTCAAAAGCACTGTGTTCTTTTGGGTTGTAGAGTGAAAGGCATTTGGGTTGCTGGCTCTACACAGAACACAACCAAAAATGAGCTGATTCTCACTGACGTAATTGTCACGCACCTTTTGTTCAGCGTGTCAGTGGTCCACAGAATGAACGTGAGCGCGATGTGCCTTACTGTGAGACTCTGAAGTATAGGATTTGTGCAAATCACAATACAAAGTGTCTCATTATAGGCTCACTAAGCTCTCTGTTGCTTTTCTTCTCAAGAGAAGTTCTTTTCAGAGAGGCTCTTGGCAGACAGGGATGACAGACATCCTGTTCTGTTTTGGGGGACCTCAAGCTGAAGAAAATCTGTGGGGGAATGGGGTGCATGCAATCTTGATGCCTGTTGTAGCAGTGCAGGGAAAACGCATCTGCTCTCGCAAGAGCTAACCGAACCCCCAGGTCTGTCCCCCAGGGCTACAACAGGCCTGTTGTCTCCCATCTCACGCGTCCCCGTGAGTTGTCAAACACCACGCGAAGTGTCTGAATCTCCGCCGGCTGGACACTTGGACTCACGTGTTCTCAGTAGGGCCTGCCTGGACGCTCCCTGGGAACGTGAACTGTTCTCAGGAATTCTGCCTAAATCTATCTCTAAGAAGCTTCTCAGGAGAAAACGTTAACACAGTTTCATATTGCATTCCAGTGAGGGCTGATGCAAAAGACTATGTACAGATGTCGTCACGCGTGTTCAGATGTGTCGTGGTAGGGGCGTTATGCTTCTGCCCTGACTCTTTGTTCTCCTTTCAGGTGGGTCTGTTGGACATCGAGCTCAATCAGCTGACCAAAGCGCTGTTTCTGGCGCTGGTTGCCCTCTCAGTCGTCATGGTGACCTTACAAGGCTTTGCTGGCCCGTGGCACCGCAATCTCTTTCGGTTCCTCCTCCTCTTCTCCTACATCATCCCCATAAGGTAGGTTGGAGACTTACGGTAAAACAAATGTCGTTTAATTGAATGTGATTTTATGGAAATTTGTTTCTCCGTGTAAAAGACGCTGCCCACGCAAAGCTCAGAAGGAGGGAGCCACGAGCTCTGCTGCGCCTCCGTAGAAAACTGTGTGGGGGAGGGGCAGTTTTCTTAGACTAGTCTAGAAGTCTGATGTTTTTGTCTTATATAAACGTATTGATAATATAATCTTTAACAGTTGGGAGATACAAAACATAAATCCTCAGCCAACACAATAGTTGTTGTTGATCACTGATAGACTTTTGTTTCCGGTGCCCTTGGGTCTGCATACAGCTGCTGACCTGTTGAAGTCATCTGTATTTCAGAAACCATGTAATGTATCTGTCAAGTCAGATAAAGTACTGGGTAACGCCATCTCCTGAGAACCCATTTCACTTGAGATTGAGATACAAATAGTTAATATCAAATGTCTTTCATTCAGAGACTAATATTTACATCAAATGTATATGTCCATTTAAAAATATTTCCACAAAGGATTATTTTTAAAAGATGTCTTTAATATGTATGACTGGAGATTTCACATGAATGAGCAGTTAAACCCTAATAACCATGAAGTGTGAGTCCAGAGTAGTGGCCTTCTGTAGCGGAGAACGGAATAAAACCGTATACAGGTGCTACGCTCAGAGATAGAGGCGTGTCTTTATCCACAGACCGGCTTTCTCTAACTGTCTGTGTGAAGGCCACGTCTCTTCCGTCCCCTGCGTCACGGTGATGGCGCTGTCAGCCAGTCCAGGGTGCCTCACACAGCTGTGCACACCCCTCCTCCCCCTCAGCTGCCAGCATCTCCTACACCCGGCTCTGCAGAATAAACATCTTTTCTTTAGTCTTGTTTCTCTTCACTGCTGCTACTTTTACCCGTTCTGCATCTGTGATGTCACTTTCATGGTCGCATCACCACACAACACGGAGGCTCCAGGAGAACTCTCTATCTGTCTTCTCTATGACCCTCCTCCCTGCACCTGGTAGAAGCCATTAAACAGCGTCCATGCCTGTTCTTTAAGTGTCTGCAGTGTTTGAATGAAATACTTTATTTCTGTGGACTGTCTTCAATTGCTTTCTTCAGCGATAATATGAAGAGACTTGACATTTTCCTCTTTATCAAATTAACAGAAAGAATTGATCAGTTAAGATAGTTAATACATGAGTGTTTTAAAACTAAAGCTAATTTTTATTTTTTTAATATTTGAAATACACACATTTATAGGAAAAATTAGACAATACCTAATAACAGAAGGCCAGAAATGTTATCTCACCGACCCCTGATAAACCCTGTAGGGGCTCTCAGATGTGTGCATGCAGACTTACACGGATGAGTGTGCAGGAACCCACACAGGTGGACCAGCGCACACATGCCCCTTTTCAGTCTGGCTGTGAGGAAGGCTTTCTTTAAGTCTGTCTCAATCTGGTTTTTCCGTCCACAGCTTAGTATCGAACATGTGCAAGCTTGGTGAGACTTACCAGACGCAGTGGTAGCTGCTTAGCTCCAGAACATCTGGGTGCACTTGAGGGCAAAACTGCTGCCCTCCCCACTGAGGGTGCGGGGGACTTCGCAGGCGGGATTAACATCCTGGTGTGAGGGAAGTGCAGCACACTCGGGAGTTAAAGTTTACATTTGATTCAACCAAGTTTGTTTTCCTTTGCACAGCTTCCATCAAATATGAATAATACATTTTAGTATTTGCTAAGTATGCTTTCAAGTTAACCAAAGATAGATTTCTTAATACGTTTTTGTTTTGGAAACTGCACAGTTGTGGAAAGTGCTTTTTTGTCTACTAACCTAACACTCCTAAAAGATTTTTTAAATTTAAGAAAGTGAAACTTTTTATAAAAATTATTCTTTACCGAATAAAATGTTTGGGTCACCTGATAGAATTTACTTTGTCTTTCAAGGGAAATATGACAAGATTTAACTTACTAAAATGAGTGTATGTTCCCTGAGTCGTCTGCGTGACTCGAGGCAAACAGCGGACCGACCATGGGCTCTTCCCACGGCAGCCGGGCCGGGGCCGGGGCCGGGGCCGGAAGCAGGCGGTCCCGCGCCCCGTCAGTTACCGCCCCCCGGCCCGGGGCCTTCGCGGCCCGCCTGCAGCCCTGGCCGCGGGGGCCCCGCGCCTCGAGCGCCGGCCTGCGCGCGGGAAGGTCGCCGCCGACTCCGCAGGCAGGGCGCGCGGGCCTGGGTTGCGGGCCAGTTCGGCCCCCGGTAGGGGGCGCGGGAGAGGCGACCACTCGGCGATGTTTCCCTCCCTCCCTCCCTCCCTCCCTTCCCCGCTCTCTAAAAATATAAAAAAGTAAAAAGCCCGTTCTCTGGCCGTGAGCGCTGCGGGGTCAGGGTCCTTCCCTCCCCTGCGCGGCCTGGCGGGTGGCAGCGCGGGGCCGCGTCTCTCCCGGCGGGGACGGCGAAGCCCGGCCCCGGGGAGGGCCACGTGCCGCCCCAGCGGCCTGTGTGGCGTCTCCGCCAGCGGGCCACGCTCGTCGGTGCGGCCGTAGCTCCTCGAGGCTGGCCACTGCGGCCGCGGGCCTCGGAAGGAGCTTTCTGACGGCGGGACATAAATACTCGCTCGGCGTTTCCCATTCCAGTTGTCCCGGCGCCCTTTACGGGCAGGACGTCCCCCGGGGCGTTGTCGCCCGGCCTGCGTGTCGGCCCCCAGCCCGAGGGCGCGCGGCCTCCCGACGTCCTGCAGGAGGGAGCCGCGCCTGATAGGACGGGCCCTGCGCGGCCCCTGGAGAGTGCCCTTGCCCCCCGTGGCGTCCGCGTCTGACATGAGCGCTGCCAAACCATGAATTTGGCAGAGCTCTCAATATAAAAATGTTTACGTAGAGGTCTGGTGCAGCTTTTGTTGTGGCTGTTCTTAGACACTCGATAGTTCTAAAATGCTATTATAAATACTGTGTTTTGAAAGAACTACCAAGTCCAGCACAGATAACACCCCTGTTTTTATTACAAAATCATAAGCATGTAATTCGGTAACATAACAGTATCACGCTCAAGCACAGCATACAACATTTTAGGTGAAATGTTCAAATTGCTGTCCCTCTTGAGTGAGGCAGTCACGCAGCCTCCCGGCCACACTGAAGCAGGCATTATTTCTGCCAGACCCTGTATTTTCTGTGTATTGGTTGCTAGTTATAGACAAATAAAATTGATTTCTATAAAATGATTAAATCTAGCAATTCTGGCAAACTATTGATTAATTATTAATCTGAGTCTATTGAATTTTGTGTAGATAATCACATCATCAGTAAGCAGTGACAGCTTTGTTTCTTTTGATTCCGTGCACCATTTATTTCTTTTCCTTGTGACTGTAACAGAGATTTCCAGCATAACATTAGGTGGAAGCAATGACTGCACGTATTTCTTTTGTTTCCAATGTGAGAGGCAGAACTTTGAACACTTCACCATTAAGTGTACCGTAAGGTTTTCTAGAAACTCTTTCATAGAGTAAGGGAGCCTTTCCTTATTTTGCTAGAAGTTGTCTTTAAATCGTTACAGTGCAGTTTTATGACTGTTTCTGCTAAATCTATTGAGGGGATTTTTCATCTTTAAATTTTTCTCTTTTCATATCCTAATATGATAAACTCATTGACTTTCTAATGTCATACTTACCTCGTATATTGGTGTTGGGGGGGATGCAACTTGGTCGTGGTGTAACATTCTGTCCTGTGTTCTCCCATTTTGGTGAAGCGCTTGCGTTGGTTACATGGACGAGACCAACACAGAACCTTCCTTCTCTTGTCATTCTCTTTGTGTTTCATATTGAGATCCTGTCAGTCTCATGAAACACACTGATGAGTCTTTTTTTATAACATACTTTATTTAAAATTGTAAGTATTTTTTGGATGTTTACAGGGGGTGGGGGAGAGCCACATGAGCTTGAGCTGTTTGCTGTGGAAAGATGTTTGGCAGAGTTGATTTCTTTAGTAGTTTAAACATGTTTCTTAAATACTTATTATTTAAACGGTTGACTTTAAATAGTTAGAAAGCTTGATTTCAGGTTTTTTATTTCTTCTGGAGTCAGTTTCGTAAAGTTAGAGCTTTTAAGAAACATGTCGACTGTATGTAAATATTCAAATTCATTCACAAAAGCTTGTTTCTGATGTTTCCCTTACCGCCTATAGAGAGGGGGCCTTTCCCATTCCCAGTACTTAGTTTTCCTTTTTTTTCGTGATCGGTGTTCCAATAGGTTTGTCAGCTTCAGTAGTTTTAGAAAAACCTCTGGGCTTTACTGATTCTCTCTGCTATATGATATTCTTCTATTTTATTATTGTTGCTGTACTTTATTTCTTCCTACCATTTTTGGTTTTTATTATCTTTACTTCGTGAGGTAGATGCTTAATTCACTAGTTCTGCTCTTTTTACCTTTCTGTGTATGTGCAGTTGAAGCTATAAATTTCCATGTGAATACTACTGTGGCTGCATCCCAAAAGTCTTCATATGTAATATTTTTGACAGAATATTTTTTAATATCCACTGTGATTTCTTCTTTGACCCATGGTTATTACAAAGTGATTTCTTAATTTATAAACATGTTTGAATTTTCTAATTACGTCTTTGTTTAGTTTAATTGGTTGTCGTCAGAGAACATATCTTTTTTTATTTCAGATCTGTGAAATTTATTGAGACTAGGTATAGGGCCTGATAGCCGCTTCATTTTCATAAACATTCTGAGTGTACTTGAAAAGAACTTGGATTCTGAACTGTTGGTTGCCATCGTCCATATTTGTTCATCAGGTCAAAATGGTTAATCCTGTTTTTCAGTTAGTGTATACTCCTACTGAATTTTTTATCTGCCTTTTCTAACCGTTGTTCAGAATTGTATTAAAATCTCCTATCAGCATTGTGAATTTATCTACTTTTCCTTGGAATTCTGTCTGTTTTTGGTATTACATATTTTTGTGGCTTTGTTATTGGGTATATACAAACTTAAATTGTTGTATATTTTTGCTGAATGAAGCATTTTCTCATTGTAAAGTGACTTTATCTCTGCTGAAACTTTTTGCACTAAATTCTACTTTGTTTTATGTTAGTATAGTAATACCAGCTGGCTTTGATGTGCTTGGCATGTCTTTTTCTGTCTTTGTGCTGCCGTCAACTTCTCTGTGTATTTATGTTCATATATTTATATATGTCTCTTATAAATAACATAACGTTTAATTTTTATCTACTCTGATAACCTTTGATTAGTACATGCACAATTATTGTAATACTCTTTTTAGTTTAAATCAATCGTTTTATCTTGCACTTTTAATATGACTTATCTTTCCTTATAGTTCTGGTTTCTTTCCATTGTATTTATTATTTTTAAAATAATTTCACTTTTTTCTCCAGTAGTTTAGAAATTTATAAAGAGTTTCTGTTCTTTTAGTAGTAATCCTAGAAATGAAAAACATTAATTTATCAAAGTCTAAAGTTCATCATTTCCATTACGTATCACCTCACAATGTTTAACTTCATTTACCACTTCTGACCTTGTGCCATTTTTGCTATTTATTTTCGTTCTGGTCACTCTTAAGCCCCACAAATATTGTTTGTGCATTTTCTATTCATTTTGGTTTAACCATGTTTTTGTTTTTCATTTTGTCTTACATTTCAGACCTTCCACGTAGAATAATTTTTCTCCTGTCAGAATTTATTCTTTAGCTTTTGTTTAGTGCTGATCCTGGTTGGGGAACTCTCTAGATTTTTGCTTGGCTTGCCTTCTTGAAAAATCGTTTCGCCTGTGTCTGGATTTCTACCTTTGTCACATTTATTTGACTTTCTTTTGGCTTTCATGTTGCTACTTAGCAGTAGCCACAAAGTCTCCTCCCCTCTGCTCTCCCAGCCCTCCCAGCTGCCCTTAGACTCGTTCTGCACTCTGCTGCCGTGCGCCTGCATAGACGCTCCTGTCTGTTCCATGCCGGGTGCGCACCAGGCTTCCTGAATCTGTAGGTGGGCGTCTTTCATTCGTCCTAGAAGGTTTTCAGTCATTGTCTCTTCAAGTGCTGCCTTTGCCCCATTCTGTTTCCACTCTCTGGGGACGCCCATTCGTGGCTCCACTCACCGGAGGGAGGAGGCACTTCCGTCGGGCCTCCGCCTGCGACAGCCCTGCTCTTCCGGGTTGCGCCCCAGCGGGCAGACTGCTGGGGACGCCCAGGCTCCTGGAGACTGGCACGTGCGCTCGGGGAGAACGAGACGTTGTGGTCACTTCCCTGCCTGGTGACTGACTTAAATTTAGCCGAGCCTTCACTGTCTAGTCAGTTCTGTATTTCTTTTAAGAATTCAATATTTTATGTGGCGTTTCTTGTTGTTTTCAGTGGGAACACTGATTCAGATAAAACAACCTGCTTTTACCCAAGGCCACAGAGCCGTCCTACAGGTTTTACATAAAGAAAGCTACATGTATTTGAATAAAAATTTCTGATTAAATTCCATGGCTTACTTGCCAAGGGTAAAATTTTGAGTTCCCAAATGAGATAAAACAGCATCTGTGCCATTTCTGTTAAACGACAATTTACAGGAAAAGGTTTTGATAAAACTTGTCATGAAAATGGCAGATGCTTCCTTTCTCTCAGATTAGGGTCTGAAGTCCCTATGCAGAGGGTGCAGGTGAATGGCCTCGGGTGGGCTCTCCCTGAGGAGTGTGGCTGCCCTGGGACCGCCTCACCTGCCGCGACCAGTGCTGCGGGTCTCCCTGTGACAGGTTAGAGTTCGAATGCGGCAGGCCGCACGGGGCCCCCGTGGGGCGGCACTGCACATCCTAGGAAACTGCACCTCAGGTTTACTCAGGGTCCAAGTTACCCCTCACACATTTCATAGGTAGAAGATGAGTCTGTTTGGGCAAGAAAGTGCCAGCATTACAACGATGTCACATTCTGGAGTTAACCTGTACGGCCTTACCTTGGTGAACATTCCCCAACACACCAGTTCATTAAGATAGTTTGCTTTGGTTTCTTTTTATGCAACAGTGAAGGTCCCAGCTGCCTCTGGCTCCGTGACCGCAGAGAGTTGCAAGGGACCCTCGCTTCACTTGGATTGGGTCTCTGGGTGACAATTCACACTCGCTAAATGAGCAGTGTAATGAATGGAAAATGTACCTGGTATCAGTACTTTCCGGTCTGTTCCTATCGTTCTCAGAGTAGTAGGCTTACTATACTTTTTTTGTTCACAAATGTTGTTATAAAGTACAAGTTGAGTTGAGGTCTGTGTTTTCAAATTCTATAAAATTAAAACATCGCTGAAAAATAAGTTAAATGTAAATTGCTCTGTCAACTTAGTGTTTGAAGTTGGAGCTTCTAGAAATTATTCACATTAAAAAACAACTTACTGCACTAACGCTGGATCACAGTATACAGAGTCGGAGTAGACCTCTTCCTGTGCCTTGTTGTCTCGGCTGAAGATGCTTTGCTCAGCCTGTCACCTGTTACTGTGGGGGTCACCAGCTACAGCTCGACTTGATTTTCTTCAACCCGAGGTCGCCTCCGCCCCATTTTCCGTCTTCACAGGGTATTTATAGTCCAGTGGTATTCAGTTACGCCACAGCACTTCATGACATAGTGAGTTTTTACCACTCTGTAACATCGGTGGGCATTTTATTAAACTGTTCATCCTTCATGACTAGACAGGCATGACAGGATGACGGGGTCAGAGAGGAACACAGATGTGTGAGGTGAAGAGCATGGGGGACGCTGGGGGGTAGATGCGCACAGCACCCCGCAGAGACACAGGGACACACCTGATGCCTGGATTGGCCCTGGACTTTGTGAGGCGCTCCAGGCTGGGTCTGAGACAGGGACAAGACGACTGCAGTGGCTCTGCCCAGCGCCCGGGTCCCCTGCTGCAACCTTGCCTCCTGGAGCTACCCACGCTGTGGGAGTCACTGGTCCTGAGACTCTCACACACGTGCTCAGGACGCCATTGTTGCCTCACTCCTGAAACGTCTGCGTGTGGCCTGACCTTGCTGGAGCAGGGCTCACCGCGCAGGCCAAGGTCCGCACCGGCCTCCCCAGCCCCTCTTTCCTCACTTCCCTTCCAGCCCTCCAGCTGTCTTCCTCTCCGCCAGCCAGTCACATGGCCCGGCTCAGCTGCTGCACCTTCCCTGTCCCCTTTCATGTCCCTCAGTGAAGCCTTTCACCGGGGGAAAGCGTCTTGTTTGCTGTTGTAAAACAAACACGTATTTGTTCCCACGGGGACACAGCCTGTCCCTCTGCCCCCATGGGGCACTGGCAGCAGCCCCCTCTGTTCCCCATCTATCACCACAGACCACGAGTAGCCCCTTCACCATCACCCAGACACATTCTGGGGTGTGGAAAGTGTTGCTGACTTAAAGCACAATAAATTCACTTACTTTAAAGTCTAAAACGACGTGTTATTTTATGTGAAATGAAAGATAATGCACACAAATAAATATGTTTATATGACAACCATGAACGTGGAAGTATTCACAGGGTTGGATCCCACTAACCAGGCAGTGGTTTTATTTGGCAGTTTGCGTGTGAACTTGGACATGGGCAAAGCAGCTTACAGATGGATGATGATGCGGGACGAGAACATTCCCGGCACCGTCGTCCGGACCAGCACCATCCCAGAGGAGCTGGGCCGCCTGGTGTACCTGCTGACGGATAAGACAGGTACCGTTCGGGCGCGTCTGCCTGGGGGTGAACTTGGCGGGGGGTGGGGAGGGGGCTGTGCGCCTGCCACAATATTGACCCCTATTTAAAATGTCCCAGGCTCTTGAAAACTGGCACACAACTCGTTTTCATTTTCCAAAATACACAATATCATCAGAATTAGCAAAATATTAAATTCTTAGAGATGTGAATGATATTTCTATGTCTTAAATTTTCTGCAGCCTTACAGTTGTTTTTGTTTTATTTAGCTGCCTTTTTACACCTCTCTTCTGGCTTCTTAAGAGCAAAAACTGCTTGTTTATTATAAAGTAGCACTTGTGAGCTATTAGAAGAAACTAAAAATAAGATACGTCAATCTGATGTTTTAACGCCATTTTCCTAAGGAACCTTACTACAAATGATTTATCTCACCATGAGGTTTCAGGCCTAAAATTCTACTTGTCCTTGTTTTGTTTTGTTTTTTTCTTTTTTTCACCAAAGAATTCTTGTCAATCCATAACATACTAAATAAAGAACAAATTGAATCTAGCACTATAATAAAAGCCATACCTGAATACCTAAAAGTTAAAATCTCTCCTTGACTTATTGGCTTGTGATTTAAATTTCAAGTAATTATTAGTGAATTAGAAGTAAGATAATATTTTTATAAATGATAAAGAAAATATGTCTAAAATAAGTTTCAGCATTTCAAATACACTAATAGAAAGAGCCTCACTACAGTCAGGAAGAAGCAGAAAGAGAAATTTGCTAACCACTGATTACTCTAGCCATTGTAACAAGACAAGAACTAGAAATGAGATAAACAACCAAAAGAAGAAACAGATGTTTACAGATGTAGCGATCGACCATGGAAACCCCTGGTGGAACAAGCAGAGTCAGCCAAGCCGCAGGTTCCAGAGTGCGCGGCACAGGAGCCCCCTGCACGTGCAGAACCGGCCGACGAACATCACCGCTCCCTGCAACCTGAGTCCACCCGGCGCCCACCACCGCCGAGGGTGTGCGTGCCCAACCAGCAGACGTCACAGAGAAACAGAAAAGAAGGCCCACATGTGCAAGGCACTCTGCGTCCCCGTGTGAAATTCCCACGTTCACAGCAATTCGGTCAGGCCCGGGGCTGGGCTGTGGCTCTCCTTCGGGCCCGTCCTTGGCGGACGCTGCAGGCTGACGAGACGGGCGACGCTCGTGAACCAGAGTCACTGGCAGACGGCAGCCTGCGGGGGAAGGGCCTTCCGGGTTTCCTTTCCCGGCCGCGTCGGGCTGGCAGGAAGAAGTTTAAAGAATAAATCTGTGACAACGTAGAAAGCAAGCAAACTGTGACAGAGGATCTGAAAGTGTAGTGATTTCTGGAAATAGTTTTGAGAGAGCAGCTGGAGCAAAGCACACCCGAACTCAGAACGGCTCTGCAGTGTGAGAAGAGAATCACTGAATATAGAGCTGACAGGCGTGCGGGGCAAGGTGTGAGGAGTCCTCACGGCCCACCATTCACAGAAGAAACCCCCCAGCTTACCAGCCAAGCAGCCTGGACATCATTGACAGGTGTAATCAGAAACCGGGAAGCTCCATCAGAAATCAAGGTACCAAATATGAACAAGCAAGCTGTTCCCAAAGAAAACAAATCAATGGTTTTTGCAAAGAAATCCTAAAGAACTGGCCCTGGCTGGGTAGCTCAGTTGGTTAGAGCACTGTTCCTGTATGCCAGAGTTGCAGGACCCATGCAACAGTCAACCAGTGGATGAACCAATAAATAGGACAACAAATCAGTGTTTTTCTCCCTCTCCCCCACTTCCTCTCTAAAATCAATATGAATTAAAGAAAAAAAAAACATAAGGAAAATGTTTAGAATTATAAGAGACCTTAGTTACACATATAAACTCAGTGTCAAAATTGAGCTACATTTCCATGTACCCACAACAGTTGGAACACTTACTTTTAACAGTGCCAGTTAGAATGGCAACAAAGAGTATAAAGTGATTATAAGTAAGTTGAAACAAGAAACATGTAGGAGTGAGTCTCCTCCTCCCCTAGGGCGTGTGGCCTCAGATCAGGGTCTCCGGGCTCTTGGGGGACAGAGTATTGCTGTGGCCATTTGTCAGGGCCACACTGACTGAATCATAGGTGTGCAGATGGAGCACAGTAGTTACCCCGTTGCTGCTAGCAGGTGACTAAGGCTCAGTGCTGTCCTCACTTGGACTCTGTAAAAGCCATCTGCTGGCAGAGTTGGATGGATGGGGGCTGTGAACAGACCTGGGTCGCTCCTGTGTTCCTGTAAGGACGTGTGTGTGTGCCTGGGCAGGTCCCTGAACCCCGTGAACAAGCCGTCGTTGGGGCAAGGCTCTGTGGTGGGGTCTGTGCGGCAGGAGGGGCCGGGACAGGCATGCACTGGTTTCTCTGCACGTGCAAGCAGCAGCCGGGTTTCAGAGCCTCCTCTCTGCCCTCTGAAACAGGTGCACGGCCTTTCCAGGAATGGAAGTAATGTGCTCAATTTCTGTTCCTTCCTTTGGTCACATAAGAAATCCAGGTCTTAGAGGTCACCGAGGTGGCCTCCCTCAGAGAGCAGCAGCAGGTCCGACAGGTGGAAGCTGTCAGGTGGAGTGTCAGTGGCGGGGGGTGGGGGACAGCTCACAGACCTCTTCTCAGTGCACTTCCCTTGGCCAGGGCACAGTGGCAGATCCGGGAGGTGCAGCCCCTGGAACCGCACCACAGGTCCCTCCCTGTGGTGGAGAAGGCAGGGCGCAGTCATTAGGTTTGATTGGGGTGCACGTTTCCTGTAAGCTCAGAAACTAATGATGTTGCCATAGTGACACATCTGCGGCCACCCGTGCATGAGGCATGAAGCAGTTCACACGGCAGGAGGCGACATCTGTGAGCTGCCGGGGTGCGGGGCACACCGATGCTGACCCGGGGACAGCCGGCACCTGAGCAGCGAGCCGGCGGCGCGGGGCCAAGGACTCCACCTGGTTAGGGACAGAGCGGCACAGGACGCACGCAGGCGCGCCTGGGAGCACCGCACGCTCCCCGCTTCCTCGGGGAGTTTCTGCCCTCGTGTAGAATGCAGCATCGCTGAAACACCCGCTGAAAGGACGTGTTTGTCAGGACTTTGATTTCATCTCTAGCACCTGTTACCCAAAATGCCTCGTCGCTTGGGCTTGAGTCACATGTAAGCTTTGCAGGGCGGAGCCCCCGTGCAGGGTGCCTGCTGGCCAGCAGGGTTTTGTGATCTTCTCCCTGCCAACAGGTGATGGAGGGTCTTGGGTGGGCACCTGCATGAGCAGTTACTCACTGTGGGTGCACATGGGTGTCAGCGCGGTCACTGCACACCTCGCACCGCTGTGGCTGAACAGGCTGGACTGCACTGGGGAACGTGGTGCCGAGAAAGCCCCATGCCCGGCGGGTACCTGCGTGAGTCCACATTCAACCATGTTAGGTGTGTTAGAGTCGATGCGCACTCTGCAGTTTAATAAATTAGAAGTTTGTTTATCCTTTCACTGTAAGCTTTAAATAACTTTGTGTTTTAATATCATCATTGACCCATAGCTGACCTAGAACCTTCACAGGAAGTGACGTGCAGTCTGGAAGTTGCTGGTCCTGCGAGCTGGGGGGCGGGGGGCCTCTGTTTCCATGGCAGCCATTCCACTCCTCTGCTGCACAGGCTCCAGTTTTGGTCCAAGGCCAAATCACCAGCCGGGAACGTCTGAGCAGAAACCTCAGCGCCTGCCCCTCGGCGGGCGGGGGTCCCGTCTGGCAGTGCTCACCAACGACGCCCGCAGGGCTTTTTCCTCAGGAATTAATTTCCCCTTTGCCCGCTTTGCTCGTTGCGGTCCAAACTGCTTTATTGAAGAGCTACAGCTTTTTTTTTTTTTTTTACAGGAATCATAAACTTTTGTCAAAAGTCACTTTATGTCTTGGAGCCACCATCGTGCCCAGGTCCGGCCTGGTGGCTCCTGGCCAAGGCGGGCACTGCAAGTCCCGCCCCTTTGCCACATTTCAAATTTAGGGCATACTAACTTCTGCCGCGTTACAGTGAGAGGAGTGGTAGCAGCTACCCATTGGTTGGAATCAGGAAGGTAAGACCTGGGACACAAGTTGGCCTTGTGGTCTCCTCACAGCTGTCAGCCCGGCCGGCGCGCGGTGGGACCAAGCACCGGCCTTCCCGCTCAGAGTCAAGAGTCAGCTGTGGAGCCCAGACTTCCTTGAAATTTTGAAAAACATTATTAGGACTCATCTTAAAGTGTGAGACGTTACATATGCCACTCACCTAAAGACCTGGCTGCACAGACCCAACAACGTTTGAATACATTTATTCAGACGGCAAAATCACACCAGCATTTCACTGCTCATTCGACGAGGAGTGCATTGGACTATATCGGTTTCAAATGCTTAACACATGATTCATTAGCAAGCTAGAAATTTTAGGAGATACGGCAGTTATTACAGTGTTTTGAGTCAAATGATGAACCTTCAGGACATACTGCTCTTAGCATTTGGCATAGCTGTCGAACACTCTTCACCACAGTCTAAGTTCAGAATGTTCCGGCACTGTGCAAAGCCTCCTGTGCACACCGGTCACCGTCCCTTCCTCTCCGTCCCCCCACCACCTACCCTAGGCAAGCCCTCATCTGCTTCCTGCCTCGGCGCATTTTCCGTTGGACTTTTCATGGGACCAGCCTCTCTCTGCGTAACATTCTCAAGGCTCATCCACATGGTACCAGGTGTCAGTGCCTTGTTTGGTTTCATTGCTGAGTAATACTCCACCTCGTGGACGAACCATGTTTTGGTTACCATTTATCAGCTGAGGGGCATTAGAGCTGCTTCTGGTTTTTGCCTCTTCTGAGCAAAGCTGCTATGAACGCTCAAGGCTCTTGCCAAGGCAGTTAGGCAAGACCGTGTGTCACGCAGTCTTTACACAGGAAACCCTAAGGAAGCTTCTGAAGATGTGTTAGAACCAATAAGTCAGTTGACTAAGGTTTTCAGACACAAGATCAATATGGAAAATTAATTGCATTTCTATATACTAGCAATAAACTGCAAAAATAGAATTAAGTAAACAATTCCATTTACAATTGCATCAAAAAATAAAGTCAATAGTTCATAGTGTTAAAATGCAACAGCATTTCCCACATTGATCTACAGCTTATACACGATCCCGTTCAAAACCCCAGCTGCCATATTTGCAGAGATTGACGAGCTGACTCTAAAGTTCAAGTGGAAACACGGGCTGGCTCCAGTGCTATTCCTGGGACAAGGGCAGAGCTGGGAGGCACACACCTTGTTTCAGAGCCACAGTAACCATGGCAGTGCAGCCCTGGCAGGGACTGACGTGAGGCCAGGCCCAGAAACAGATCCTGCCTGTATGGGCAGCTGGTACCGGCAAGGGTGCCCAGCCTTTTTGGGCGGGAAGGAATGGTCTTTGCAGCAAGTGGTGGAGGGACAACACACAGCCAGGTGTAAAATAGGAGGGCACTTGCCCCTCCCTCCCGCCACGGGCACCGGCGAGCTCAGAGTGGAGCAGCCCTGAAACGCGCATCTTTGCGTCGCTCCGTCTTCAGACGCTGTTCTGAATTTGCCTTCCGCCCACTCTCCCCAACTCTGTTAAGCACCAAATAAAGGCCCGTTACGTACCTACCTGAATATAAAGCTTCGTAAACATAACCCAAGCGGAGAAGGAAATAGTTCAAACCCAGGCTTCAGGGATCTTTTAAATTACTTTAACTTAAATGTATAAACGCAACCGTCTAGTCAGCATTTTAGCCTCTGCTCGTATGTGCCTTTGGTAACTGTGTGGGGTTTTTGTGCGTGTGTAGAATGACTCCAGAGGCTTTCGCAAATGGCAGCACGAAGCAAACTGTAACGGCATAGCGGGAGCTGGCATCTCAGAGCCTGGAAGGCCGTCACCGGGCTGACTGAGAACAGATTGCCGGGGTGATGTAGTGACATGACCGTCACTCTGCAACCTCAGATTTACTGTCGGGAAGTCGCACCGGATGGAGTCATGGTGATGATGTGCCTCTGGTTTGGGGAAACATCTGGTGTCCACAGGATTTACCGCATTCTGGACGCCAGGGCTTCGTTTTCTATGATCTCTCGTAAAAGATGCTCTGAAGAAAGCCATCAGTCATACGACTCAGACATAGGACACTTTCCACCAAGATGGATTTACGGGCCCAGAAGCGGGTCGCCGACGCCAGTGGCCATCCAGGAGCAGGTGGCAAACATCATGCCTGCTGACCGAGGGTCTGTGGCGCTGCATCTCTCTGGCCTCTGGCCTGTGCAGTTGACGGCAGGCCTGGAGCCAGCGGACCGTGAAGTACACTGCGCCCAGGACAGATGGCAGCCCTCAAGCCCGTGGTCGGCTCCTCAACAAGCCAGGCACAGGGAGAGACTGGGGGAGCCTCGCGGTCAGGGAGCAAGGCCTCAGCGGGATCCCCCCTCAGCCAGGCTGAGAACCTGGCCTCAGAGGCAGCTGGGGGCTGTGACCCCGCAGCCAGACGCGAGTGTGTGCGTCAAGCCGCCTGCGGGAGCTCAAGTAGGTGCTGGTGTCCACCTGTCTGTTGCTCCAGCAGTCACTGGCGCAGAGAGTGGGAGGGCACCTGAGTCCCTGTGTTTTTCTCACATTTGTTGTGGGAGCTCCTTGCCATTTGCTTGGTCCCAGGTGCAGGCATTCCCTGCGTATACACCCCGCTCCCCCCCACACGGCAAGCGTGGTGCCCACACAGCAGGGCATCTCCCATGTGCCAACCCACACGTTAGGTGCTATTAATGGGAAAGTGGGACCTTGGCAATAATAAGACATCCAAAGTCAACATTTTTCTCTCCAAGTCAGCTCTCTGACTAGAGCAGAATATCATGGGTACGAAGAAAAACAGAATTAGTTAGTATTTTGTGGATGTCTTGTAGCCCTGTGAAAAGCCTAGCTTCAGTTGTCATGCACTGGCCGTGCACCTGTTCCTGCCTACAGTTCAGTCCCTCAGCATCAGGGTGACCACACCGAGGGCTGTGAAGCACACGCCGAGAAGCCTGGGGCTGGCCAGGCAGGACCTGCCGCGTGGTGCCGGAGCGCCCACGGCCACTCTCCTTCTCCAGAACGAGGCAGGCGGAACTTGTTCACGCCCATCACAGTGCGTTGTTCCACGAAGCGACGCACAGAAAGTGTTTAGGGTCTCCCTGCAGAGCCCTAAGTTGTCCAGCATCTTAACGCACTGGGTTTTGAAACTGCCGCGGCATTTCTGAGCCTCTTTCAGGGGTGTTGCCTCAGGGCGCCTGCTTGTGCTCTTTCCAGAAGGAAGCCAAAACCACATGCTCCCAACAAGGTGACCTGCTCATCACCTGCATGCAGTGCCTTCTGTGTGTGCCTCAAGCTCACACTAGTATTGTCTAGCCCCAATGGACCAGCCACCCCCAGAGTGACCACCTGACCACTGGGATACCATCCGCAACTGCCAAGGGCCTTGCGATCCCCCACTCACTCACTCAGCTGACGGGCACATGCTTCTCTGCCGTCGTCACCTGCTCTCCTTCCAGGGCCTAAATGCACCTGCTTTTGTTGAGTGAAAAATGCTTCGTTTTCCAAAATAGGGTTTTTTGAAACCTATAGACACTACCATATTTTACCATGTATAATGTGCACCCATGTTTTGTGAGCATTACACGTGGGATTCTTGTGCCCATGGTGTACAATCATTAAACCCATGTATAACGCGCATCCTTATTTTTCCCTCAAACATTTGGGCAAAGAGTGCACTATATACAGCAAAATATGGTAATTTGGGGCTAGTTGCCTTGCTTGGTCAGTGCTCTGTGTGTAATTTCTAAGCTATGATCCAGTGTTGCAGTTTTGTGCCTGTCTCTTTCAGAATGGGTCAAAACTGCCCATGTACCAGACAGCAGGTCTGAGCCAAAACGCACAGACGAGACAGTCTTCATAGAACTACGGCCCTTCCCATTGTCACAGCCATTGGAAAGGGGACCCGACGTGCTGGGAAAAAAACATCTATTCTTACTAATGAAATGAGAACAGCAGCAGATAAAATTTCAGGAGACTTGTGTCACAGAGTAGCAGGTGGGGGCGGTAGAGGCGTGTTAGTAGGGACGGAAAGTCACAGTCTTGATGAGCCATCTGTGTGCCTTTATCTTCTGTCGCAGGGACCCTAACCCAGAACGAGATGGTGTTTAAGCGGCTGCACCTGGGCACCGTGTCCTACGGGACAGACACGATGGATGAGGTCCAGAGTCACGTCAGGAGCGCCTATGCACAGGTGAGCTGGCGGCCCTGTGGCCAGCGTGGGCTGCCCTGTGCACTTGTGTGGCTTCTGCCGCTACCTCAAAGCACCCCATCCTCCGCCCTCCATTTCCAGTTTGCAAATCCAGAAACAGACTCGAGCTAATTCTGAACGCGCATTTCTGCACCGTGGAATCAGGCAGGGCGTAGTGTCCTCACATTGCTTACTCCTATTGAAGTTTCTTAGTGAGCTACTTGTAAAACTTATTCAGTTAAGATAATATTTTAAGGATACTATGTAGGATGCTTCATTGAATGTGTCTTCACCCCTCTATTTTTTCTTCAGTGCTAATAAGACTTTTTCCTACATTCTTTTGTTTTTTCATCTTTTCAGTGAACACAGGTAAAAAGCATAGGTTAGGAGCCTGGTGAACCTGCTGTTCATGTCCATGGGCACCACACACCACCAGCCTGTCCTTCCCCTTCCCCCTGTGGCTTCCCAGTGACACTCACACACCCCGTCCTCCACGCCACACACTGCGTCTGCTCAGGTCGAGTGGATGTGCGTGAGCGGTTTTCCTGCCCGGACAGACCTTGCGGTGGTCACCCCGTCGTCAGCACTAAGAACACCCCTCTCCCCTGCAGCACCCCTGGGGGCATGGACTGTGCTTCCAAGATGCTGGCCGATGAAAACAGCCCTCTGTGTGCATGTGTGCACGGGATGTTTACACGCCCAGAACCACGCGCTTCGTGGACTCAGATGTCACTCATTGCCTCGCGAGTATTTTGTAATTTAGAATATTTAGTCATGGAAGAAAAATCTAAGTCTTTCCCCCTCTCCCAGCAATCTGTGTTGTCATTGAAGGTACCAGGTGATGTGTGCTTTTTTAAAAATTAATTTATATTCTCCATGAATATGAATATGATTATACTAGTTCCAAACAAGTGATTTTATTAGGAAAAAAAGTAAAAGCAGAAAAGATGAGACATTATATAAAAATAGCAAATGTTTAATATTTTTTCCATTTAAGAGGACTTTAAAAATTCTTTTTATTGAAACCCGTCTTGATTTCCTGGTTAGACAGTACTTTCGTGTGGAATTGACGTTACTGCTCACGTTCTTCGTTATTAAGATGACAGTGGCCCACTAGGTCAGCTGTAACATACAAGAATCTTTTATAACCTGATTATATTCCCCCACTGGAAGCATTTGGTGATAGAGGGCATAATCCTTAATGGAGTTTGTGTGAAATTAAATTACACCGCCATCAGTGAGCTGGCATGATTCAGAAGCAGACGTCAGCGAGCCGCTGCTCGGCGGCGGAGCAGAGCGCAGATGTGGGTCTGAAGCGTGCTGACAAGTGCCAGCTGAGCGGGGAAGTTAAACCCTCCATTAGACAGCACTGTAATTTGATGGGCAGAGTCGTCACGGTTCAGTGGCTCTGCACGCCCCGTCCAAAAGCGACAGACTTGGTTTCTAAGGAGGGTTGTCACGAGGGAGCCTGAAGGGACTGAAGAACCCCTGACAGTCCCGTGGGGTCAGAGGGCGTAGCCCCTCCCCCCTCCCCAGGCAGGAGGTGAAGGAGGTGAAGGATGTGAGTTGTCTGCTGGGCTGGGGGGCCGAGGCCGTGAACGCAGCTGAGTGTGAGGAGTGCCAGGCAAAGCCCCGTGCTAGGTGGGCCGCCGCCCCAGGAGAGCAGGTCCCGGAACGCAGCGTGGGGCTCGTCCTTCCTCAGGGCGCAGCAGTTCCTGTGTTTCATGGTCCTGACCCACAGCTCTGGACACTAACTGGAGAGGTGGCCGTGAGCTGCCCTGATTTCCGGTGTTTGGCAAAGGGCTGCACCACATCGAGCAGAGCACTTGCGAAGCGAAGTCATTCCCCATTCTGGTTGGTTCTCGAGCTCACTCTGCACTCAGAAGCAGGGAGTAAACAGCAGCTGTGAAGGACTCGGCAAAGGGACAGACACCTCAGTAGGAGCGAACCTACGAGCGGGGGCTCTCAGACACTGAGCATCACAGCGAGGAACTGGGCGCCCGGGGCCGAGGGAGCGCCCCGGGTGCTTTGCCTCAGTCGGCTGGGAACCGACACCGCCCGCGGAGGGGGCAGCAGGCCGTCGGGAGCAGGCGAGGGAGTCAGAGGCGGCCACTCTCGCTGCAGCTGGCTGGTCTGTGAACACGGCGCCCATTCACAGTGCTGGGGTCAGCTGCGCTTTGACTCTGATTCTGTGACTTCTCTACTTCACAGCTGCACTCTCAAGCTGGCGGGAACAGTACCAGTTCAACCCCACCGAGGAAAGCCCCGTCTTCAGGCCCCAGAGTGAGAAAAAGCGTGAGCAGTCGCGTCTACGAAGCAGTAAAGGCCATTGCCCTTTGCCACAACGTGACTCCCGTGTACGAGTCTCGAACCGGCGTGACGGGGGAGACCGAGTATGCGGAGGTGGACCAGGACTTCAGCGACGAGAACCGCACCTACCAGGCCTCCAGCCCTGACGAGGTCAGTCGGCCTCCAGAAGAGCCTTGCATCCCCATGGGGCTCTTCGGAGCACCAGCCCCTGTCGCCGGGACCCCGAGGCGTGGGCGGGAGTGCTCTGGGGCAGAGGGGCTGTATGACGGTGTCCGACGTGGGCGTGAGCGATAGGCTGTGAAGTGCGGCGAGTGAGGCCCTCATGTCCGCGCGTTTGGTCTTGATGCGTCCACACTGCCCGGCACACCCGAGAGTTGGCCACGGCAGCAGTGGGAGGCGCGCCGGCGCCTTCTGAGTTCACAAGCTGATTGCCGCCCACGTCGGGCTGTGTTTCATAAAGCCACCGAGGCCTGTCATGACAGGCGGTGTCACTCGGTTTTCTCTTGTGTCAGGTGAAGCGTCGGGTCTGCGGGTAAATTTCCAGTTATTTTTGCCAGAATTTCAAAATGAAATAGTTTTTTTAAATCTGCAGGAAACAGAAATGGTAAAATCTTAAACGGTAAGATTTAAAGTTAAATATAGTCATATTTGACTTGTGTTATTCTTTGATTTTTAGGTTGATAAAAACCTATTATTAAGCTAATTTGCCCAGTGCCTTTATAGTCTTAGTGTGTTTTATACGTGGTTTCCTTGCACACCTTTTCTACTCTGAGTTCTTCAGGATTCTGTAATCAAACCAGCCATGGAAAATACCTCAAAATACCTTTTACATATGTACCCTGTTACCTGCCAAAAGTCAATACAAATTTTGTTGAAAATACATAGGATTTTTATACATCGTAATACTTTGAGTCTTAAATTAGAAATTCACAATAGAGAGGGATTTCCTTCATTCAGAGATTACTAAAACTAAGTAGAAACTGCTAATCTTATATTTTAACTTGTGCTTATTTAAAATTTCTTCCTACTTTGGAAATTTGGCAGTGATTAAAAAGTCGCAGAATAGGAGGAAATCCCAGTAACCTTTAGGAAATCCGTAACACGAATTTCCATCTGAAGATGAAAAGGATGATTGTCCTAATTTTTAAGGAGCCGTCTGGACGCAGCATTTGTGGAGCCCTGGGGCCTGTGGGCAGTTGTCTAAAAACATTAGATTTGTTGCTGTTGGTAGAAGTTGTCTTCTGGAAGAGCTCACAGAGTTGCTGGTTTCATGTCTTTCCCACAGAAAAGGGAGGAACCTCGGCTCCGTGTTGAGCGTGGAGCTTCGGGCGGCGAAGGTGAAGGGCAGGTGTCGCCCAGGGCAGCCAGCCCAGCGCTGCAGTGCAGCCCGACCAGCCGCGTGGGCTGCAGGTCCTGGGCGTGGGCTTTGTCCCGTCTCTCCAAAGACAGGCTTGCAGCCTGTGGAGCACGTTTTCAAACTGGACTAGTGGCTTTAGATACCAAGCAGGTGTCCCCTCGTGGCGTCAGTGCCCCCGTGGCCACAGAAGCTCGGGGTCAGAGCCTCCCCGTGCAGCGGAGCTCTCCTGCCATCCGCTGGGCCGGGCGGACAGTGGACCCCAGCCCTGCGTGGGCAGCTCGTCAGTGACAGGGCTGCTGCTGAGGGCAAATGACAGCAGCTCGGCGGCCCCGGGCTCACAGGCCAGCTGATGGTACCACGGCGACGCGCCTGGCACTCGTTCTTCAACGAGGAGAAATGTGTGCGCTGCTCAGGAAGCTGCGGCCGGCTGCAGGGCAGATGGGGTGGGGGCCGGTGGCGGTCGGACCCGCAGGGAGGAGAAGGCGAGGGCGGGGAGAGACAGACCAGAGGAGACGGGGCAGCGGAAGGATCGGCGCCCTGTGGCCGAGGGCAGGACCAGTGAGGGGTCGTCCTGGGCTGAGGGAAACGGCCCCTCAGTCTCTCCCAGGTCGGGTTCAGGTGAGGGCCCCTCCCTGACTCCTTCCTTACAGGGACCCCTTTCTGACTTGGTGACTGAAGCCACCAAAAATACAGGGCCATTGTTGTCACTTCACTCACTCCTGCTTCTCCGAAATTATTCTCTTTAGAAATACCAGAGACTTATAAAAGGTGAATTCTGGTGCACTGAGTACATACGAAATAAAACAAAATTGCAGTTTAAAACTAAATGTATAAACTCAGATGTGTCTTCAACACAACACACCCATCCTGCTCATCTCTCGCCCTTCTCGACCAGACCCAGAACAGTGTGTGGGAAACAGAGCCCTCCAGGGGCAGGCAGCGTACCTCGCACACGGCAGCCCCAGTCAGCCCTCAGTTCATCTCAGTTTAGAAAAAGGCCGGATGAACAGAGGGATTCAGGGAGAATCCAGCTGGAAAGCCTGCCCGATGCCAGCCCAGCCAAACCCTGGCCCCAGCAGCCAGCAGAGTGCTGTGCGGCCAACCTCGCCTTTGTCCTGGGAGGCGAGACTGGGGGGCTCTGTCGCCCTGGTTGTTGTGGGTCCACGGAGGTGGTATTAAAAGGGAACACTTGACACGACCACAAAAGCACCCAAGCCCTCGGCACAGTAAGTTGTGTAAATCGATGCCTCTCGGCAGCTTTCTGACCACCAGCCTGTCACTCCCCTTCCCGGGAAGACAGTGGCCTCACTTCTCACTGGCCTCTTCCAGGTGGCCCTGGTGCAGTGGACAGAGAGCGTTGGCCTCACGCTGGTCAACAGAGACCTCACATCCATGCAGCTGCGGGTGCCCGGCGGCCAGATCCTGACCTACCGCGTCCTGCAGACATTCCCCTTCACGTCGGAGGGCAAGCGCATGGGCATCATTGTCCGGGTAGGTGCCACTCGCCCCCATGGGCTTTTCTACACCAATGATGGACAGTGCAAAGCAGAACCCTCACGGGGTGACATCAGATGTCTCAGGCAGCGCTCACCCGACCTGTCACTTCCTCAGTTTGCTTTGTTTCCAGTAGTAGGCACGTGCTGACGACTTTACCATAGGAACGATTTATGACCATATAGTTGCTGAAATACATCACCATCAAAATTTTTCATAAATGCCAAAAATCAGTATCACGAGTTGGCTGTACAAGGAAGCTTATTCAATCAGATGAAGAAGAGTCGAGAGGGTTCATGTCGGCCTTGAGGCCCAAGGCACATACCCAATAACATTTTATTCCGAGAGCTGCACGGCATCCCGAGATGCACAGCCGCGTCCTCGTTCTCTGCTGCCTGGGGTCGGGCACGGAGCGGCGAGGGAAGGTGGTTGAGCCGCTCGGCACAGAGGACCCCTGCCCAGAGAGCGCTGCCCTGAGCCTGCCAGAGCCGCTGTCCCTGGAGGAACAGTGTGACCTGAGCATGCCTGTTTGTTCTCCTCCCCCGTAGGACGAGTCCACGGCAGAAATCACTTTCTACATGAAAGGTGCCGACGCCGTCATGTCCACCATCGTCCAGTACAATGACTGGCTGGAGGAGGAGGTAACTGCCATTCTGTGGCGCCCATGTGTGGGCAGATGAGTGAGCAGAGCAGACAGGACACTGTCCTCCCCCGCGGGAGACACTGGTGCCCGGGATAAACCACCATGCAAATGCCACACCCGTAGTGGGCCACAGCCGTGCTCCTGCGGTGGCGTGTCGGGGGCAGCCACGTCTCCTTGGCCTCGGGGGCGGGGGCTGCTCGGCGACGCGCGGCCCCCTTCTGCCTGCACAGCTCTTGCCCTCGAGGGGAGGCCGGTGCCTACGGACGAGCAGACCCTTAAGGAGACTGTTTATGTGTGAGTAGTGGGTGGGGAAGGAATAGAACAGTGAAAGGCTGGGCAGTGTTACTAAGCACTCATTAAAAACTCTGAGATAATAATGTATATATAACCAAAGTTATACTTTAGTATATTCATTTTGTAACCTATTTACAAGAAGATTTTAACCTACTTCTCATTTGTACATAGGATTCACTTTAAAAACAGAAAGGGGCATACAAATGTAACCAACACTGTGTTTCATCATGTTCCCTCTAAACAAGTAGGGCTTGTTTTAGCCTCGTAAGGCTTTATTTTTTTGTTTTTTACATTGATGTATTAATAAATAAGAAGCTGGATTTCAGAGTCACACTGAAGCCCTGCACTCAGGAACGCAAGCCTTCAGCACATGCGTTCCTGCCACAGCACCTCCCCCACGGGGACGCGGAGACGTCTGTCCACGCAGGGCCACGCCCTCCGCCGTGGTATTGGCAATATGGATCAATAGCTCCTCAGGCACTGGAATTTAATCAGGGACATGAATAAATTAAATTCCCTGAAGACCTAGTAAAATGCCATAAAAATTACTTTTGGTCATAATGATGTGCAATTAATTATGAAATACTTGTTTAATTTATTTAGCTTTATGAGGTCAAATCAATAAATGTCTTGCAACAGACAGATAATGTCAGATTGCCTTTCACAAAGATAACTTTATTAACGACCCTTTGTGCACTCACTCCCTCCACATTGCGGTCTTTTCCCCTGGATGACTCTGACCTCCACCCCCGTCTTTGTGTGAGGCTGTCTAGTCTGAAGGCTTCCACCTGCTGGAGGCCAGTCCACCCACCATGGGCTACTCCGGCTCCTCTGTCTCAGACAGGCCCCCCCAGGTTTGGTTGTCGGCTACACACTTGTGTTCTCCGAATATTAAAAAAATACCCCAGCAACAAAAGGCACCAGCACTTCTCGCCCCCCCATACCGGAAAGGGCCAGCTTATCAAAGCTACGACGTGAGCCTGCCCGGGCGCACCGGGACCACACCCGGGACGCAGTGCCGTGGGCAGTCGCCGCCTTCCCTCCAAAGGTGGGCTGGCCGCTCACCCCAAACCTGTCATTAGGAGGGAGACAGGAGTGAGGATCGGGGACCAGGGGAGAAGGAAGGCACAGTGAGACACACACCGCCATCCCCTGGGGACCCTGTCCTCGAGCCTGGCCCCGCCGTCAGCTCTCCCTGCCATGTCCCTAGTTGCGTGTGCGACTGAGCATCAGAGCTCGGTGCTCTGGGGTGCGCGGGGTGTGTGCCTGCAGGTCTTGCCATCTCAATGCCCAGGGTGGCGAGTGAGGTCTGTCGGCGGGGGGCCCTGCAGAGGCAGGTGAGGCTGTGTGGGAGGGGACGGGGTCTGCACGGCGCGGGGGGCGAGCCAGCCAGTGAGCGGGGGCTGGGGCCTGGACGGTTTGCCAACCAGCCCTGGGCAGTGCGGGGTTTCCCTTCACGTCTCGAATTCTGACACGCAGAAGGCTGGCCCCTCCAAGTCACAGCCCCCTTGTGCTGGATGCAGAGCCAGCGTCCCTGGGCAGCCCTGCGCACTGTGCAGACCCACCACTGACGTCTCACTCTCGCTTCATTAAAGACGTAGCTGACTCACTCTTTGGTGATGATGTATTTGCTTAAACGCATCACATTACCCGTTGTACGTCTTTGAGTGTATGTTGGAGATACTGTCTTTGCTTCTCCGGCCATGCTTAAGAGTAGAAGCACTGTCTGAAGACCCCGCTGCCCCTGGTGCGCGGCAGCAGGGCCTGTTCATGCCCCGGCCCCACCTTTGCCAGGCTCCTGCCCAGAGCCCATCACAGGGCTGGAGACACAGGCGCTGGCGGGGCTGGGGATGGCCTTGGGCTGCAAGGTGACATGGCCACCATGATATCTGCTGACCACAAATGCTCTGAACAGGCAGAAAGGCCGGAGTTTGGAGCTCTTAAAACATGGTCAAAGTTTGGAAGTTGAGAGGTGAGAAGGGCGGGGCCTTGGGCAGCAGGCGGTCCTGGAGCCGAGTGGCCTGGACGAGCCTCGTCTGTGGTCGTTGTTGACCTTTCGCCAGGTGAGCCTCGGGACAGGTTGTCCAGAGTGAAATCGCTTAGCGTTCATCACATCGTGGCCTAAACTTTGTTCTTCACAGAAACATGCTGCCCTGCAGTGTCCCTTCCTTCTCACCTCTCTGCCCGTGGGGCTTCCCACCTGCCCACCTCACCGAGCGTCCAGCATCAGCCTCCCGGCGTCACACGGGCAGCCCGGGCTGACGTGTTCACAATGCCGTTTTTAAAAAGTCAGGCTTGAGGCATGAAAGGACTGTGCTCATCACCCGGAGAGCCACACTGTGGTGCCAGCCCCACATGTGCCTTCATTCCCTGCCCCCAGAGGTCAGGAAAACAGGGACGGCATGTGGGCTGGGGTGACTGCATGTGGGACGGCGGGCAGTCTCCTGAGTACTGGGCCCACGTACCCAGTCCGCTGGCTGGGGACAGGGGGGCTGAGAGCAGAGACGAAAACACAGGGGACGCGGTCACAGCCTGGATGGTGGCCGTGACCGTGCAGAGGCCCCTGTGGCCTGCCTCTTCTCTTCCAGTGTGGGAACATGGCTCGCGAAGGCCTGCGCACCCTCGTGGTCGCAAAGAGGACGCTCACAGAGGACCAGTACCAGGACTTTGAGGTGAGCGGGCCCGGGCCCCCACGCCCACACCACACCCGGTCCCCATGGGCCCTGGGGCTGCTGTGAGAGTGGCTCCCCCGCTTGGGTGACAGAGTTAGGCCCCGCACTGTGCTGCAGCAGCTGGGAAGGAGGCGTGCACCTTTCTGCAGCCTGGCATGGTTCCCGTCCCGAGTCCCCAGCGGTCAACAGCACGACCCTGACTGTCCACAGAGCCGCTACACACAGGCCAAGCTGAGCGTGCACGACCGCGCGCTGAAGGCGGCTGCCGCGGTAGAGAGCCTAGAGCGCGAGATGCAGCTGCTGGGCCTGACGGGCGTGGAGGACCGGCTGCAGACGGACGTGCGACCCACGCTGGAGCTGCTGCGCAACGCAGGCATCAAGGTACTGCCTCACGGGCCCTGCTGCCCCGGGCCTCCCGCGCCCGCGCCCGCGGTGTTTCCTGGTGTGAGGCTTGGTTTCACAGAACGCAGTGTCTCACCTGGCGCTCCCAGGGGAGCTGGAAGCTCAGGGACAGGTGGGGAGAGAAGCTGTTGCAGCGCCGCCTCAGAGCAGGGCGCCCTTGAGAGAGAGGGGCCCAGGGCGGGGGTGAGGGGTGGGGCACGGCGAGTTCCGCGCAGCAGCAGGGAGTTCACCGAGCCACTCACACTCAGATGCGTCAGAGACCCAAGCCTGACTGTTGGGGGCGAGGAGATGCGAGTGTTGCGAGTAGAGCCTGCTCGTTTTCTTGTGCTTTCCCACGAGCTTCAGGCCCATCTTTCCTGCGTGGTCCCGACCGGGCCCTCGGCAGGCAGAGGAGTGGGTGCCCCTCACGCAGAGACGGGGCTTTCGCGTCGACCCGTCGCTCAACTGGGAAGACGTTCTGGGCTCTTTGTTCTCTCTTTTCTGGTTGAAGGAAAGACCCCCTCATTCCCTCCACATGATGCCCCCTGAAACCCAAGTCACTGCTCCAGTCAACGGGCTCCCCTGGACAGCAGGCAGGCCCCCGGCGGGGCAGTTCTTGTCCTCCCAGCGTGTCCAGCCTCAGGTCCAGGCTCAGGACGGGGAGCACTAGTGTACGAGACAAAAGCACAAACCCGCAGACGTGGAGAAGAGCCGCAGCGTGCCCCGAGGGTCACACACACGGACTTTCTATTCCCTGCTTCCAAAAATACATGTTTGTGTGTGACGCGTAAGTCACCCGAAATTCAGGCGATGAGAAGCCACTGGAAGTTTCTGCTGCCCTAAAATGTACACAGACCATTCGGTTATACACTGAACATCCTGGTCTCACACTCTTCTCATTTACCCTAGGGATATTTATACACATAACATGTGCACGCATGTGTGATTTAAAGGTTTTACTTGATACAACTTCTAGCCTAACTACACCTGTTTACCCACTTTGAGCCCCAGTTTCCAGCCGAAAGCCAGCCTGCTGGACGAGGGTCTTCAGGACCCTCCCAGCACCCAGCCACGGCCATGGGGCGCACGAGGCCTTGGGAGCGCTGCCCCGTGACGCGCCTCCAGGCCTCAGCCCTCAGCCCAAACTTCACTTAGCAGCTGCGTGCTTTAGTAAGGCAAGTTAGCAGAGACTTTGTTAGTGGGAGCGACACAGACTTGACCACCTCACCTGTGGTCAAGTGCCCAGCTCACTGGCGCATGCCCAGTGCTGCACTGCTGTCACCCCGTCCTTCTCCAGAACTTCTCGTCTTGCAAATCTGACACTCGGCCCCCATGAAACCGAGCTCCCATCCCCTTTCCCACATCCCCTGGCACCCACTGTCTGCCTTGTCCCCATGACTCAGATGACTCCAGGGACCTCCTACAAGTGGAACTGGACTTTGCAACTGGCTCCCTTCACTCTGCACAGCATCCACGGGGCCTGTGCACATCGCAGTGTGTGCACGCCACGGTTTGCTGCCCCACGTGTCAGGCAGTGTGAATGATGACGCCGTAAACACGGGGCTGCGGATACCTGTGCAGGAGACGTGGGGAAGAGACAAGAGTGAGGGGTGGTGGTTCAGCGGTGTGACCTGTTTCCTAGATATGGATGCTGACGGGTGACAAGCTGGAGACGGCCACCTGCATCGCCAAGAGCTCACACCTGGTATCGAGGACACAGGATGTCCACGTCTTCAGACCTGTAAGTCTGTCAGAATCCCTCGAAGCCTAAACGTTTTATCTGACAACGAAGCCCGTTGCTCCTGGGAGAATGTACATTCCGTTACTCACTAGTGACTCAATGTCAGCTTTAAAAGAGGGACATTGACCTCTTCTTACTCAGTTCATAAAAACATTAGAAATAGATTTCTATCAGTTACATTAACGGGGATCAAAGAAAAGCTGCCTTTTTGATAGAAACAAGGTCTGTCTAAATTTAAAAGCACTTTTCTGTTGTCCTGTTGGCATTACTTGTACAGCCGCCCTTCTGCCCTAGAACAGACGGACTGCCACCTTTTCCTCTTCCGCTTGTAAAGTTGCACAGGGATGCAAACCCCACTCTCCCCTCAGCCACACGTCACACGTGGCCCAGAAGCTTCCCCTGTGGACCCGGCTCTGGATGCGGAGCGGGAACGTGGTCTCAGTCTGCCCTCATTTTCAGATTGAATGCTCTCCCTTAATCAGCTCAAAGAAAATGAATAGAAATGATTAAATTTATGTGTTTACTGTATGCATTACTTATGTCTACATTTAATCCCAACAAAAATAAAAGTTTCCGGGGTCTTGATGGATGGTGGGCGAGCAGACACTGTGTGTCTGCGTGTGCTCTAACTGCGGCGCGCGCACCTACACACACAGTTATGGAATATAATTTGCATGTAAATGCAGTTTATTTCAAGGCATCAGAATCGCAAATTAGGCCCTGCAGACGACTGTTTGCAATTAAATTATTAATGATTCTGATAAAACTTCAGATCAATTTTTGTTGACTTTTCAGTGTTATAGCACCACAAATTAAAATTCCCACAATAAAACCTACCTATTTAAAGATGAATCTGAGATTAATTTGGACCACATATGAAACTTTTAATTTACTTCTGTCCTATAATATATCACTTCTTTTATGCCCCATAAAATCTCCACAGAAAGAACCAGTGTATTGGCGTCTGAACTGTTTCCATCCCAAAGTTAATGACATTTGAACATGATGGCTTGATTTTACGTTTTTACTGTTTGCCGGTTGAACGAAGAGAGGTGGAGCCCTGTGGCTGGGACAATAGCAGTGACGTGGTGAGGGTGTTGGCACTGGTGGCATGTGAATGGAGGCCTTGGCCCCGGTCACCTGTGCCTCTCTGCCCAGGAGCTCAACTCCTGGGGCCCCGCGTCACTGTGTGGCTAAGCCCCAGACTCGCTGATAGTGTGGGACTGCGGGGACAGAAGGGGAGGCTGTCGTCAGCTCTGGGGGCCCGTTGGGTGTTTCTCGACAAGCCGGCGTCTCCTGCCCACTGTAGTGCGTTGTGGTCGCCGTACTTCGAGCGCGGCAGATTAGAAAATGGGGAGTGTTCAGCTAGTGGGCGTCCTCCCGCAGCGCTGGTGCAGAAACCTACAAGCTGCTTCGCACGGGACCTCACGTGTAAGTGCCTTTCGGGTGAGGGTTTGTGTCTAAAGATGCCGGTGACTGACAATAAGGGCTTGTGTGGCGGCGTCCGCACTTTAGCAACACGGCCGCCTTCTCCCCTTGGTTGCAGGTGGCCAGCCGCGGGGAGGCTCACCTGGAGCTGAATGCCTTTCGAAGGAAGCATGACTGTGCACTGGTGATATCTGGGGATGCCCTGGAGGTGAGACCGGTCCCAGCCCAGCATGTGGCTATCTGTCCATCCACCAACCCGCGCCTCTGGCCCAGCACGCGTCGGCTTTCCCCCAGGGACAGAGGGCGCACTATGTTGGAAGCGCGTCCTTGCGCATCTCTGACTGTTTAACCAGTTCCCATCGTGTGGTGGTCGAGCCAGGGTGTGGGTATGGGGACCCCGCGTGCTCGGGGGAAGCCACCGTGGCTGCGGGATGGGGTGACCAGGCCTGTGTTCCAGGTGTGCCTGCGGTACTACGAGCACGAGCTCGTGGAGCTGGCCTGCCAGTGCCCGACTGTGGTCTGCTGCCGCTGCTCGCCCACACAGAAGGCGCACATCGTGAAGCTGCTGCAGCAGCACACGCGCAGGCGCACCTGTGCCATCGGTGAGCCCTCTATCCCACCCCACAGACCCTGTAGAGCTTCAGAGAAACTGGTGTCTTGAAAAGTACAGGCAAAATTCCGTTGGACCTCCCTCACCAGGTTGATTTCATCACTGTTACTGGCCGTTCTGACAGGGCGTCTGCTGGTAACAGAGAACAGGGCTGTGCAGGGTTTTCCTCTCCCCCCACAATTGATTCCATTTCCCAGGTGATGGAGGAAATGACGTGAGCATGATCCAGGCCGCAGACTGTGGGATCGGGATCGAAGGGAAGGTACGTTGGTCCGTCACAGCGTCAGTTCAAGCGAGCGTCGGGCAGTGCAGCCCGAGAGCCTGCTATGTGGGGCTCCGCATGGGGGTGAGGGCGAGCCGTCCCCTCGAGGAGAGGGAGGTAGAAAGTGGAGCAGGTGATTGCCACCCCCTCCAGGGTCCTCACTGTCCTCCAAGGGACCCGCAGGTCCCCATGGACGTCACCACATACTCAGCAA
This sequence comes from Mormoops blainvillei, assembly GCA_004026545.1. Classification (NCBI taxonomy): domain Eukaryota; kingdom Metazoa; phylum Chordata; class Mammalia; order Chiroptera; family Mormoopidae; genus Mormoops; species Mormoops blainvillei. The sequence continues at coordinate 197,618 of PVJD01000922.1, read as the reverse complement.
ACCCTGGTGCCCGTGGGACCTGCAGCTTCTCTCGTGCGTGGCATGCAGATCATTTTTGGGTGTCCCGTGTCCTGGCTGACTGGGCACTGGGGTGTGGTGTTTGTCTCCTGTGCTCACGTAACTACACACCAGCAAGACCTGGAAATGATGCCGCAGGATAGCTTTTCCCCGGGCTGCTCTGCTCCCAGTACCGACAGTGGTGTGTCACTTCCGGGGCTTCCCTCAGTCACACCCAGTGGCTTTGTGAGGGCAGGTGGTGTTACACACAAGAGACCTCAGGCTGACAGTCGTCCCGAAGGGGCCCAAGAGTCCCCAGGTCCCGGCGAGCGCCGCTGCAGCTCTGTCCCGTCTCGGGAGGCCACCCCAAACTGTCAGGCAGGGACCCTCAGCCTTAGCTCGGTGGGGTACGAGCTCTGCGGCGCCGTGGGGCGCAGACCTGCCGCCCAGCATGCACGGTACCGTGTGTTGCAGGAGGGGAAGGCAGCCTCGCTGGCGGCCGATTTCTCCATCACTCAATTCAAGCACATTGGCCGGCTACTCATGGTGCACGGGCGGAGCAGCTACAAGCGGTCCGCAGCGCTCGGCCAGTTCGTCATGCACCGGGGCCTCATCATCTCCACCATGCAGGTGCGTGACGGGCGGGGGTGTTGTGGGCGGGCGCCCCGTGGAGGTGCCGGGGTGCGGGGAGGGCGGGTGCCCCGCGGAGGTGCCGGGGTGTGGGAGGACCTGCAGCTGAGGCTGTCCTGTCCTCTCCCCCAGGCCGTGTTCTCCTCTGTCTGCTACTTCGCGTCTGTGCCCCTGTACCAGGGCTTCCTCATGGTGGGGTGAGTGCCTCTCCGGGTGACCCGTGCACACGCAGTGCTGGGGCAGCCATGCTGCCGCAGGAGCCACGCTCTGGTGGCGCACATGGGGACAACGCCTGTCTGCTGCCCCTCTGGCAGCCCCGCCGGTAGCGTTTGTTTTCGCGGCATAGCCGTTACACACGTCAGGAACTATTGGGTTGGTCAAAAAAGCTTGTTTGGTTTCTTCCGTAAGATGACCGTAGGAGGGCTTAGTTGTCTTTAACTTCATTCAAAACAGTTTTGTTAGGTTGTGTCATGACAGCTATCACATCAGCGTGCATTTAAAAAATATATCGAAGTTGGTGAATTTTTGTGTAGCCATTATAATATTAAAGGTGGGAGAAAATATGCAAAATTTTCAGCATATTGGGCTTTATTATTTCAAGAATGGTAAAAGCACAACTGAAACGCGAAAAAGAAGACGTGTGCAGTCTATGGAGAAGGTACTGTGACTGATCGAACGTGTCTACAGTGGTTTGCGAAGTTTCGTGCTGGAGATTTCGCTGGACAATGCTCCATGGTCGGGTAGACCAGTTGAAGTTGATGGTGATCAAATCAACACATTGAAACAATCAACATTCTACCATTCAGGAGATAGCCGACTTACTCACAATATCCAAATCAATAAAGTTATTGGTGAAAGTGAAAAATGTGTCATTTATGGAAAAAGCTAAATGGACTTTTTGGCCAACCCAATACTAACCAGAAACTGGGAGTGACCTGGATATACTTCAGTGAACAGTGGGGTCACAGAAACTGGCACAGGCACACCCAGGGACAATCAAAGGAGGGATGTGCTGGTACAACAACACCTGACACCTGTCCAGGGGATCGGCTGAGTGACAGTGCCATTTCCACAGGCGACCTGCTATGTGACACGCGCAGGCAGCCTTGAAGTGACAAAAAAATACAAGACAGAGAGCAGATTCACAGTGGCCAGTGGTTAAGGGGGGTGGGGGCTGGAAGGGAAGCGGTGGCAGGGGGGCGGAGGCGAGGGCTGCCCTGTGTCAGCTCCAGGTCCCTGTCCCCATCCTGGTTTGAGGCCAGGCTACAGTTTGCGAGATGCCACTGCTGGAGGCAGCTGCTCAAAGGGCCCAGGTTCTCTGTTATATCCAATCACTGCACACGAGGCCACGACCATCCCAAAACATTTCATTAAGAAGGAAGACCGGGTCCCGCCACCAGTGTGCACGTAGGGCTTATCAACCATGTTGCCGTGGGGACGGGGTGAGAAGTGTTAAGTTTTAGGAAACGTTGTGCTTGGTGCCACCATGTGTTTGTCCTGTTTAGTTTTTGGTCCTTTGGCCCCTGGGCCCAGAGGTGTGTCCCTGGTCCCGCGGGGAGGTGCCCATGCTGACCTCCCTCCTGTGCTCTGGGTCCTCAGCTACGCAACCGTCTACACCATGTTCCCTGTGTTCTCGCTGGTGCTGGACCAGGATGTGAAGCCGGACATGGCCATGCTGTACCCGGAGCTCTACAAGGACCTCACCAAGGTACGGCCCGAGGCCAGGCTGCCCGCAGCTCTTCGCGGCTCCCCAGGTCTTTACGGGAAGACTCACCGCGAGAAGTGGTGCCGGGCATGAGGCAGTTTCCCGCAGGTTTTAAATCCATGCTCTGTCTTTCCAGACATTTTTTAATTTCTTCTAGTTACTTTTGGTATTTTCCTTTTGAGTTAAATTTTAAAAAGGGGAAACACCCCAGCAAACACAAGCGCTTTCTCGGATGTTGGTGAGGGAGTTCTGATGTCACAGTGCAGTTCTGACCCTAAGGGTTCACAGCCACCACGGCACTTCCGTGAACTTGGCAAGTGGACCAGACGGTGAGCCCCTTGCTCGCTGGCCGAGCTCCTTCCCTGTGCGTGAGGGCCCCAGAGCCGTGGCTTCCTGTCCGCACCACACACCTGCCTGCGGTATGGGCTGCAGAAGCCCACCTGTGTGCGCCAGTGTTTCTGTCACCAAACCCTGTGGGCCATGGCTGCGATGACACTACTGAGGAAAAGGCCACCCCAGAAACTATGTTATTTGCCTAAAACTGTGCATTAAGGTTAAAATAGTCCTGAAGGAAGTTTTGAGTTTGTCACATGTTTTATGAAAGCACCTTTCCTTAGCCCAGAAAGTATGCTCTGCGGGTGGGAGGCCCGCTCCGCCCTCCAAATACAGGTGGCGGCGACTTTGGAATCTTCCAGAAGGCTTGCTTTTCGTGAACTAACACTGAGAGCAAAGTCCACCGACCCCAAATAAAGTTAGGTTTACAGTGAATAAACCGGAGGCCTCAGCTCAGATTTCTGTGGCGACGGCGGCGCAGGGGGAGGCGGCGCAGGGCCCAGACCGAGCAGCGGCCCTGGAGCCTGGAGCCCCTGCCGGCAGGCCGTGGCGGACCCAGTTTCTGTGTCACGGTGAGGCTCTTGTGAAATGAAGGTTTTGTCAAGTTCCTGGAAAAGCACAAAACGCCCACACAGCTGTTATGACCAGGAGAGAAATAGAGCTTGCTACCAGTACAGTGTAAAACGAGGGAAAACACCAAGTGTTACGGTCACCGTGATAGCATCATCATGAATGTCCCAAGTAGAAGACAAAGCTTTGGATTAATCTAAAATGGTGAAATCACCACCACTCAGTAAAGGACAGGACAGGACCAGGGATTCAAAAACCACGGGGAGCTGCTGCAAGTACTGGGATTGTGGTGGGCTGCCCCTCCCCCGAGCCTGCAGAGACGCGTCCGTCCCTAACGCTGCTCACACGTGTCAGGAGAGGGAGCTTCCTTGTGGGCACTGCCTAGGTGAGCTGCCCAGGAAAGGGGGCTGTTGTGTCGGCCTGTCGTGTCGAGCGGCAGCCACCCCAGGTCAGCCCAGGCGCTGCCCGACAGCCAGCGCGGGGCCCTCCCCAGCACTGTCCGCACCGAGGCCGCCGGAGGGCGGGCGGAGGGCCTGTGGGCCTCAGCGGCGTCTCTCCACAGCCGCATCTGAGCCGCGGTTCCCAGGGTTCTTTCCTCGCACGCACAGGCCCATCGACCTCCTCGGGCTCGCGTTTCCCCAGCTTAGCTGCCGTCAGGAGCTTCTGTCCCAGACGCAGCTGCACAGGCCAGCAGGGCGGGGGCTGGTGTCGGTGGGGCCGGGGGGTCGCAGGCCGAGCCCCAGCCACTTGAGCCTCGGGCTGACAGCCTCTCTCCCTGTCCCCAGGGCAGGTCCTTGTCTTTCAAGACCTTCCTCATCTGGGTTGTGACCAGCATTTACCAAGGTAAGAGGGAGACACCCTGTCCCCTGCCTGCAGCACAGTCTCCACCTGCCCACTAAATTCCAGTGGCCTGAACTGGCCTTTGAGCCTGTGAACCCCGCTCCAGCAGCGGGTCTTCCAGCCTCTTCACAGGGCGTTGGGGTGGCACTTCTCATAACCGATGAACATCACTTAGAAACTAGCCTGTTTTTAGTTAAATGTATGTCCAGGAAAGTTGACACGCACTCGCCACACGATGTGCTTTTTGGGAGCGGTGGGCAGCAGGGCCAGGGGGCCTGAATCTGGCGTCCGCGGCCGCGGGCGCCCTGGGTCGCGCTCCCGGCACACGGGGGGTGGCCCAGAGCGCGAGGACCAGGCCGGGCAGACTGGCTGCATCAAGACGCCCGGTGACTTACCCTCAGCGAAGCCTGGGCGGCTTCTCCCGCAGACGCTTTTCTCACGATCCGCTTTAAACAAACCCTCGGGCAGCAGCAAGTGTGGGGCGGCCTGAACCCCACGCCTCCACGTGCTGTGACTGTCGGTCAGCCTTTTCCGTTCTTCTCACTGCCGGACGTAGTGGGGGGTTTCCAGTCCAGACCGAAGACGACATCACCTACAAAGCCCGCTGGCCCCATGCTGTGTTGCAGGCGGCGTCCTCATGTGCGGGGCCCTGGTACTCTTCGAGTCTGAGTTTGTCCATGTCGTGGCCATCTCGTTCACGGCCCTCATCCTCACCGAGCTGCTGATGGTGGCGCTGACCGTGCGGACGTGGCACTGGCTGATGGTCGTGGCCGAGCTCCTCAGCCTGGGCTGCTACGTGGCCTCTCTCGCCTTCCTGAACGAGTATTTTGGTGAGTTGCTTGGAGTTGTTTCTGAAGAGTTGTCTGTTGGTGATTTTCAAACATTGTTTATCATTACTTCTTCACACATTGTCTTAAATCGCAGCTCACGATAAAAGGCACACTGGAACACTTCAAACATACAAACGTCTTAGGGGAAAGACTCAACTCCTTGTAATAATTTGTAAAATTAAGGTATTCGCCATCTTGGCTTTTAGAGAGACACGTGGATGCCCCTTCGTGCCAGGTGCCCTGGGCACCTCCCGTGGGTCCCCGCCCTGCCCACACCCCACCCTCCCCAGCTCTGCCAGCAGCAGCCGGGCGACCTGTGATGCTGGATGAGAGCTGACCATGACATGGCCCTGAACGGGGCCGGGCATTGGCCATCCCGTGCTTCCGCTGGCGGCTGCCCCCTCGCTGGAACCTCTCAGATGGCCTCACAGGAATGACTGTCCGTCACAGGCCCACACCCAGGGCAGTCAGCATGTGACCGTCCTCCATCCCTTTCCGATCTGCCCTGGCCTGACCCAGATCACCTGACCCCGCTCATTGCTCCTCCCCACAGTTTCAGGCCTTCACAGCCAGAGGGTGGGAGTGACTTTCCTGCACCCCCCCCCCACATGCACACACTGATGCGTGTGGCCGCGGGACTGCATGAGACTCTTCAAGGTTGTTTTTTTTTAAGATTTTATTTTTTAAAAAGGAAAAGATTTTATGTATTTATTTTTAGAGAGGGGAAGAGAGGGAGAGAAACATCAGTGAGTGGTTGCCTCTCGTGCGCGCCCCCTACCGCGGACCTGTCTGGCAACCCAGGCGCATGCCCTGGCTGGCAGTCGAACCAGCAACCCTTTGGTCCACAGGCTGGTGCTCAGTCCACTGAGCCGCACCAGCCAGGGCTCTTCAGGGTCTTTAAGTCAGGCCACGGCATGAGAAGGCATGTGACTATGAGACAGGGTGGCATTGTCCTCAGAGTCCTGGGAGGTGGGAATGGAGACTCGTCGATGTAGCAGAACTCAGGGCCGTAGCTGCTCAGGACAGCAGGTCACACCCCTCCTGGCCTGAGACCAAGTGCCCCCCTGTTCTGACGGCACGTCATCAACTGAGATGCAGGGACACGTGAGGACCCTGTGGGAGGCCAGTGAGCTCCTGCAGGAAGAGCGACATTCAGGTCACCGATTGTCGGGAGCTCCGGCGTCCAGCGTGGCTGCTGAGCTGACGCTTAGTCTAAGGGCCCGGGGACTTAGCTGCCACCTGCCTCTTTAGTGAGTAAACGTCAGCCCTTCGCAGGAGCTCAGGTGACGCGTGCTAAGTGCCTGTCTTGGCAGAGTTGTGCTCTGTGCTGCGAGGTGACTGGACAGGCCTGTTTCCCAGGCAAAATTCTCCAGAGCAGCAGACCCCACAGAGCACACAAAAGGAGACAGGCCGGGGCCAGATGCCTCCGGTTCGCACCAGCTGCACCTGTCTCCAGGTCGCCATGGGGCTGGAGAGCCAGGGTCACCCAGCCACTGAGGAAAGCCCCAGCCACAGACAGACGCTGAGAGCCTGAAGGAAACGGGTGCAGACCTCAGAGGACGAGGGAAGAACTGCGTCCGATAACCGCGAGGAGGGTGCTCAGATGAGAAAATAGACGCCCAGAGCCCTCCCAGCAGGTGCACCCAGTGCAGAGACAGAGGTCACGGGGGCCGCAGAGCACAAGGGCCCCCGGGGAAAGGGCTCAAGAAACCCTCCCAGCAGCCCTGCCCTGCAGGAAAGGGCTACACCAAGACTCCACTTTGAGAAACTTCCGGGCACCCTCGGGATAAAGAAGACCCAGCAGGCTGCCAGGCAGGGGCAGAACTGGCCGCGGGGCGTGGAGCAGGGTGAGCGCGGCTCCGAGCTGCGTGGAGGCCCCCGCTGGGGGGCAGGGTCTCTACCTGCAGGGGGAGCACACGGGGTCCCAGCGGCGGCCCAGGCTGACATCCTGGGAAGTCGGGAAGCAGGGCACCACGAGGCCCTTGCGGGCGAACGTTGGTGGTGACCTGTAGCTGCTCGTCGTGAGCCAGCACGTCCTCCCCCCAACACCAGAAGCTGCGAAGTGAACTCTGGGTGGGCGAGTTTCCACAGGAGGGGGTTAGGGTTTTCTTCCCTTTTCTTAACTGTCACACATTATGCGTGGCAGAGAAGCGGAAGGAGTCCCGTCGTAGAGGTAGAGCCTGAGCCGCCCCCCTCCCGTGTGGGACATGCCATTGCTTCCCCCACAGAGGCGGCAACAGGGCCAGAGAGCAGTACGGAGAGGTCACGTTTTGTACCAGAAGCAGCTTCACTGTACAGACAGTCCGGGCGCCTGTGAAATGGCCGTTTTCACATTGGAGCACCCACTACTGGTGCCCTAGGGGTCAACACTGGGTGTGTTCCCTACACAAGCCGCACGCGGCAGCGCAGCCTGCAGGTTCCCTCGGTGGCGAGTGCGGGGTGCTGAGCCAAACAGCACGAGGAAAACTGGGTACAGACGTCGCCCCTGGTCTGTCGTGAAACTGAGGAAACAGATTGGGCTGCCCCAGACGCAAAGCGATGACGACCGGGCCGTGGTGTGTGGGCCGCACAGGAGATCCGCAGCCACTGAATGACGCGTCCGGTTTAAATGCGTGCGAGCAACGTGAGCAGATGCCTCTCGGGCCGTCTGCAGCCTGGCGGGTGCGCGGAGACCAGGTCCCTCTGGGCCGTCGCCAACCCAGGCCGGGCAGTGCTGCTGGGTGTGTGCTTTAAAGCTGCAGAGGTTATAAGTGCTGCGTTTCAGTTTCACTTGAGAAGCTGTGGGGCCACGTGCTCTGAACCAAAGGTGCTGAGACCACAGTTAACGCGCCTCCCACTATCACTGTTGTTGCTTCCTGGCGTGTCCCTCGATCCGCCGGCTGACGCTTGTGCTCCCCGACAGCCCCGTGCCCGTCTGCGCGCCTGTGCTCTGCAAGCAGGCCTGGGCAGGCGCCTTTTGGAGCTGTCTTAGGAGTGAAGTTGTCGCTGCTTTCAGTGGGATAGAAACGTAGGACTGTGTTGGTTGAGATTCTTAGCTGGTCAGAACAGTCTCCTTCTAACCTGGCTTCCCACTGGCTCACTGCGGCTTTTCCCCTGGGGGAAGGAGCTCCCCACAACCCGCCCTGTCAGGTTCTGCGCCCTGGGGCCAGGGGGCGTTCAGGTACAAGGCTGCTGATGGGGCTCCAGGATCCGTGTCCGTTAGGCGACAGCTGACCCCTCCTGGCAACATTGCCGCCTTTTCGTGGTGAGGGACTGAGCCCCTGGAAACATGGTCAGGGTGTTCAAAGTATGAGGAAGTGCAGACCGAGCCCCGTCGCATGTGGGCGGGTGTCTTCCCTGTGCCTCCTCTGTGTCTGGAGCCCTGCCCCCTGCCACGGAGGCCTGTCCCGCCTCGGACAGCAGTCCACGGGGCTCCTGCCCTGGGAGAGGCCAGCGCTGCCGCCCTCAGGGCCCCCTCAGCGCTGCTGCGACTCCAAGGCCAGGGATCAGGAAGGATGGACCTGCGGTAGCCCTGCCCTGCAGCCCCATCAGCCCTCCTTGGAGGCAGGAAGGGGGGCCTGGACAGTCCGAGTGTGTCGCAAGGTTCTGCCACCCAGTGCCTGAGCAGCTGCCCTGGCCCACCTTGGGTGGCCATGGCTACACCTGCCCTCTGAGGCTGTGGTCACAATGATCCCATTAGAAGTCATCACACCTGCTGTGCAGGTTCAACCTGAGACCCGTGCCGGCTGCTTCTGAGGTGGGGCGGTGCCTCCGGGGGCAGGAGTGGGCGCCTGCGGCCCCCCTGCCTGCCTCTCACACCCTCTGTGCTTCTCTCTACAGACGTGGCCTTCATCACAACGGTGGCCTTCGTGTGGAAGGTGCTGGCCGTCACTGTGGTCAGCTGCCTCCCGCTCTACATCCTCAAGTACCTGAAGCGCAAGCTGTCGCCGCCCAGCTACTCCAAGCTGACCTCCTAGCGCCAGCCTCCGGCCACACCGGGGGGTCCCCCAGGCGCAGCTGTGCCGCGGCCGCCTGGACAGGGGGGCGCGCATGCGGAGCCAGCGGAGCAGCTCCCGTGCAGGGCCGTGCGCCCAGCCCCTTTTATTTTTTTTAAATTTCATTTTCATACTGAACCAGCTTCCGTTTCTGTAAAGCACTCACCTTACCCTGGCTCCTGGGACTTGAACGTGTGTTTAATGTTCTGCAGCTTCCTGACACTCAAGAGCTTCCTGTGCTGCCCTCAGGGGGAGCCCGCCCAGCTCAGCCAATAAAGCCCCGTGACAGCGGCGTGTGTGTGGCGCGCGGGCCGACGGGCAGCCTTTCCGCTCTGCGTCCCGTGGCAGCCACAGCTGGGCAGAGGCGCGTGGCTGTTGGGGAGCCGGGGCTTAGGGTCCCGTCCTTCCCACCCGGGAGACGTCCTCCTGGACTGTGGGCGCACGGACCGTGCACAGCGCCTGGCGACCCGTCCCTGGCTCTCCTGGCTGCTGGGGTTGCAGACACACATGCCCTTGACCCTGCGTAGGGAGGCCATTGCCCCGGCTGTTGTCCCACCACTGAGATCCAGCTCTGTGGCCCTTGCCGCCCCCGCAGCCCGCACACCGCTCCCGGAGCCGCGCTTCTCAGCCGCTCGCTCTGCCGCCCGACTGTTCCCAGGCAGGAGGCTTCAGGCCTCGCACCAGGCCCCTCGGGTCACTTTGCGCCCTTCAGCTTGGCTTCCCACCGAGTGTCCTGTCCCCAGTGTCCGGTGAGGGCAGGGCCAGGGCAGTGCCCTCAGCAGCCACACAGGCTCCCCGGCTGCAGTCCGGCACCCAGGCCTGGCACTGGCTGGCCAGTGCCCAGCAGTGTGGCCCTGAGCCATTCCCGGCGCCGCCCACACGGTGTCGCTCCATCCTGGCCTCCGTCCTGCGTCTCCATCCCCGGCTGGGCGGCTGCGTCTGGACCCAGCTTCGCGGGGCCCCAGGCGGCCTGGCGTGGGTGCCCTCGCTTTGACTCCACACCCTGTTGCGACAAACCGGGATCGGAACCCGGAAGCTTGGTGCCAAGGGACACGCTGAACCCTGGGGTCTTGGTTGGACCCGACTGGGCAGACGGGTCAGTGTTAATGTCAGGAAACCAAGGTCAGAGTTTCACCCGTGAGGTGGAGAGAGTGTCCACCCGGGGCGCCGGCGAGGGGCGGTCACGGGAGCTGTGGCCGGGCTCGCAGGTCTGCAGGGCCCGCAGGCAGCTCCCGTCCCGCAGCTCCTGAGGCTGGTTTCTGCGTGTGGGCTGGGGACGCGCATGTCCTGTGTCTGCTGTCGGCTCCGTGGGAGCAGGACCCGTGCGGCCATGCCCTGCACTGCGTGTCCACATGCGCAGGCACCGTGCCTGGGACGCGCCAGGTAAGGTGGCCGGAGCACAGCGGGTGTCCGGGCAGGTGGCAGGGAGCAGGGACCTAGCGACCCGTCCGAGTGCGCGCACTGGCTGGCCTGAGGCAGGGCTGCGGGCAAGGCCACGGGGCCGGGAGGCGTCCCTTGGCCCTGGCGCTGCCCCGTCCCCCTGCCAGGTGTCGTGGGGCCTTGTGCCAAGGAGGACACAGCACGGACTGCCCTCCAGAAGTGCAAGGAGCAAACCGCACGCCCAGGGGCCAGAGGGCGTGTGCAGGGCGGGTCTGGCGTGAGTTCAGGGGGTGGCGGCCTCCCCACCCCGGTGAGGGACGAGCTGGGGGGAACAAGAAGTGGGGGCAGGGTTGCAGGCCCTGCCGCCCTGGGTGGCCCTGTGTGGACCTGTGCTGGGCCAGCCGTGGCCCCCCGCGGGCTGAGGGCCCTGCGTTTGGCCACAGCGGGTTTCGGAGCGACTGTGATGGAAGGAAGGGGATCGGGGGATGGAGTCGGGGGACTGAGACGAGTTCAGGAGGAAGGGAAGGAGCTGGGCTAGTGTCCCAGGGCCTGACCTGAGTGGAGGGGATTGGATGGCTGGACGGACGGAGGGACAGGCGGGCATATGGGTGGCCGGGGCAGGGGGTGGGCTGGTCGTGTCCCCTCTCAGGGTGGCCATCACGGGACACCTGAGAAAACACTTGGCGGACAGGTGAGAAGGGACAGCGAACTCCCGGGCGCCGCCGACTGTAATGGCAGAGGAGTCCAGCAGGTGGCGCTGGAAGCCAAGAAACGCCCGCCGGCCGCTGGCGCCCGGCTGGTTCCCTGCCCCTGGGCCCCGAGGCTGTGCGAACGGCCAGCCCCCAAACCCATGACCTCGCTGGGCCGGATCACCGGCGTCGAGGAGCCCCTGCCTTCCTCGGGTGTGCACAGTCACCGAGTTGCTCTGCCGCGACTGGAAACGCGGGGTCTCAGGACCCCCAGGTTCCTCTGGCAGAACCCCCCTCGGTGCTGCTGCCGCCTCTCCCGAGGGTCTGTGTCCAGGTTTCCTGGTTGCACGAGGACACTGGGCCCGCCCTGCTCCAGGAAGGACTCATCGTAACGAATCGCTGTCTCCAGACACTGCCCCACCCCAAGTTCCCAGGTGGACGTGGCCCTGGGCGGGGCCCCATGCTGCCCAGGGCAGTGGTGTGACCGCTGCATCCCATGCCGGTATTTATGAAGTTCTTTCACATCAGTCCAGGGGTTTCTGTTTCTTCCCACCCGAAGGTGCAGGCATATCACCAGCCAAGCACCAAGGCAGTTCCACTTTACAACTGCTGCGGGCCCAGGTCCCAGGGGTGTCCCCGCGGCCACACTGCAGCAGCATACCCGTCCCCAAGGGACAGGCTCTTGAGAAGAGTTGGAACCCATCATCTGCGTGGCGTCGCAGTTTAAACGGTGGCTCTCGGGGTGTCGGTAATGTGAGCCCAGGGCTTCGCGGCAGGGGGCACCGTCCACACACAGACCCGCCAGTTGTGGCGTCCACCCTGGGCCCTCGGTGCCCAGTCTGCAGAGTCTGAGTCCTTTTGCCCTGAGTCCTTCTCAGCATTGCAACCGGGGCTCTGTCTCCCTGTGGCTCCTGAGAAGGATCTTGACTTTGGCAACATGGAGAGGCAGGCAGGAGCCCCATCACGAGAACAGCCGTGGGTCCCCCAGGAGCAGGGCATTGTGGTTCCCACTGTCCCCTCAGACCAGGGCCGAGAGGCGGCCAGCTGCCCGACCCACGCATGGAGCTTACCCTCTCGAGTCCCCTCCCCTAGCAAAGCTGTCAGAGGGCAGGACTCAGCCTCTCCCCAGGAGTTTGGGGGCCCTGCTCTGGGCAGAGCAGTTCCCTGGCCTGGCCTCCAGCCCAGCACAAAGTGAGCAGCCCAGCCCACAGCCTCAGGGCCCGGGGCACAGGACCCACGCCTGCGGCAGCCCCCTACCATCAAGACAGGTTCTGCCAGGATTCACCCAGGCCACCAGAGGGACTCGCACTCACCAACCAGTTGCACCTGGTCCCCATCCCTGCCCTGGGCTCTTGCTTGTTTCCCTGGTCCTCGCACTGCCCCCCCACCCTGCCCCAGAGGTACCTGGGGACAGCTGAGGTCCAAAGCGAAGTGGTGGCTGCAGTGTCTGTCCTGCCCCAGGACGAGTTCCACACTCGCTCCGTGGGTGCTTTCACAAAACCTTGTGACAAATGGGAGCGAGACAAAAGCAGGTGGGCCGGGCAAGCACTGAGCCCCGTCACCTCTGTTGGCCTGGTGAGAATCTGTGGAGACACCGTGTCTCAGGATTAAAGTGCGAGCAAGAGAGGCCGGACAGCGTCTGGAGCCCTCAGCTGCATGCATTTAGGAGCCAAAAAGCAGAGGCAGAGCCGATGGGATAGTGGGTGGGGGCGGGGGGACCGGGGCACGGTGGAGCAGCCCGAAAGCGCAGGACCCATGAGCTGTGGGCGAGCCGTACGCCCTGGGGCCTGAGCACGAGCGAAACTGTTGGGTGGACTCGGACACAGCGTCAGGAGAGGTGTGAGGTCTTTGGGGCTAGAGGGCTGCCCAGGGTGGCCAGTGTTCAGAACCCTCCTCCAGAGGCCACCTGGCAGCCACGGCCTGGACCACCCTGCTCCCTGAGCCACTCCCACCCATCCCCCGCCTGTTTGCAAGGGCCCTCCCTGGACCCCAACCCCAGGCCATCACGGGCTGCAGAACAGCCCTCTGCCGGACATTCGTGCTCAGTCCAGGGCCCGCGTGGTCTGCAAAGGAAGCCAGGCATGGCGGGGCAGGGAGCGGGGGGCGCGGGTGGAGAAGGGACGTGGCAGGTGGACATCCAGCAAGTGTGTCCGCGGGGGCCTGCAGCTCTTTCAGTGACGACGTCTCACTCAGCTGCAGCCCCTGCTGCCCTGTGACCCCCAAGCTATCCCAGCCCATCACCCGCCAGGAGGATCCATCAAGGCCTGTCCCGGCCCCACAGCCTGCCCAACGGTGAGGACTTGAGGTGACAGCACAGGGGGTCAGACAGTCAGAAGCAGTGAAAGGCTCTGGCCACGGGCCCTGGTGACAGGACAGCGAGGCCCCCTGATTTCTTAGTTCCCACGGAGCCTCCAGGTGTCACAGGTGGACCTGACTCTCCCAGCCTGTGCAGGCTTGGCTGACGGGACTGCCACCCAGCAGAGTGGCCTCCAACCCCCAAGGCCCTACCTCTCTGCGTCCCGGGCCCAAGGCCAGGCCGGCTGGTCAGGTCTCTTCCAGAGCCCACGGCCTCCAGCGGGAATGTCCTGAGCACCTGCCCAGTGCCAGCTGTGACACCACTGTGGGGGACAGCGCGGCGGGTCTGGGAGAGCTGAACACGGGGTTCCCACCAGACGCCCATCTCCTGTGCGGGCAGGGCCCCCGCAGCATTTTTCACAGTGGCCAATGGCGGAAACTTCCCAAATAGGCATCCACGGGGGAGCGGCTGAGAAAACACGGTGTGGACACATGGCAGGGAGTTACTCAGCCCGAAGAGGAAGGAAATTCTCACACGGGCTCCCACGGGGCTGGACCTGCAGGACATTACGCTCTGAAATAAGCCAGTCACAAAAGGACAAAGAGTGTGTGATCCCAGCTGAACGAGGTCCCTGGCGTGGTCAGGACCCCAGAGACAGGTGGTGGGTGCTGGGGTGGGGGCGGGGCCAGCTTGGGAAGGGGAGATTCTGCGGTGACCGGGGTGAATGTGCCTCAGGCCCCTGAGCTGTGCCCCTAACAGTGGCTCAGACGGTACATTTTTGTTCTGTGTATTTTACCAGTTTTTAAAACCACCCACAAGGGGCGCTGGCTGTCTGAAAGCCCAAGGTCCAGGGGGAGGAAGACCAGGCGGGGGTCGGCGCCAACCAGCGCCCGCCTCCCCATGTGCGGCCACCCACCGACTGCCCGCAGCTCCTGGGGCCCGCCTACCCAGCGCCCCGGCGGCCCCGCACTCCCCGGTGTGGGGTTGGAAACAGCATTGTCGCCAAGGGTCACGTTCATTTACACTCTGGCGATATGCCACCACCTCTACTGTTCTAGGTAGAAAAAAGGCTTCAGTGGCTTGTAAACGGTGGCCGTCTGCTGGACATCAAACGCTTCTGACACAACCTCTTGATGATTTACTGTAATGAATCAGAAGCACATGCACTGAATTTCCCTTGAAGTTCACTCAGGTTTCAAACGAATGGAAAAAGTGCCTCTCAGAGCTTGCTTAGTGTTTAGAGCTTTATTAAACCAAACACATTTTTAAATAGTTTCAGGGGCCATGGAGCCCAATCCTGGGCCACCCCATCCGTCCGTGGCCGGAGCCTCCCGAAACTGCATCCTGGGCACAACCAGAGTCACTCAGGTCTAGAACGCACGACTCCGAGCGCAGACTCCCGTCCGAGGCGGGGCAGAGCCGGCTCAATGAAACAGATTTAGATAAACCCACGAGTTTAAGAAAAAATGTTGCTGTTAGAAAGCTATTATTACTATTATTGTGCAAGAAGAAAACATGGCTAATTCACAGGAACAAACGCCAAACCTTGCCAGAAACAAAGTAACATTTTCCAGGAGGTGGAGGCCCAGCCAGCAGAGGGCCTTCCTGTGAACCCGTCGGCCGGGCCTTGGGCTGACCAGGGAGCCCAGGCCCGGGGGCTCAAGGCAGGCGACGCATCTCCAAACCCGTGCGGTGGCCAGTGTGGCCAGAGCAGCCTGTGCCCCGGGAAGACCCCTCTGCCTGCCTGCGCTCACAGGCGCGTCGGGGTGGACGTGAGGGGCCCGGCCAGGCCCCAGCGGGCACAGCCGCGAGGCTGGGTTAGGCATCTTCAACACTCTCTCCTCCTCCCTCCTCACCGCATCACGTATTTGTTCTCTCTCTCCAAAGCCGGTCCCTTCCGTCCTCATGGAGCGAGAAGGGACCCTGCGGCAGGGTCTCTGACCTCTGGCTTTTGTATGCCCCAGGGTTCCTGCAGCCGTGGCAGAATCCCAGCTCCGACTAGCTGAGCAAACAGGGAAAGCTATGCCCTCACCAGGTGAGGGCGTTCAGGCCCCACCGGACTCAGACGCTCAAACAGCTCACAGACCCGCCTCTGGGCTTGCTCTCCTGCACAGGGCCCCCAGCCCCCGCGGAGGAGACCACCCTGCGCCAGCAGCCCCCTGGAGAGTGGGGGCAGCCCCATGAACCCCGCCCCAGAGCAGGGTCCCTAGACAAAGACTGTGTGACTGGATGCAGTATTTGGCAAGAGTGACCCAGGTGTGTGCCCACCACATGGGCCTGGAAGGAAGTGCCCGTCCGACGCAGAGTAGCCGCGGCCGGGCCGCCAGCCAGGCCGTGACTGCGTGTCCCTGGGAGGGGGAGCCGGGGGCGCCTCCTGGGCCACGGGCACTCCAGGGATGGAGACAGCAGATGTGACGCAGGGGCCCGGGAGGAAGTCAAACCACTTGGTGTTTGTGTTTGGCTCCCCAAGGCTCCCATAACAGATGACCACAAATTGGGGAACTCAGAGCAGCAGAACCGTATTCCCTCACAGTTTCAGAGGCAAGAAGCCCAAGGCCGAGGCATCGGCAGGGCCGCACGGCCTCTGGAGGCCGCGGGGGGGACCCTCTGGCCGCCTCCAGCGGCCGGCTGCCCGTCAACACTGGAGGTGGCAGCGAAGGCCACAGGCAGAGATTCTGGGTCCCGTAAAGGGGAGGCCCGGGCTGCAGGAGAAGACTGGGGACAGGACCGCGGCACCTGCTCCATGGGGCAGGACCAGCATCTGACGCTGGCCTCAGACACCATGCCACCCAAAGAGCCACAGTTTAATTGGGTCCCTCTACGGGGGGACTCATTCGCTAAGGCGTCACTGAGAACAGCAGAGCAGCCCTATCGGTGCGGCTCCTCAGCTGGGGGTGGTTGAGGAAAGGAGTCGTCCTACCAAAAACCCCTGCCGTCGGGGTGACTGTGGCACCCAAGCTGGGCCCCCTGGGGGCCCGGTGGCAGGGGGTCTGAACACCCCGGGAGGGAAGAGACTTCACTCAAATAATCTAGCCACTGGCTAAACAAAGAAACAAGCAAATCGCAACAAGCCCCAGGGTGTGTGCGTGGGGGGGTGGGGTAACCCATACCAAAAGTTGCTACTATGTATTGATTAAAATGTCCAGTTTCCACAAAAAAAAAAACTATGATGCCTGCAATAAAGCAAGAATGCAGGACACATGAAGCCCCCCCAAAAGCGCCCAACCAAAACTGCCTGTGAGAGACGGACCAGATGTCAGATCTCACAGAAGAGCACTTAAAAAGGTCCCTAGGAGTGTGTTCGGAGACTAAAGAAAAGCTGGATTAATACAATGATGACGTCACATCAAACAGGCACTATTGATAAAGAGAAAGAAACTGTAAAAAAGAGCCAAACAGAAATTCTGGAGTCAAAAGATGCGACCACAGCACCGGGCCCGCTAGAGGGTCTGATGGCAGGTGCGAACAGGCAGACGGCAGACTCGGTGGTGGTGCTGCAGGCCGAGAGCAGAGAGAAACCGGGATGAAGAAAAACAAAGCCAGCCTCAGAGAAATGAGCGGCACTGTCCAGGGCACCAGTGAGTGCGCAGCGGGGCTGCCAGGAGGGACGGGGAGAGAGAGAGGGGAAGAGGAAATATTCAAAGAAACCATGGCTGAAAATGTCACAAGTTTATTGGAAAGCAACCTGCCCATCCGAGAAGCTCATAGATGATAAAGGCGGACACTGTCCAACCGACACGTCTTAGGAAACGCTGCAAATCGAAGACAAGGAGAGTGTCTTGAAAGCTAGAGCAAAATGATGTGTCATTTACAAGGGACCCTGATAAGACCAATGGTGGCTTCCCAGCAGAAATGATGCAGACCCAAAAGTGGTAGGTACCCAAGAATCCCCAGCAAAGCTATTTTTCAAAAATAAAAGTGAAATCAAGACTTTCCCAGATCAACAAAAACTGATACTTTGTTGCTCTTACAAGAAATACTAAAGGAATTTCTTCAGATTGAAAGCAAGTGACCCCAGACAAAAACTGAATCCACATGAAAATTCAGAGTTCCAGTAAAAGTAACGATATGGTTTTATAAGGTAATACAGATGTATGTTTTTCGCCTTCTCATAACTGATTGAAAGAGCAGTTGTATAGAATAATGTATGTATAACGTAACACGGATATAATTAATAGAAATATATTAATTTCTATATAATATATTAGGTTGTAATATATCTGCAAATAACAACACAGAAGGGGTGGGTGGAGCAAAGCTGTATTGGTTAAGGAAATGACCACGGGCAGTAAAGTAATAATTATTACACTGTGCTGTGGGGTCTGTCGCATTCCTATCTGTAATATGTCTGACATAACACCGTAAGTGGGCAGGACGGGTGGAGGCTACACAGGACTAACATTTGCAGGTATCACCGGCATTCCGTTGTTACAGATCTGAAGCTGGTAGTGATACTAATCCATGTGATAAATCATGGAGCAATCACTAAGGAAATAACTCATAAAAAGTAAAAAAAAATCATTAACTACAATGCTACATTAGAAAAATTTCACGGAATAGGAGAGAAAGCAGTAAAGACAGGCAGAGGGGCAAAGAGGACGCGAGAAAACCAGAAAACAGTCAAAGGGAAGATGCGCACCAGCAGGACTGTGAAACGTGGCGGATTAACAGGCGACCCAAGGCAGAGAGAGTCAGACTGGACCCAAAACGCGACCCGGCCTTAAGCGCGCTACAGGAGACGCGCTTTAGACTCCAAGGCGGAAAAACGCGATTACGCAAAGAGCGACTGTAGAAAACCGGCGTGGCTGTGCTAATGTCTGACAAAGTGGATTTTACCCCAGGACAGTTTTTTGAAAGATACAGAGGGATATTTCATAATGATAAAAGACCAATCCGTCAGGAAAACAGCACGTATAAACACATGGGCACCTAATAACAGAGCTCCCAAAAATATAAAGCAAAAACTGAAGGAATGAAGGGGAAAGTGTGATAGTCCTGCAATAATACCCGCCCCCGGAGACTTCGACACCCTACTTTGAATAATGGAGGTGACACCCAGATGAATGTCAACAGGAGCCAGAGACTGGAACACACCTTGAGGCAGCCGGACATCCCGACACAGCTGTGCGACACTCAGCCCGACGGCAGAGTTCCCATTCTGCTCGTGCGCACTTGGGACATTCCCAGATGGGCCGTGTACAGGGCGGGCAAAAGTAGGTTTATAGCTGTTCATATGGAAAAAATACAATAAACGATAAATAATAATAGAATAATAAACTGTGTCTCATACACTCACACATGTAAACCTGCTTTTGTCCCACCCTGTACTAAGCTAAACAAACTCAGGCTAAGGCCACCACACTGGAAGGCACTGACACAGCGCCAGGGAGATGGGCAAAGACTTATCACAGAAGCGATAAGGACCCTGCGAACGGGGGGGGATACGGCGGATTGGAACAAGGCCCTGGTGATTGACTAAATCAGCGATTTTCAACGGGTGTACCACATGAATTTTTAAAACATGCAATACCTGACTAGTCAGGGGCACTGACCTCTTTTCCCTTAGACTTCAAATAAAAAGATGACCACAGCCAACCCAACAATAGTCATCCTGTGTGAATGAATCAAAATTATACTATTTTTTGTCAGATCAGCAAAAATATGCAATGTATTTTTGGTGTGTTGCAGAATTTTAGTAAGTCTATGCAAAGACGAAGGTTGAAAATCACTGGGTTGAGTAGGGGTGTGGGGTGATGACGCAGTATCTCAAGAGGAGGGGAACAGTAACTGGGAGGGGCCCCCAGTGAGGCTGCTTCCCGCGTGGAGGCTGAAAGACATCAGGTGCCATGTGGAGTGATGTGGCCTTTCTCCTGATGCCCCCCGCCTGGGGGGTGCTCCGGGGAGGGAAGTTGGTTGGTTGAGGTTTCAGATCTGGAGGTCAGGCTGAGGTTAAGCAGGGAGGTCAATGAAGGAGGCCTTTGCAATGATCCGTGGCTGGGGATGGGGGGCATTGACGAGATATTGCTCAGGTAAAAGCGCAGTGTCGGATCTCTGAGCCCTGAACTCCTGGATCTCCAAGGACACCCCAAACTTAAAAGGAAAGCCTGAATGTGCGGACACAGGAGTATAACAGAAGGGTGCGCTTTCTTTCTCAGCTCCAGTCACAGCTGCGAGATTTACTTGCATTGGCTTTTTACAAAATCTTAGCAGTTTACTTAAAAGTAATAATCTCTCCATCACTTTTACTTCTTAATGCTCAGCTGCACACCCTGGCTGGAGGCCAAGGTCCCCAAGCGCACGTCCCAGCACCTCCACTCAGCCCGTGAGCTTCCGCCCCGCGGGCTGAGAGGCGCTGTCGGTGGAGCCCACACCTTCGGGTGAAAGGACTCGGAAGCTCCGAGTGTCCCCACGCAGAGGTTTCCGAGGGACAAGCGCCGTGGCTCAGAAGCTGGGCCCCACACGAACGAGCGTCCACAGTTGAGTGCACGATGTTCCTCAGCAACAAGTGGCACCTGCGTGTGCCCAGCTGAGGAACAGGCGGGAAGCGTGGGCCCGGCCAGGCGCCCGCGCGGCCCCCGGCAGAGAGCGGGCAGCGCCCGGCCAGGTGCGCCGCGCGGCCCCCTGGGGCTCGCGGGGCAAGAGGCCGGCGCGCTCTCAGGTCCTCCTGACCCGGCTGACCGCCCACATCACTGAGGCCCGGTCTCCATAGCAGCTGTGCTGAAACACAAGCCCAACCAACGTGACCGCCCGGGGCTCCAGAAAATGCTGGGCTGGGCGGAACATCCCGAGTGCGCTCCAGGAGAAGGGACTTGGCATCCAAGGGGGCTTTGAAAACGGTAAGCTTCTGGGGTGTATTCGCCCCAATAATCCACAGAAACAACAGTAATCTAAAAATAGTCTTGTTTTCTGCCCTGAGCTCCTTTTTAACTTCGTTAGTCATCACCCATTCTTAAAATAAAATCCGTGTCACGTCTCTCCTGGTGGCGGCTATAAACACACCTCCCGAGGAAGCGGGAGGCCCGGGCGGCGGGAGGGGCGCGCCGGGACCGCGGCCGCAGGACGAAGCCCGGGGGCCGGGGGCGCGCTGGCCGCGGGCTGCGCCGCCGACGCCGGAACTCCCTGCGCCCTGGCGCGCGGCCACCGTGATCCCGGCAACGGCATTAAACAGAGGGAAACAGACGGGGATTCCGTCACCGGGCGGGGGAATAAGGAGGGCATTGAGCGCAGGCAGGAAAGAGCTTTTCGGGACGGAGCGCACATTATTTACCGAGGGGGAGGGGGGCCCGCAGCCGCGGCCAACGCTCCCCACTGCGGCCCCGCCCCGACCAGGGGCGCCCCCGCCGCCGCGGTCCCGCGGTCCCGCGGTCCCGGGCCGGGGCCGCCTGCGCGCGTGAGAGCGCGGGAGGGGCGGCGGGGTCAGACTCGACTTTCACACGACCTGGGGGCCCCGCCGCCGCGCCCCCCAGCACTCGGCCTCTTCCCGGCGCGTCCGGGTGGGGGCCGGCGCGGCGAGCGGCGGACGGAAACGCTCCCGGCAAAGTCCTGCGGGGGGCGGGGCGGGAAACGGAAACTCTCGGCAAAGCGCCGGCACCCAGGTCCGGGGACACCAGGACTCGGTGCGGAGCGATCTTGTGAGACGGGAGGGGGCGGGGCGAGGGCGGCGCGGCCCTGGCGCCCCCTGGCGGCCAAGGCCCGCGGGGCGCGCGCTACTCGGGGGGTCCCCTGCCCCCACCCGCTGTGCCCACGCAGGTCATCTTTGCCTGCGCCTGGGGCACCGGCTCTCATCCTGAGAGCAGAGCCACTAAGGTGTGACTCCCACCCGGACGCCCCAGGGACGCGGAGGCCTGGGGGCAGACCTGGGACGGGAGAGATTTCAGTTCTTCCCCGTGGACGCCGCTGGGCGGCCTCCTACCGTCCGCTGCTGCACCCCGTTAGCCGTCTGGGTCAACCCCCCCCCCTTCTCTGGGTCCCGGGCCTGGAGTCAGTCGGGGGACCCGCCGGCGTCTCGCAGGCCTCCTGGGTCCCCGCAGCAGACACGCCCTTTCCTTTTGCGTTTATTTTAAGCCACGTACGGGTGTCGTGCCGTCGATTTATGGGTTTTGTACACCAGACAGCTTTACCGCCCTAACACTCCCAAGCCCTTCCATCCGCGGCCAACGCAAAAGCAGGGTCCCGTTTGGCAGCCGAGCTGCGCCGAGGCCGAGTTTGAAAGAGGAAAGTGTTACGTGCGCTGCGCGTCGGCCCGGGGCTCCGGGAGCAGCCCCGCCCGCCGGTCCCTAGTGCCGCCGGGCCGGTAGCCGGGGAGGGGCCGCGCGGCCCCCCTGCCCCCGTCCCCCGGCCCCGCGCCCGGACGGAGGGCTCCGGCATTCGCAGTGAAGCGGCAGTGAGTCGAGGTACCGCCGCGCAATCTGTTAGTGATTTGGTGGGGTGGGAATTTCCTTTCTCGGGCCTGCCAGGGGGAGAGCTTTTCCAAATTTCCACCACGGGGAAGCCTGCGATTTTACATAATGACTTCAGCATGCTGCGCTCCGGAGCCCCTCGGCCCTGCTCCCCCGCCGCCCGCTTCGGGCGGAGAGCGACTCTCGGGACCCCGCCGGGTCCAGCCCGGGCTGGTCCGGGCGCCCGGTGTCCCCACGCGCGCCCCTGCCTTCTGTCCTTGCGCCCAGGCCCGGAGAGGGGCGGCCTCACGGGGAGGGGCCGGCGCTCGGCACCGGTCCCCGCGCCACGCCGGACAGGCGGGGGCGTGATGTCACGGCAGGGAGGGGGCTCGGGAGCGGCTGGGCGGCGGGAGGCGGGGGAGGTGTTTTCCAGCTTTAAAAAGGCAGGAGGCAGAGCGCGGCCCTGCGTCAGAGCGAGACTTTGAGACTCCCGAGTCTCCGCCAGGGATCCGCTGCCGGCGCGGGCGCACGCCCGCGACCCCGCCACCGCCCCCCGCCACCCCGCTCGGGTCCCGGCCGCAGCCGTCCCGCCACGCGCGCGCACACACCCCTCGATGACATTTCTCCGGGAAGCGCGACGCTGAGCCTGGGCAGCGCGCGTTCGCTGGGGAGTCTGTCGCCCCGGAGCCCGACCCCGGCGGTGCCCGCTCCTCCTCCTGCTCCGCGCCGCCGCGGCCGCGTGGATGCCAAGTACCAGCTTTCCAGTCCCTTCCAAGTTTCCACTCGGCTCTCCGGCTGCAGTCTGCGGGAGAGAAGAAACTTCGCGGCCCGCGCCGCCCGCCGGCGGCACCATGAAGTCAGCGGAGGAAGGTAAGCCGGCGGCCGCCGCCCCCCGCGCGGCCCCCCGGCCCCGGCGCCCCCGACCCCGCGCCCACCGCCCACCGCCTCCCAGGCGCCCGTGCCACCCGCACGCCCCCGGGGTCGGACCCCGGGGGGGGGCCCAGCTGTCCCCCGGCATTTGCGCGCGGGGAGGGGCGCGGGTCCCCGGCGCGCTGCACAGATTGGGAAGCGGTGTCCCCCTGGTGTTTCCCCGGAGAAGCCCTGATTTCGAGCGCGCTTTCTTGCCAATAGGTGTCTCCCCTTCTCTAGCGCTGAGTGCGCGCGCTCGGCCTTTGCGGGTGGTGAATCCTGGTGGTAAAAACTCAGTTAAAACGCGGGCAGTTTGGGGACTAGGCGAGGTTAGGGCCATGAGAGCCACAAGGGACACTTTGGAATGAAGGGATGTTCGGGGGAAGACGAAGGATGGCCTGTTTTCTAACGCGGTGGGGCAAGGCCACCCCGTGGCTCTGAAGACCAGCCAACGAGAGGTGTGGGGGCCGCGCCCCTGCAGGAGCGCCCTCTCCAAGGGCCGCCCCCCACCTCGCCCGTCTCCTGGTCGCAGATCCCGCGCAGGCCCGCAGGCGGGAGGCCGACCCGAAGCGCTGTCCGAACGCAGCCCCTAATTCTAGCTGTGTTTAATCCTGTAGACAGGAGAGTCCCAACCGTAGAAAACGTTTCAGGACAGTTTGAAAAGTGACCGCCAAGTTTCCAGCTGTTTGTTTATAGTCACAGGATGGCCTGGCGATGGCGAGGGCCCTGCTGACAGTGAGCCCGCCACCCTCTGCAGGGCAGCCCCCTTTGTCCCCTACAAGACCCGGCCGGACCAAAGCAGCAGAGACCTCCCTCGGGGAGGCTGCCTCAGGTGTCCGGAAACGCGGGGAGAGGGGTGGCCAGCACCCCCGGAGGAATGAAGGTGGCAAGCTCGTGGGGAAGCTGGGCGACACCTTTCCAAAGGCCCCGTGGCGCCGAAGCAGTTTGTTTAGAGCATTTTAAGAAAAGCTGGCGGACGTGCCCGCGCGTAATGAGCGCTCGTCTTTTGTAAGGGCCGACATCCTTCTGCGAGGGCTGGAAAGGACAGGCGGCCGCTTCCTGCCGTCGGGCCAGCGCCAGGCCTCAGAGCGGCAGCCCCCACAGCGCGCGAGCCCCCAGGGTTCTCACCTTCGGCGGGCGGCTCACGACTCGCGCCCGGCCAGGCCCCGGTGGGAAGCGGCCTGCGGTTTTGTCCGTTGTCAGGATCAAGGAAGACGTATCTGATGTTCCTTTCCATTTCACCCCAATTTAGAAAGTGTTAAAGTGCAAACTGTCAGGAAACGTTTGCAGGGCCAGCTCTTGCTATTAAAAAAGTTTTTAAAAATTGTTGAGGTTTTGACTGTAAACCCTTGGACACTTATTTCAAAGTTTCCCCCCGCCCCCACACATTTCTTATCACTGTTTTAAAACAACAACAACAACAACCTCCCACAGGCCTTTCAAAATTCAGATTTTTTTTTTAACTTGGGCCGTCAGGGGTCCTTCGTGCAGCAAAGACTCTCTCTCTGACAAGAGGAAAAACCATCATGGGGGCGGTGCCGAGTTTTCCTGTTTCCTCCATAAGAAGCTGTGGTTCAGAGAAGCCCCCGCTGAACGGCCGGGTGCCAGGTGCAGCGAGCTCTTTGACTAAACAAACACTGCTGTCATTTTATAGGGAGGACAAAAATCAGGCGGGTCAGGACGTATGATCTGATCCTCCACAGAGATGGACCCGCCATCCGAGGCAGGGTCCCCCCTGCAGGCCCGTGGCCCTGCTGTTCGGGGTTGGGGACGATCTGTCAATCCCTCCTTCTGCCCTCCAGACAGGCCCGCCGCAGCCCTAGGTGCCATCTCCGAACCTGAGCCCGCCCTCCCCTCCCCCAGCTTAATGAGCATCTGGGTTGAAGCCCGCCAGGCACTGGGGTTTCTGAGGCCCCAGTGCTGGCTCTCCGCGAGCAGAACGCCGAGAAACGCAGGCCTGTGGGCAGCCGCCCACCCACCCGTCCCGAGGCTGCTCCGCACGCCGTGCCCCCAGGCTCCCAGAACAGAACAAAGCCGCCCTGTTCTCCCGCCACTTAACGTCACGGGCCTTGTTTCCTAATCCAGAGGCGAAGGGCCCTGGTACCCCACTGTGTCACCCCCAGGGCTGGGGCGCTGCTCCCGGGAATACCCGCAGCCCCAAGGACGGGCCAAACTAAACATCCCGTCAAGGCTGGAGTGTCTGCTGCACTGGCAGGCAGCTCCTCCCTCTCACAAGATGGAAGTCTCAGGGTGCTGGTTAGGGGGCGTTCTAAAAAGCTGCCACCCATCTGGTCACCTTGGTTGGGGATCTGAAACTAGGTGGGGACCAGCTCGGCCTTGGGGAGAGCAGTCCTGAGCCCCGAGGCCTGCCGGGCCCAGGGACCTGGTGGGACACGGGCCCTGCTGTGAGCCCACCCTCTGCAGGACAGTGGAGCAAAAAGTTTTAGTCTAAACAGAGGATCAGGGACCGTTGTTCGTGTGTCAGTTTTTCGCCGAGGTGAGAAGGTAGCTGTGAAGTTTAAAAAAAAAACAAAAAACCCGAAAAGAGAGAAAATGAGATGTTGCCGCTGCTCAACAGAAAACAGAACTTCCATCTGCCTGAAGGTCAGCAGAAAAAGCAACTAAAACAAAACAACCCTCAACATGCATCGCAAAGTGAGAGCTATTATTAGAAACTAAATCAGGCCAAAGCGAACTATAGTTTGTCACTGGAGAAAAGCAGCCCTTTGCAAAGGGTCACGGGAGACACACTCTGGGGTGCAGGTGGGGTCACGTGACTAGTGGGGGGTCTCCGCTTCTGGAAAAAGCAATGCCCCCCGGTGGGGGAGGAGGGCCATGGGGTGCTTAGCAGCCGAACTGCCAGCCGGGCGTGGTACCACCCCCTTCTTTCCCCCTAGACTCGCCTAGTGTCCGCCCCTCCGCACCACGGCCTTCGCCACCATCTCTTGCTGGTCCAGGTGTGGGCTTGCTGGGGTGCCGGGACGCTGGGGACAGTTCGCACAAACAGCCGGAGGACAGACCGAGGGCGACAGCGGGTCTGCTGGGGCCAGGCTCTCAGTACTAGGTGCCCACGGCGCGCCCTGCTCTGCGCGCCCAGGGGTTCAAGCCCCAGGCCTGCCCGCGCGCCGGGGCGGGGGGCGCTCCGCGCGCACCGGAGCAGGCACTGCCTTTAGGAGGTTGGGGACTGGAGGGAAGGAGGTGTGACCGAAAAGAAGGGGTGCCCCAGAGGCTCGGGCCTGGGAGTCAGACGCCGACGCCAGAGGCAAGAGGGCCGCGCGGCCCGGCGCGGGAAAGCCAGAGCGGGAGCCCCGGCCCCGCCCGTCGTGCGGGGGGTGGCGGAGGCGCCGTCTCAGGACAGTTTCCCGTCCCCTGCACTTGGTTTCGGTGCTGTCCCCAGCCCGGGGCTGGCGGTGGCGCTGGGGGTCCAGCAGCTGTGCGCGCTTCAACAGCAGCAAAGCCGCGGACAGTCGGTGGGCGCGGGGACAGTGTCCCGTGGCCCCGGGCACAGTCACCGCTTTTCGCTCCAGTCGGTGCCACGGAGGAGTCGGCGGGTCGCGTGGGGGTCCCGGGCGGAACCGTGTCCCCCGCGCCCGTGGACCCAGCGCGGACGGGCACACTCTGGGGTCTCGCCCGGGGGGCGGGGCGCCGGGGCGGGGGCACGAGTGACAGGCGCGCGCTCGGCCCCGGAGTTTATTTAAAACTCGGGACGCAGCCGCGGAGTCTTGTTTGTGTGAACCCGGAAACGCGGGGGAGGGGCCGGAGCGCGGGCGGGGGAGGGGCGGCCGGAGTCACGTTACCGGGACGGCCGAGCGCAGGGCGCAGCCGAGCGGGCGGCGACCACAGGTGCCCGCGGCCGGGACCCCGCCGAGCCCGGCCGCGCCCCGCGCCCCGTACGCCGGCCCCAGGCCCGGCCCTGCACCCCGGAGGCCGACCCCGACCCCGACCCCGGACCTCCGACCCTGGCAGTGACCCCCGATCCCGGACCCCGAGCCTGGACCGACTCCGATCCTGGACCCCGATCCCCGACCCTGGACTCCGACCCCGGACTCCCGACCGGCCCGTCCGACATGACGGGGCCGGAGGACCAGGAGTTCGACTTTGATTTCCTTTTCGAATTTAACCAGAGCAACGAGGGCGTCCCCAGCGTGGCCCCAGGTGGGTCCGCACGCGCGGGGGTCAGAGGGGCAGGGCTCGGGGTTCAGAGGTCTGGGGTGCAGGGCCCTGGGGTGCAGGCGTGGGGTGCAGACTGGGGTGCAGGAGTCGCAGGTAGAGTGTCCAGGGCTGGAAGGTGGGCGGGGGTGGGTGGGCCAGCCTGGGAGGCCCCTGGGACCTGCGCAGCCCCTCCCCTCCCCCCTACCCAGGAGCACCCGCACCGGTGTCCCCCCCACCCCTGCCCAGCAGGTCAGGGCAGGGCAGCACCCACAGCCTCCCCACACCCCGTGCTCTGCACCCGTGCACCGTGCAGAGGGTGGAAAACAGGTCAAATTCAATGGCCAGTGGGTGGGGAAGCCCCTGCGAGGCCGTTGGGGCTACGGCTCGGCCTCTGGTGTCAGAGCAGCGGGACCCAGCCGGCGGCCACACTGGTGCTGGTCCCTGGAGCCTTTCTGTGGAGGGGGCCTCTGGCTCCAAGTGGCCGCTGCCCCGCTCAAGCCAGGAGACAGGTGGTGAGTGGCCACTGCCAGAGGGCCGGGGGGCCGCGGAGCGCCCCGTGTCCCTGATCCCACAGCGGCCTCAGGCGCCGGGCCCCTTCCAGAACGAAGCTGAAGTGGAAGCGGCCCAGCCTGGGGACGGGGGCTTTACTTTCTTTCCTTCTCTCTGCCAAAATAAAGGGACCCCACTGCCCCGCTGCCCCTTGCGGGAGCCCTTGGGTTAAGGCTAGAGCCACTGAGAGCTCCTAGCCGGCCTGCGGGTGTGGGGGCGCCAGGGACCCCCTCTGCCCCCTCTCTTTCTGTGGGTCTTCGGGGCACTGCCCTGTGTCCGTGCCCACCCGCCGGCAAGGCGACGGGGCCGAACGCGGCACACTTGGCACCCACGGCCGCCGCTTCTGAAACAGTTGTATAATATTTTCCATACCGTTCACTGCTCCTCTTTTAAAGACGCTAATGCCTTGGTCATTAAAAAATAAAATAAAATAAACGTTCCGACCAGGCCTGGGCTGCCCGATCTCGTTGCCCGCCCTCCCTGACCACCTTCCTTTCTCTTCCTCGGCTGTGGGCGTCCTCGGCGGACTCGGGGGCCCCGGCGGGCGAGGGCGGGAGAGTGCGAGGCCTGGGCCTTCCCGCTGGGTCCGGCGCCTCTGGCCCGTGAGCGGCTCTGTGGGTGCGTCCTGGCTTCACTCCTCTCCAGCTCACGTAGCCAAGATTGCCAGCGTCAGGCGTGCACAGGGACCGGGCTCCCGGCCTCCTCGCGGTGCGACCGAGCAGCGCCTCAGAGCTGGAATTGCGCCGTACGGAGCTTTTCCGGGGGGATCCCTTCTCTTAGCAATATGCCTCCAGGGTTCCCCTGGTCGCTTCGTGCCCCACAGCTCATTTCTCTCTGGCGGCAGATGCTGGCCCACCGCCTGGGTGGGCCACAGCGGGTCCGTCACCCACTGAAGGGTGCTTCGGTTCCTTCCGCGTTTTGGCATTTACGAGTGAAGTCCTTTTTTCTCGTTCTTATTAATTTTTACATTACGTTGGTTAATTAGTAAATTATTACCTTGGCATATTACACGGTTATGTTAAATTCTCCAGCCCTGTGGGAAAAGGCCTCCTGTGGTCCCGGGGCTGCGCCTGGCTGTGGCAAAGGAACGAGGCCCTGACGCCGAGAACGGCCAGAAGCTCGGGCACACGGAGCTGCGCCGCTTGAGCGCGACACCGGGCACTTTGTCCGGAGGACAGGCCAGCCCTGACCGTGGGCGGCCTGGTCCCTGCTCTCAGTCACGGCTCTTTCTGACTTGAGAGCGTGTCCTGCGTGTCCTGTCCTCGGGGCTCAGGGATGGGTCAGCCCCCCGTGCACCCTGCCGCTTGGACCGCCTCGTGCTGCCGTTGGCCGTGCGGCGCCACTGCAGCTCCTGTCTTACCTGTTCCTGCCAGGGAGGGACGGGGCCTGGGGTTCCCAGGGTGCTTAGCAGGTGCAGAAGGACAGTCAGTAAGCGTTTATTGGAAAAAAGAGAAGAAAAGTTTACACATAACGTGCCCTGGGCTGGGCAGGCGTGCTCTTTGCACCCACCTTCCTGTCGGCGGGCCCCAACCCCTCGGGCAGGCAGGGGAAGGCCGGGCTCCCGGGCCTCTGCTCCTCTCCCGGCCTCAGGAAATAGCTGCTTGCTGTCAGCTGGGAGGCGGGCGTGGCCCAGCTTCCCGCCAGGGCTCCTGTGTGCGCCCTTATTTCGGCCGGCCCGCTGCTGCCAGTGCTTGTCGCCTTGGCAACTCCGGAGGAACTTGGCCAGGCCTCAGGGCCTGGCCGGAGTCTCCCCAGCAGCCCGGCCACCTCCCGCTCAGTGCGGGCCTGCCCGCGCCCCTCCCACGCGTGGCGGGTTGCATTTCGTCGCTCCCATGCGAATGGGGTGTCGCTGGAGGCATTTTCATTCTGGAGCGCGTCCCCAGCGGCGGGGAGGGTGACGCGAGAGGTCCGGGAGCCCCGCACATGGGCAGGCCGGCCTGGGAGCGGACTGCGGGCGTGGTCCTGGCCTGGGATCGATCACCGTCCCCCCGCAGGGAGGCCTCAGGAACTCGGGAGCCCTGGACACGGGACGTGGGGCTGGGACCTTCAACGTGTCAAGACAAGAACCTGTGTTTTTAAAGGAGCGGCCCCGCCGCCCTCAGAGGTGTTTCCAGCAGGGACAGTTGTTTGTGTGTGGAGGATATTTTAATTCTGTGTCCTGTTCAAGGGGAGGCCACGGCTTGTCATGAACAACCTGATGGTTTTAGCTCCTTCAAAACAGGGACTGAGAGGCAAGGACCTGGGTGGGCCGGACGGGGGACCCTCAGGAGGGCCGCCTGGACTCCTTGCGGGACGTCCCCCCGTGTGTTTGCTGCTGCGCCGAGGCCATTCTGTTGACCTTTGGGGAGCCCCCTCCCAGGCAGCCTGTGGGGCCTCGGGGCCTCTGTCACCAGGAGGACCTCCAGAGACCCCGCGCCCTCGGGGAGCACTTTGCACGGCTGCTCAGTGAACAGCTTCCAACCCAGGTCTGGGCCTGGAGCGCGTTTTCCTTTCACTTTGTTTTGTTTCCACTCCCTGCAAAATTATAACACGGTCCCATGGGCACCGGCCCCACTGCCCCGTGGACAGGGTCTGGCCAGGCATCTGGGAGGGTGGGACCTGGCGGTCACTCACTCCAGTTCTATTTCCAGCCTCATGTCCTGCGGCTCAGCCCCAGCAACACCAATAGGAATGGTCCTTCAAATGAAAAGTAAAAGTCAGTGTGTCTCTTGGAGTCTGTGGAGAGCCAGGGGCCAGACCTGTGATTCCTGATGGGGACGTCTGCTTGGCGGACACGTGGCCCCCGCGTGTGTCGACCCTGAGCGCCGTCGGGCTGGCCCCTGTTGGTACCACAGCGGCAGCAGGGCGGCCCCGACCCAGGACCGGTGGTCCTGGGCACCCGAGTAACGCCAGACGCCACCGACCTTCACAGGAAGCCCGTGGATACATTTTCCGGGTGGTGGTTCAGAAATAATAAAATTGTATGGTTCTGAAATAAACTATTTCTTAGAATGAGACGAAATAATTCTGACAACTCAGGCCTGTTGAATTTGCTGAGCATGGAATTTGCAACCAGCCCCGGACCAGCCTGGGAGCTGAATGCGTCCTTGCCGGCCGCCAGGCCCCCACCTGCCCCTACACCGTGTCCATCTTGGGGCCCCAAGGCGCCTTGCGTGGTGAAGGGGGGCGGCCGTCGGAGAGCCAGGCGACGGGGCGGGCAGGTCAGCCGCAGCTTTATGACTTTTGTTGTAGGAAACCGTTCTGAGCAAGCGCTAGTAGCATTTGCTTGGGCGACTGCTGCGGCTTTGGGCTCACCTGCTCTGTAATTTAATGAGCCCTCCTTGGCAGGTAGCCAGGTACGAAAACAGCAGCAGAAAATGACTCTAATGGGTGTCGTCTTCGGTGGCTCCTGATGTGACAGGCATCAGCCTGAACATCTCAGGATTGTTAAGAAAGTTACTGGAAACACCCCCATTCCATGTAAACGGGACCCCTTTGAATAGTTAAGTGATGCAGATTTGAATACGGTCTTGGTCGGCAGTAAAACCGAACGCAGCGGGGCGGGGAGGGCGTGGCCGGGCTGCGCCTTGTTGCACTTTTGTTCTGGGGGGGCTTCGTCATGGGCTCTGCTGAGTGTCTCTCGAGGAGGTTCACGCTGGCGTTCACGCTGGCAAGGGCTTTATTTTGAAATGTGTCTAATTAAGGAGAGTCATGCTTAGGTGAGCTCTTGTTTTTAAAGAAGGCTTTGCGTTGTTTCTTTTCCTCCCTGACGAACGTTGGTTGAAATAAAGGCTGCTTCTTGGAACGTCCTGGTTGTCCGTGGACCCCACGGACAGAAACGCTTCGGACGCCCCTCACTCCACCGCCCCTCCCCCGCCTGCCCGTTCATCCCGAACCTTCCAAGGGGCTGAGTCCTGTGGGTGCTGGTGGAGGAGGCCCCGGACTCACCTTGGTACCGGCTAGAATGTTTTTTTTTAATTCTCGGAATTGCCTTCCGGCCAGCCAGCAAGTGGTGGTTCAGCTGCGGGATTGCTGTAGACACACATGGTGTTCTTCTGTCTGGGCAGGAAGTGGAGGGCCTGTCCTCTTCCAAGGCCCCGGCCACCTCAGGGGGCAGGGGCTGGCGACAGGGCCCCTGCCAGGGGCGCCCAGGGCTCCTTGCGGGCAGGACCCGGCAGTGCTGGGGGCCGGCTTTGCGTGTACACCCACACTTCCTGTTTCCATCGGCTCGTGCCACGGGCTGCGTCCCTGAGATGGGATTTCTCTTTGACACGAACCTTCCTTTTCTGTTAGCTCGTCTGTGGCTTCACAGACACCTGGGCCCCAAACACATGGAGGGGCCAGCGTGGGTGTGAGTGTGAGGCCCATTCTCACGGGGGCCCTTCCTGGAGAGGCTGCTTCCATCTGCGGGAGGGGGCACGTGTTACTGTCGTGGGGACGGGGCCACCTTGAAGGCCGAACGTTGGGAAGCCCTGGTCCTCAGGGAGCAAATTATGACCTGGGCTGGTGCTGCGCACCTCCCGGTCGCTGCCCTGGTGCCCGTGGCCGGGGCCCCCCGGGGGCAACACCGCCCACCCTGAGAGCAGAAGGGGCGCGGAGACCACAGGAAGTGGCCCGCAGCTCTGTCACAGTAGCCCAGGAAAGAGGATGTCGCGCGCAGGGACAGGCCAGCACGTCCCCTGCGGCGACGGGCCAGCGCGGGGCTGGCCGCAGTGTGCTGGGCTGCAGAGGGGACCTCGGGGGACCCAGGACAGCCAGAGAGGGCTGTGCTGCCAGCCCCGGCGGCCGCCGCTGCGGAAACATGTGCTGCAGGCGGGCTAGTGCGCGTGGGGGATGGGGTGCAGTCCTCTGGTCCCGGGTAGAGAGAGGGCGGGGTGGAGGTGGCCAGCCTCTCGGACCCATGCTCCCTGTTGGCACAAGTCAGACGTCACAAAGCTATTTGCTGAAAGTCCAGTGACTAACGTTCCCGCCCCGCACGTCTACGGCGTGGCTTCAGGCCTGCTTGATTGACCTCTCACCCCCCGACCGCTTAACGGGAACGACCATGACCGCGCAGTGACGGGCAGGGGCTGACGTCCGGCTTCCTCGCTGCGGCCGCGTGGACCGGCTGGCACCTGCGGCCTCGGGCGCGCCGATGTCCTTTCACTGGGCCTGCGGGTCTGGTTGGAAAGTCTTGGGGCGCGTGGGCCCCCCACCCCCGCCCCGGAGAGGAAGCCTGCCGGGAGCGTGTGGAGGTGTCGACGTAGCGCCAGCTTGCTCGTGGCTGTAGGGAAACACTGCCTGTGAGGCCCGTCTCTAGCCTCCCTGCGCAAGAAATGCAGCACCTAGTCCCCCCGGACGAGGGAGTGGGCTTTCCGTCCAGTGTCCCTCCTCTCTGGGCGCCCCCCATACAGGAGCCTGCCCTCCTGTCCAGAGGGCCCTGCCCTGTCCCTCCGCAGTGGTCGGTCACAGCCTGGGACGGGGAGGGCCCTCCCGGCCCCCGGCTCCCGGCCTGGCACCCCGGATGCCACGTTGTCTCGGGGCCTCAGCTCCTCCTGGGCTCCTGGCTGCCACCTGGAGCTTCCCTCCCAGGGTTATTAACTTCTCGCTCCATTTTTACAAATATCATAATCCAATTTTAACATCCAGTTTAGGTGTTTGTGTTAAAAGTGTCTGTGAGTACGGGCAGGTGTTGGCGTGTGCTGGGGTCGCGGTCGGTGTCTCCGACGTGGGCGTGACCGTCCCAGAACGAGCAGCAGAGCTGGGTGCCGGCGTGGGGTCAGGCCTCACCCTGGTCCCCGCCTGCTGCCCTGCTGGCGTGAGGCCTCGCCCTTCCCCCACGTGGCTGCCCCTGGCGTCCCTCTGGCTCCCGGGGCGCAGACCAGGGGATGGGGTCCGGAGATGGGGAGGACCAGAGGGTTTTCCACAGCCGCGTCCGGTGGGCACAAGGCCGCGGGCGCTGGAGGCGCCCCTGCCGCCCTCGGTGTCTGACTCTCTAGGTCGGTCGCAGCTTTGTTTGCACTTCCTCGTCACAGCTCCCTGTCCCCCAGGGGCCTTTTGGAACCTGGCACCCGTGGCGAAGCATCTGGAACCGTGTTGCTCCCTCTCCAGAAGGCCACCAGCAGCACCTGGGTGGCAGGGGCTGCGGGCTGTCCCCAGGCGCCAGCAGGGGCCGCGCCTGCCACCTCAGGGGGTTTAGAGCCATCAAAGCAAGAGCTTCCTGATGCAAGGGTGACAAAGACCAGGTGACCGTGAAGGCGGCTGTGGCCACTTCGGGAGATGAGTGATGACGGACGTCAACCCCACCCGCTTGGGGCCTCACACCCATTTCTGCCAGAACGACCTGTGGTGTGGACGGGCCCTCTGAGGCCCGGGGCACTCTGCCCCCGACCCAGGGACGCCCCGAGGCCCGTGTCCGACGCGGGCGAGCCGTCTTCAGCGGCACCGCAACGGGAGCCGGGGTAGAGTTTCCGCGTGTGGGTCTCCATTACTTAGTGGCCCGGACAGCAGCCCTGCCCACGCAGTGACGCAGCTCCGAGAGGCTACAGCGAGCCTTCCAGACTGGAACTGTGACGTGTGGCTTTTCTGATAAAAAGGACCAATTACACGGGTAACGGTTTTTAAAGACCTTACTGAGGTCATGACGAGCCCGCGGCGACGCCTAAAGCCCGCCGTGCACAACACCGCCTGCTCTGGCGTTTGTTAGGGCAGGATTTCTAGCCGTGAGTTGCCATCATCGCGCCGGTGAGAGGAGCCCCGGGCCTGCTTCCTCCGGCCCTGGAGGTGCTTTCTGTGTCGCTGGCCATCAGGGCGGCTGCTCGGCCGTCAGACTGTAAAAGCCTCTTCACACCCATGGGCCCCTGCATCTCAAACCCACCCACGCACCTGCGTGCCCGCCCGTCTGTCACCTCACTAGCCACTCACTCATCTGCCCATCCATGTGTCCATCCATCTCTTCATTCGCCCACTCACCAGTCCCCGCCCACCCGCCTGTCGAGCAAACAGGGCGCCTTTCAGTGCCGGACATGGTGCTCTGCTCTGCCAACGGCGAGCCTCAGCAGACGGGCCGGTGGGGGCTGCCGGTGGAAGAGTCACGGCCCGGGATGAGGACGAGTGTTGAGGAGAAGGAATGGACGGGGGAGGGTGCCTGCAGGGCTCTGGCAGGGGCGTGGGGAGGCCCTTCCGGGCAAAGAGCAGGACGCAGGGAGGCCGTGGGCAGAGGGCGCCACGGGGGCGGGGCGCCGGAGGGGCCGCGTGCAGGGGTGGAGACGGGACAGGGACCCCGACCTGGCGGCCCGGCCAGGGCGGGCCATCGCTCCGAGCCACGGGGGGCGGGGGTGGGGCACAGAGCGGCGGCCCGAGCTTCTGTGCGGGACCGCGGGCCGATCCCAGGGCCCCCGGCCCGTGGGTTTGCATGTTCGCTGACTGGCTGCCTCACGCCGCTGTCTCCCTCTCGTTCTCCTTCCAGACTACAGCTACGCGTCCTCCAGCATCGGGCCGGGCCTGCCCCTGCCCGCCGCGCACCCCTCCCTGCCGGCGCCCTGCCACGACCTGCAGACGTCGGCCCCGGGCCTTTCTGCCGCCGCCGCCGCGGCCGCGGGCCAGCCCTCGGGGTACGGAGCTGCTGTGGATGGCGGGCCCTCGGGCTACTTTCTGTCTTCCGGCCACGTCAGGCCCAACGGAGCCCCGGCCCTGGAAAGCCCTCGCATTGAGATCACGTCGTACCTGGGACTGCACCACAGCGGCCAGTTTTTCCACGACGTGGACGTGGATGACGCCCTCCCCAGCTCCAAGCGGCCCCCTTCCACGGCCACCCTGAACCTGCCCCACCTGGAGGCCTACCGGGACCCCTCCTGCCTGAGCCCGGCCAGCAGCCTGTCCTCGCGCAGCTGCAACTCCGAGGCCTCGTCCTACGAGTCCAACTACTCGTGCCCGTACGCGTCCCCGCAGACGTCCCCGTGGCAGTCTCCCTGCGTGTCCCCCAAGACCACGGACCCCGAGGAGGGCTTTCCCCGCGGCCTGGGGGCCTGCAGCTTGCTGGGCTCCCCGAGACACTCGCCGTCCACCTCGCCCCGCGCGAGCGTCACGGAGGAGAGCTGGCTGGGGGCCCGCAGCTCCAGGCCCTCGTCCCCCAGCAACAAGAGGAAGTACGGCCTCAACGGGCGGCAGCTGTCCTGCTCCCCGCACCACTCGCCCACGCCGTCCCCGCACAGCTCGCCGCGCGTCAGCGTCACGGACGACACGTGGCTGGGCAACACCACGCAGTACACCAGCTCGGCCATCGTTGCCGCCATCAACGCCCTGAGCACCGACAGCAGCCTGGACCTGGGCGACGGCGTCCCCATCAAGGCCCGCAAGACAGCCCTGGACCACTCCCCCTCGGTGGCCCTCAAGGTGGAGCCGGTGGGCGAGGACCTGGGGACCACGCCGCCCACATCCGACTTCCCGCCGGAGGAGTTCCCCCCCTTCCAGCACGTCCGGAAGGGCGCCTTCTGTGACCAGTACCTGTCGGTGCCTCAGCACCCGTACCAGTGGGCCCGGCCCAGGTCCCCCACGTCCTACACCAGGTGAGTGGGAGTGGGTGGCCAAGGCTGGAGGTCTGCCTGCAGGATCTGCCGGCCGCCTCGTCCAGCAGCTCGGGGCCACCGCCGCCTCTCCCGCGCCAGGGCTTTGCCGCCAGGTTTTGGCGTCTCTCATGTTTAGCGGCATCCCCCCATCTCTGCCCTCCACGTCACGTGGCCCTGTCCCTGGCATCCCTGGGCCCAGCGTCTCTTTTTATAAGGACACGGGCAGAGTGAGTGAGATCTCCTCCTCCCTCACCTCTTTGAGGGCCTGCCTGCCGCCGAGGTCACTGTCTGAGGTGCTGGGGCCTGGGGGACCCACGGTTTACAAACACGTGCTCCCGGCGTCCGTTTTCTGTTTTGCGGAAGCAGAGGCTCCTGCCCTGTATGTTCACGCCTCCCACTTGCCCCTTCCCGCCTCCGGCTAATTGCTGTCAGCGCAGATGGGGCCCCAGCTCGGCAGCTCCCGGGAGCCGCGACCCGCTCCCCGCGGTGCCCACGCTGTGCAGAGAACAACACGGCCGCCTCCTCCCCAGAGCCGCGCGCAGGTCCCTGCAGTCTGGTGGCAGGGAGCTCAAGCGTGTTCCCTGTTCCGCGTCTTGGGTTGTTGATTTCTCTTTTCAACGGCGTGTGGGGCCGCAGGGGCTCCGCTGGGGCCACTTACTCAGCCCAGCGTCTTTATTTTTAACTGAACAGCCCTCCCGACAGGTGGGCTGCTAACGGGCCCCGGCAGCACGCTTCCTGCTGCGGGATTGTGAGGGGGCGTGACGGTGTCCGCACGGGCCTCCCGTGCATGGCACTGGTGGACACGGGGCAGTGGCAGCCCCTGGGAAGAGGCCCTTGCGTCCTGCGTGTCATTTGGGAGGTGTGAGCTCAGTGGGGGGTGCCCGTGGACAGGAGGGCTAGTCACTGCGGGACCCTCTGCTCTGCTCAGAGCCCCCACTTCCCACCACTGGAGCCCAGGGCCGGGAGGCTACAGCTGAGCTCTGGGCGCCCAGGGACCCAGCTGCCTCTCTGCACCCTTTCCTCTCCTTTTGTTTTTTAAGAAGGTTTTATTTATTTAGTTAGAGAGAGGGGAAGGGAGAGAAAAAGAGAGGGAGAGAAACATCGATTGGTTCCCTCCTGCACGCTCCCCAACCGGGGACCAAACCCACAACCCAGGCATGCGCCCCGACTGGGAATTGAACCGGTGACCTTTCGCTTCGCGGGACGCCGCCAACCCACAGAGCCACACTGGCCGGCGCTCTGCACCCTTTGGAAAGTCTGTGGCAGAGAATCAGTGCACGTTGTGACAGCTTTTAAAGCCCCCAGCTGGTGATAGTTAGGACTCAGCTAAGATTCAGAGAGAACGCAAAACCAACCTCCGATTTTCCTGGGTGCGCGTGAGGGCCTGTCCCCGTTTTCACCCCCGCGTCTGCTTGCAATGCTGTAAAGTTTACAACACTGGTATTTTCAAAAGTGTCACCCAGAGCATCTCAGAACCTGGGATTAAGTCACACACTCGGGAACTTAAACCCACTGGGAGGCGCTTTCAAAAAATTTCAAGAACTGCTTTCGCCAGCTGCTCTATCTTTGTAATTTTCACGGGAATAAGAACATCCAGGGGCCTCAGGCCCAGAGTCACGCACGCGTCACGGTGTGTGACCTCCGGCGCTTTCCTGGACCGTGAAGGTCGCGGCGCCCGGCCTGGGGCTTCTCTCCAGTCTTGGCTTGAAGGGCAGAGGGACATCGTTAACGCGGGACTGTCACTGCAAGCATGGAGGTCACAGGGAAGGAGACCCTGTGTGTTGGCGAGACAGCAGGCGGGGCCAGGCTGGCCTCCCCCGCGGGCAGGGGGACACCGTCATCACCCCACCTCTTCTGCTGTCGCGTCCTTCCCTGCCGTCTCTGCATCCAGACTTCTCTTGTGGTGGGGACGTAACTGTCCTGCATCGGGGCCCCTCAAGGGTCTCACTTCGGCTTGAGTGCCCTGCAGACACCCCAGGTCCACACGCAGCCACGCACTGAGGCCCGGGGTCAGGACTCCAGGCTGTGAATTCTGCAGGGACGTGGTCCCCCCGCCCCAGCAACAGGGCAGGCGCCTCTCCTTTCGAGGCTCACAGGGTGTTTCTGGCGGGGGGCCGTCTGCAGGGCCAGGCCTGTGTTTAATTCCAGATCGGAAAGCAGGGGGCCCCCTCTATCTCTGCGGGACGTTAGCGGTCACCCGTGGCCACCTGCCTGCTGGTCATCTCTCGGTCGCAGAGCCCAAGTCCGGCGTGACGCTCCCAACGTTCCTGTGAGCTAACGCAAACAGAGCCCGGGGAAGGCACCCAGCTGCCCTCCGCAGGCTCCAGGCTGACCTTTCCCACTGGGCCGGCTGCACATCCAATGTGTTTCCTGCCTGCGCGTTGCCACGTGGTCCCGTCGGCTGGGCCTCGGGGGCAGTGGGGCCACGGGGGCCCGGAGGGGAGGTTGTTTCGCCCACGGGAGAGGGCGAGCAGACTTCCTTCCCGAGAGAGGGGCCAGCGCGGGGACGTCAGCAGGACCCCCCACGCTGCTGCCGCCAGCCCGGCCTGCACCAATGGTGAGGTCTGGGCGGAGAACAAACACCCCCACCCCCCGCCCGCCCTCAGGACCTCTGTGCCAGTCACTTTGGTCCCCCCGAAAGCAGCTTTAGGGACAAGTGTGCCCGAAGCGTGTGCTGTGGCGTCGTGTCCCTGCTGGGGTCTTTTTCTCAACCTGGCCTTTCTGGGTCCTCCCTTGGCCGACGGGGTCCACACGCTGCCGGCCTCTTGCCGCAGTTGAAGAGACAGTTTGCAGGGCGAACGGTGTTTGACAGAATTTCACAGTTCTGGAGTCCAGACTTATTTTGGGGTTTAACAGAGCGACGTTTCTGTTCTTAAGGCTCGGAAGTGCACAGAAATCGCAGGTGACTGGCAGACCCCTCCCCCCCATGAGAAAATCAGCATCCTGGTGTCCAGGTCAGGCCTCCAGCCCCCTTGCAATTGGGCCAGTGAGGACGGCAGCGACCACAGACCCGGCTTGTCACAGGCGAGGTCGTGTGCGGGCGGGGAGGCCGCCGGGGCCCGCGCAGCAGGAGCACTCAGCGCCCACGCCAGGGACACGCACCTACGTGATCATTTCCAGATGGCAGTTTGCAGGTGGCACCTTTACCGGGTTTCCTGTTAACCCAAAGGAATGGCAGCTTGTGCAACTGTCAGCTCACTGGCTCGCACGGACGGGAGTGAGCGTCTGTCCTGGCGCCAGTGCCCCCGGGGCCGTCAGTGGGCGTGAGAGCCTTTCTTCTCCTTTAGACCAGAGTTACGGAGAGTCCCAGCTTTGGGCATTTTCATGCCGTTAGCTCCTGGAGCGGAGACCGCCTCTGAATTTACCGGGAGGGAGGCAGCTGCTTGAGGAATAAGTGTAAACGGGTTTGGAAAGACAGCAGTGCGTGGGGTGAGCCTGGGGCGTCGACAGCACCCACCGGTCCGGCTCCCATGGGCACACAACCTGGCTCCTCCGACTCGCGTGCTCCCAAAGAAATAGGTTTTCTAAGGGGTGAGAGAAGCTTAGAGAACAGTTTTCACCCGGAGCCGAGGGGGTCGGTGGCCTGGGGGCTGCATGTCCAATTCCATGAATTCCAGACGTTGCTTCTTTTAGGTTTTCGGCTGTGCTGTTGATGGTTTTAGTAAGAGTTGTCACTTCTGGGCAACGCAGAAGCCTTAGCTTCCAAAATTGGATAGAACTGCCGATCCCAGTTGCACGTATCAGTTATCTGAATGTTTCAGATTTGTCCTAATTTGGAGAGAGATTAAGTAAACCTGGAGGCGGGTCACCCACCCAGCCAGCAGGTCATTCACGAATGTCACCGCTGTGCTCCATGAACCCAGCCCCTGGCCACGTGCACCCTGGTGGCCAGCTCACGGGGCCCCAGGACATCCCTTCTGGGTCATTTGTCTCTTCTTGACCCAATGGAAGGAGCAAGTGAGCCACCAACGTGCCACAGAAGGAAGCTCCCTGAGTCTGGAGGGAGGGGCTGTAGGGACACGCTGGAGTCTGCCGGCCGGGTGGTGACAGGCCAGCCTTGCAGTCGGAGCCCCGTGCAGGCAGCACGGGGACCACCTGGCCCAGAACTGCCCCTCACTGGGTCCCGGCAACCAGCAGCACCTTCGGGGGCAGGTGGGACCCCAGCACAGTGTCCCCGTGAGGCCCAGAGATGAGCCTCAGCCACAGCCCCTCCCAGAGGGTGAACTCGGTGTCTGATGGGCAGGAGCAGGGGGCTGCATGCTGGTGCCCAGGACGCAGGAAACAGTGGCGCCCACCTGTGCACGGGGACGCAGACGGGCAGGGCTGAGCCTGCTCTGCAGCCTTCTGGGGGAGCGCCGCCTGCTGCCTGGGCGGGGCTGGGAACGGCCCTTCCGTCCAAACACCGTCACCCCCCTTGTAGTTTCTTCTGGCCCCACAGGGTTCACAGCTGACCCTTGGGAGGTGTTTGCCACCCTGACCTCTAACCCGAGAGCTTTGCCTGGTGGCTGGTCACACTCGGGACTGGGAGGGGGCCGCGGCGGAGGGGCTGCTGCAGCGCACGGCCTTCCCAGGCGTCTTGCCAGACGTGGGGCCTCGTCCCTCTTTCTGAGGGAATCTGGGAGAGTCCGCTGTTGAGAGAAAGAGGAGCTGTGGTACTTCCGCGTCCTGGACAGGACAGGATAATCCGAATCTTGGTGGCCTCTCGCTCAGATTTTTAAGTGGCACCGTGGAGATCGGAACTGCAGCCTCATTTCGCAGAATGATCCTGACGTCAGGCAAGGTGCTGCCGTGAGACTGAGTCGCACCCGACCGACCGGCTCACGTCCACCGAGAGTGTGCGGGGTGGCCGTCACACCCAGGGTCACGCCCCCGCCTGGGCGCCTCTGCGTGTCCAGTCCTGACATTTCCCAAACCGCCTGGAGCCCGCGGGAGGCCGTGTGTCGGACCACAGAGTGGCGGGGCTCTGCGCTGACCTTCCCCTCGGAGCAGAGGGCGGGAGGGCCCGGCCCCGTGGAGTCTGCAGCCAGTCCCGAGGTGGACCTGGGCTGGCGGCCTTGGGAAACCAGATAGCCCTGCCCGGGAGATTAAAATTTAACCGGGAGGCCACGGTTGTCTACATTAAAACTAGACTTTGCGTGCAGTCACTGGGACCTATCTGCCGGTGTTCCCGGGATCCTGAGCTAATAAAGTGTTTTACATACATCACGGCATGGTTTGCCGTTTTGTCAGGGTGTCTGAGACGCCTTCAGGGCGCTGGGCTGACACAGATTCGAGTCGGTTTTCGGTAAGGACGGCGATGAGACTTCCCGTCGGATCCAGGTTGCTTTGTGCTCTGATGCCAGTGACACGCGGCGTGCGGAGGCAGACCCACGTCCGCGGCGAGGACACCGCTCAGAGGAAGGGGAAGGGCCAGCCCTCCCGCGGCTACGCTGGCCTGGCGCCACGAGGACACGGGCGTCCGGGCGTGTCTCGGCCCTGAGGCCGCCCGCAGACTTGGCTCTGCAGACGCTGGCCCCACCGACCGGGGGGCGGAGCAGGCTGTGGTCCGTGGAGAGCTTCATCGGCCACTGGGCTCACGGACCACACGCTGGGGTCGAGAGGCGGTGTCTGCGGGCAGCGTCCAGGGTTTGGTGTGTGGTGGCTGCTCATCACCAGACCGCGCTGCTGAAAGGCCTGTGGGGGCGGGCGCTCAGGTCTTTGCTTGGGGCCCAGGCCGCCTGTAGATGTGGCTGCTCTTCCCAGAATCTGATGACTCACCTCAGGCGCTGGGTGACAGGGGGCGTGGCCTTGCCCTGGGGGGCGCCGCGCGCCATGCGGAAATGCCCGGTTTCCTCCTGAGGAGGCAGGCACCCTGTGCCGACCCCCGTTTCTCGTGGGCAGTGACCGGCTCTCAGCAGCGGCCTCAGGTGGTGTCCGAGGTGTTTCAAGAGGTTGGGGACTCTGAGCCCTGTCACGGGAGGGTCGGTACGGAAACACGGGGACCACTGACGGTGCTGTTTCCCCTGGGGATCCTTACCCACGGGCCCCCCGATGGACGCACGTGGAGCAGGCCCCCCTCCGCCTTCACGGCTCTGCCCCCTGAGCGTCCGTGCTGGGAGGAGGCGGCGTCCCTCCATGCCTGAGCAGTGTGGTCTGGGGACCGGGGATGCGGGTGGGGAGGACCCACGTGTGTCAGAGGGCTCCGGTCTCAGGCAGAAGGAGCCCCAGCAAGTGAGCCGTCAGCTTCCCCAGGTTCTGTCTCTGGGCGCCCCCCCATCCCCCGCCCAGCGTCGGGAGCGTCTGAGGTTATTAGATGTGTCTTCTTTCGGTGGGAAGTGCCCCGCCCGCGTGGGTCTGAGGGGGCGGCTGAGCTGGGTGGTCCCGGGCGCAGCTCCGCCCACGGGGGCCTTTGGCGGCCCAGAGTCCGAGCTTCAGGCGCCGAGAACTGTGCTGATAACCTTTTTTAAAATTAGAGGGAAAAACAAAACAAAACAAGAAACGGGAGGCCTCTGGCTGCCACCCTGAAGACGTGTTCAAGGTTCAGTCCCATCGCCCGCCTGCAGCTCTGACTCTCCGCTGGCGGGGTTGGGTCCTGCCAAGTTCAGGGTCTGTGGCTTCGGCTGCTTCAGCAATAGCGGCGCCACACCGAGGGCCTCCTGTGTCCCCCGAGTGACGAGGACACGTGGGCTTTGACTCTGAGAAAACTCCGCGTGGAGAGGACTTCACCCAAACGTGCAAACCGCCTTGGCCCTCGGTTTCTACCACATAAGGAAAACTTCTTACCCACAGGGGTGCCTCTGAGGTTTCTGTTCTTAGCTCAGCAGGCAGGGTGACTTAGGTGAAAATTAGTTTCAGATGACCTGTGAATGGGGTCTTTCTAGGGACTGGGGGCTCCAGAAGGGCCCTCGGACCCGCGGGTGCTACTCGTGGCAGAGTGGGGCCTCTGGGTCCGACTGGTGCTCCTGCCAGCGCACGAGAAGGCTGGCTCTCGAAAGGCTCCCATTGGCGGTTACGTGAGGAATAGTCTCCACTATAGAATTTTTGAAAACATAGATAAACAAAAAGAAAACTCCACATCTCTCTCCCATACCTGCGGCCACTCCCTCTGTGTCGCATGAGACACGGGCATGTGGCAGTGGCGGACCGGCCCCGGGGTCCCCGACTCAGGTCGGCTGACCTCACCCCCCACCCCCGACCCCAGTCAGCGCACAGCACGACCCACACGGTATGCGGCCTTTCCTCCGAATAGTCAGTGTGTCTTCAAAGACGGGGGCTCATTTTTAGAATTACGGGCCATTTGCTTCGCATTTGATGCTAACGAGCAGTTTAAAGCAACCCCTTCAGTCGCCGAGCGAGCCCACCACCTTGTGCCTTGGGTTCTCTTCCTTGCGGCCACTGATCTGCATGGTCGTCCATGAGGACACTTGGGCGACATGCTCACCTCCCCACATCCCCCGGGGTTTTCTCAGATCGGTGCTGATCAGCAAGTCCGTGAGATTGTAGCTCCCTGTCTGGGCCACACGGTGAGTGTCCTTGGGAGGCAGGTGTCTCTCTCCACGGTCACTGATGAATTGGCCCAAACGTGGTTTTCAGTTTTAAATGGAGACGCTTGGTTTGAAGGTCTGGCCCATGCCCCCCTCCCACCCTCCCCCCTGCCCCCCTGCCCCCCGTAGTCCTGGGCCATCGTGGGGCAGGACAGCCACTGGCCCAGGGGGCCTGAGTGAAGGCAAGATAGCTTGGGAGCTTGAAGCATCCCCGTCAGTGGGACTTGTCCCCGGGGCGGCTGGGTTTGGAATTCCCGGAGACAGAGTCAAGCCTCAGGATTTTTCCTGCGGGAAACAGTGCGTCTGAGCATCCGGGCCCCCTGTGCTGGCGGAGGCACTGGGGACGGAGCTGAGGACGTGTCTGTGGGGACCGGGGAGGTCGGCGCGCAGTCTGCACAGAGCAGGGTGTCCCACGAGCCGATCGGGCTCGGCACACGGCCAGCCTGAGGGCTGGGGCTGCGGAGAGGCTGCTTGTGACAACTTCGCACTGTAGAAGAGTGGGCCCTCCCTGGGCCGGACCCCTGCGCTCGGGCGGTTGGCGTGCGGGGGTGGGCCTCCTGGACTCCCGGGGTGGCGGGGCCACCGGGCCGCGGGGCATGGCCCCAGGTGAGCAGTGCGGGCGGAGGAAAACTCTGAGTTATTCCCTATGTTTGGATCCCCGCCCTCGGTGGTCTCGCTGCTGTGAACAGTGTTAAAGTCCTTCACACTTTTTCTGTGTGAAGAAAACACAGAAGCTCAATACAAAATGAGAGGGCTGTTCTCATGGGAACTGGCGACCCAGCAGCCTCGAGAGCTGGGTGATTGAAAGGGAGAGGTCCCACGTCTTTTTCCGCCCGGGGCCTCGCCCGCGCACAGCAGAGACGCGGGCAAGCGTGTGATTCACTTGCCTTGTGCGATCACACACGGTGACCCCGGTGAGGAGGGCGGGGTCGGCTGAGCCCCCGGCACGGAGGACAGCCTGAGCCGGGCTGCTGGTGGCCAGGGCCGCGGGGCAGGGCGGCCGGCAAGCGCTCAGCACTGGCCGGTGGGCGCACGGGGCCCTGTGCCACTTCCTGGCCTCTCCGGGGGGCGGTGACGATATTACTGGAACCTGCTCTGACCCTCGCGTACCAGGCCCAACAACAAGCATTTAAAAT
Source organism: Mormoops blainvillei (assembly GCA_004026545.1). Lineage (NCBI taxonomy): Eukaryota > Metazoa > Chordata > Mammalia > Chiroptera > Mormoopidae > Mormoops > Mormoops blainvillei. Next base: position 153,202 of record PVJD01000922.1, on the reverse strand, counting down.
TTTTAGTTTTGCAAGAATTCCAGATTCATCCTGGCTGGTGTGACTCAGTGGGCTGGGCGTCGTCCTGCAAACCGAAAGGTCACAGGTTCAATTCCCGGTCAGGGCACAGCCTGGGTTGCGGGTTTGTCTCCTCCGTGGGGAGCAGTCAGTGGCTGTCTCTCTCCTTCTCCTTCCCCCTCTTTTCCCCTCTCTCTAAAATCAATAGGCGTGTCCTAGGGTGAGGATTTAAAAAGAAAAAAAGAATTCCAGATTCATAGAAAGTGGCAGAGAGGTCTCCGTGGCCTTCAGCAGAGTCGCCAACCCCCGTGGACCCTCCGCAGGCCTGGCCGCGGGCTCCGGGGGGACGCGTTCGGGGCTGCTCACGTCACAGGCGGCTTCCGCCAGCCCCGTGCCCGCGACTGTCCCGACTGGGTGGTTCCCGCCGTGTGTGGGAGTCCTGTGCGGCTTTATGAATTTGCCCCTCATGCGACTCTCTCAAGCCCGCGTCCCCCTGTTTATGACATTGTTAGGTTTCATTCCACAAACGACTGTCACGGGCCCAGGGAGTTGTGGCCCGATTGCCACGGTTGACTCTGTTAGGGCCCATGACCGTCACTCCGGAGTGGCCTTTGCCGAGCCCACAGGGCAGGCTCTCGGCTGGGCAGGTCCGGGCCCCCAATGAAGGATAAGAAATCAGGACACGTGGAATCTAGAGGCTTTTAGGCGTCTTCCTGCGGGTGCCACGGACGTGTTTACTCGCGTTTATTCACGCGTGACGGGTGTTTGCACTTCATGTCGCGGAGTCACGTGCCACCGCCGCCTTGGGGACAGCACTGGTCCAGCGGGCAGCCCTCTGGCCGTGGCTGTGCCCCTGCCCGTCCCTGGGCGGCGAGCACCCGGGGGTGCCTGGAGATGTGTCCCTAACACTTTTGATGAGGCTGTGACCCTGTCCAAGGAAGTGACCAGAAAGACAGTCAGGGTCGTGCCCGGTTGCTCACGTCTCGGGGATTGATCTCAGCAGTGAGGCCAGCGACAGGTCCCGGCCGACCACCCACCCTCTCAGCTGGGGCGAGGCTGTGGGAGAACCACCCCCGCGGATGTGCCCACGTGCTCAGACCATGCTCTTTACGTTTTAAAAAAACCGGCGTTCTAGGCTACATATTTCACTGTGCTGAGATATGCCCCTTTCCATACACAAACACTTAGAGAGAGACCCCCGGCCATGCAGATCTGAGAGGCAGGTGGGGGTGCAGATGGAGTCCCAGCTTCTGCTCGTGCAAGGCGATGACTCTCACGGGGGACTCGACCGCCTGCTGTCCTCGCTGCGGCGGGCGCGACTCTTGAAAAATTGAGTTCAGTGGAAGGGGAGTCTGAAGCCCGACGCCGCTCGTTCTGCTCAGCCGGCAAAGCCCGGGGCTGGGTCGGCGCCCCGAGGGCCGGGCTCGGGGCGGGGTGGTGAGGCGGGAGGCGGGCGGCCGCCGCCGACGCTGGGACGTCTCGCCAGGCCGAGCTCCTTCCTCTGAGTCAGACACGCTCGCACTTTCTGTGGCGCTGCCAGAGTCACGCTGAAAATTTCCAAGCAAAAACAATACTTTTAATCCTCCGTGTTACAATGTTTATTTTGTGGACACTCTAACTTTAAACTGTGCACACAGTGTGTTGCCAATTCTGTCAGTGATTCAAGAGCAAATTGTTTACCCAGATTTATTCTGTAGTGTTCAAATGCAGAATGACCTAGAAGACACTCTTTGTTTTAGATTTTCTGGGAGGCAGAGGGACCTTTTTCTTTCTTCTTTTCCTGGCTGTAGTAAGAGGTACTAGTCTTGTCATCTGGGTCCGCAGCTTCTGCACGAAAGCACAACACAGACAGCACATCACCACCCTAAAGGGGGGTGCTGTCTTGGGGTCCCGGTAGCACGGACTGGGAGCAGGGGTGGGGGCCCACTGTAAGCAGTCACTGCTTACCCGGGGCCTGAAGACACCGCGGCCCAGCCCGGCCGCGTCCCCCGCCCAGACCCACCGGAGGGCCGGTGCCCCTGGGACTGCAACTCCTTGCTCCTGGCCGTGCGGCCGGAAACGGGGCGGAAGCCACCCGGGAAACGCCTGCCGGCCACAGCCCGCGAAGCTGGTCCCCGCGTCAGGGCTGGTCCCCAGCAGGAAACCTCGCCCTTGACTGCTGTTCAGTGTCACTGTGAGGCAACCCAGCGTGGGCAGAGGTGGCCCCCAGGCCCGGCCCCAGGATGGCAGCATTTCTCTCATTCCCGTGCTCACGGCTGGTTACCCCACTTTTATGGGTCAGGTTGTGGGATCAAATTTCTCCAGCGGTGGCTGAGGTGGGGGGCTGGGCCCTGGCGTCTGCTTGGAGTGGAGCCCCAGCGTGAGCAGCTGGCCGGAGCGCAGCCCTCGGTCTGGGCCTGTCCCCCTTTGTCCCCCTCTGCCACCCTCTGTTGTCCTCACCCCTAAAGTGACCTGGCTTGTGGGTGGCGGTTGCACCGAGAACTGAGTGCAGCCACCAGGTAGTTACATGGAGGGAGTCCCGGGGCTCAGTGGTGTCCCCACACCGGACTGTCCCCAGCAGGATGGTCCCCGTATTGAACTGTCACATGCAGGACAGTCCCAGGCAGGACTGTGGGGGGGGGGGCAGAGGCGAGGGGGCACTGGGCTGGGTTGTCCTGGGCCCCCCCCTGCTGTGGAAGCCGTCCGTCCTGCGTCCTGAACGGCGGGCCCCCAGCCTCGCGTCCCTGCTGGGAGCTCCGGGCCGACGCCCGTCCATCTGTTTGTGGGGGACTTGGCTGGGGTCTGAGGCTACTGGCCGCACCTGCACGCGGACTGAAGGCGCGGCCTCCTCTTGGACTTGCCAGGCGTGGGGCAGGCGCAGGCCCAGTGGCGGGCATGCCAGCCAGGGCCGGGCCTGGGCTGACGTAGCTGCTTGTGGTCGGGACCCCGAAGCACGTTTCGTAGGTGGGGTAGAACCTTCGGGTCCCACAGACTTGGCCTCAAGGGGCCAGTCACCTCCCCGGGCAGAGCCTCTGTTTCCCCCTCTGGGGAACGGGGCTACTCATGCCACATCCAGCACCACGGGCTCCGTGGACACGTGTCACACTGCCCGCTTCCCCGACCAGTGCCGAAACTTACCAGGTCACCTGAAAGTGATATTGAGTAATAAACAAGCTCACAGACCCACCTCCTGGGCTCCGCAGTGACTTCCCTCCCTCCTGTGGGCGGGTCCCCCCTCTGTCTGCACAGGTCGTGGAATTTGGGGGCTGACCTGCAGGCTCTTAGACCAGCGCGTGCCCCTCTGTGGCTGTGAGAAGACCTTCGATTGATCCTGGGGCCCATGATACACAGGAGGTTGGGCTGTTGAGACAGGCCTGTCGTGAAGGAAGGGAAACGCTGTGAGGCCGTCCGTGGGAAATGTCTGCCTCTCGTTCAGGGGGCTTGTCGTGAAGACGGGCGGGGCCAGATAGCTTACTTGTGTCGGGAAGGGGACCTCACTGATGGGACGTCCAGCCCCAAGCCGGTGGAGGGTAATGGCGGGCTGAGCCCCGAAGTGAGGGCTCGCGCTCACGCATCTAACGCTTTGCTCACTGTCTCTTCCAGCCCGACTCTTCCTGCCCTCGACTGGCAGCTGCCGTCACGCTCGGGACCGTACGAGCTGAGGATCGAGGTGCAACCCAAGTCCCACCACAGAGCCCACTACGAGACCGAGGGCAGCCGGGGGGCCGTGAAGGCGTCGGCGGGGGGCCACCCCAGCGTACAGGTAGGGCGTGCACACCAGGTGCTTCCGAACCCGTAGGCGGCTCTGGGGCAGCGGCTAACAGCCTCCTTCTTCTCCCTTTTAAATTAAACTGTCGCCTCCTGGCAGCGGAGCCGATACTTTGCGTGCCGACACTTCGCGTGCGCGGTGGAGGCCAGTCTCTCTTCCCGCCCGCGTGGGGCTGGGACGGGAGCACCGCAGGGCTTAGGGCTCTGGGGCTCCTCGACCGGCCGTCCCCACCGAGCCTAAGACTTGGGGTAAAATGCGAACTTCTCTCCGTGAAAACCTGCTTTGGGGAAGCAGGCGGTACCCGGACGCCGGGCCCAGGGGCCATCCCTGCGGCCTGGCCTCGGCTGGGAGGATTGAGCGGATGATGTTGCTGACAGGCGTCTGTTCAAGTGGGGGCGCTGAACGGCCATGGCCGGCAGTTTGTGAGTGGTGGGTCGCTGAGTGTTCCTCGTCCAGATGGACACTGTCCCTCCAACCCCGTGTCCTCCCAAGCAGTTGTTTTTGACAGAAAAGATGGGAAAGAGGGAACCAAGAATCATGGAGATGCAGCCTGGCTGGGGGACCCCCAGGCCACCTGCCACGAGGACTCGGGTCGCAGCCCGTGGGCCGGGACATCTCCTGTGTCTCGTCATAGACTTGATCCTATGACCTAGAATAGAAAACTTAAAAGAAAATAACTAGAACCTTGAAATAAAAATGTTTATTTGAGGACCTTTTCAGTAACAAACTTGCAGAAAGAGGTCCATCAGATGCAGGAGAGAAGTCTGCACCCCCAGCCGCAGTGCTTCCCCCCGAAACTCCGCTGAGACAGGTGGGGAAAGCGGCCTTAGGTTCTGTCCAGCCACCTTGCACCCCATGCATCCGCCAAGCCTGTGACCCTCAAGGTGGACAGCGTCCTCTTGCGTGGACACCCCACTCAGGAGAGACAGACGATGGGCCTAGAGTATCAAACTGAGGGGTCAGGGCCCCTAAAGAACCGACTCCAGGGGGCGTGCCAGGGATGGCCAGGTGCTGCCGCTCTGAGGCCGTGGGGCGTCCGGGGGGCCCAGTGCCGTCCTGCCAGCTGCAGCCCTTCTGGCCCGCATCATGGGCAGAGCCCAGCGGAATGGCGTCCCCAGCTGCCTCCGCCCCGCGTTAGCCCTGCCCAGAAATCAGGGCAGATCAGGGGAGCCCTCTGTCCCTCCGGCCTTTGTCCTGAGGCCACTCAGCAAGCCGTGTACGGACCGCAGTCCTGCCGGTGGCGGCCCTCAGCTGCTCTGACCACGCTGTGTCACCGAGCTGGCCAGGTCCCCTGGGCCACAGCTGCAGACCTGCCCAAAGCTCGTTCTGCCCGCTTGGAGGTGCCTTCGGTTCGGACATTTTCGGTGGTCGATTGCAGAGACTTCATCTCTGCTCTCGGAAGCCTTGGAGCCTCTCGGGCATGGTCCCGCGACCTGCCGCGCAAGCCCCACCGGGAAGCTGTGAGAAACAGAGTCTCTGGCCCTGGATCGCCGGGTGTGTCCCAGCTCCCCATGGGCCCTGCCGTCCCGGCTGGGCTGAGGACCCGCCGTGAGGCGCCAGGCACAGGGCGACACATTCTGGTGGTCAGGGAGGCTGGTGGCCTGAGGGCGAGGCTGCAGGCAGCGTGGCCGGGCAGGAGGGGCGGGCGCTGGGGCAGCAGTGCCAGATGCCACCCCCACCTCGCAGTACTTAGGGGGACATCCGGGTTTACGGTTAGAGCTGGCTTCCCGGGAGCACCTTGGTAGCTGCGACAGGGACAGGTATGGCCCAGGTCCACCGTGGCACGGGTCTGAGCCCCCAGGTGGCTGTTGGCTGACAGCAGTGGTTCCCTCGGGGGTCACATGTCACCTAATACGCTGTAAGTTCCCCCCATCCCCTGATGTGACTGTTTGACAGGCCCTGCGGTGGCAAGAATGTTTGCCCCCATCTGCACCCACCACAACCGGGCGCCCAGCCCTGCTCTCGGGCCATGTCAGAGGGCGACCTGTTTGTGTTTCATTCCATCGTGACGAACAGAAAACCCTGGGAGGGAGGGGCGCAGAGACGCGGGGCCGTGGGCCAACATGACAGTGGTGCCCTCAGGCAGCCACGGGGAGGGCGGCGTTCAACCCACTTGGGGACGGTAGGTGGCATTTGTGGCAGTTCGCGCGTGACATTTACTACCTGCTTGGTTAGCCACTGAGCTCAGCGCAGCGGCCGGTGACATTTTAAGTTGCTGCCTTCCGCGGGGGGCAAGGACCGACGACGCCCATTTTCAGCCGGGCTCACAACTGCAGGCATTTAACTCCCTTTCTGGCTGCAGTTTTCATGGAACGAGCGTGCGTCATTGCTGAACGGGGGGACCTCACCGCCGCGCGGAAGCAGAGGGGGAGAAGCGCAAAGGAAGCTGCCCAGAAGTCGAGGTGCCGCCCCGCTGTCTGCAGGTGACAGCAGGGAGGGTGCTGGTCCCCGCGTGAAGCACAGGCAAACGTCTGAGAGGCCGGCACAGGCCCCGGGTGGTTGCGCTCTGCAGGGTGGCCGCAGACTGTCCCTGGCGGAGGGCATGTGGACGGCGGGGTCCGTCGCCCCCCTCGGTGCCCTGGGCCCACGGGGCATTCGCCGTCAGGGCAGAAAACATGGTGCACCAGCCCCAACACCTTTTGGAGGAGTCATGGAGCTGGAGACCGCGTTTAAGATCCCACAAAACTGCGTCCTCAGCAGTTACTTCGCATTACATGGCGGCAAAGTAGGAGAGGCTGGTCCTCCGTTTAAACGAAATGAGCGCCTCCCCCGCATGCCATCACCCAACACAAAACCTCAGGCCACCTGTCGGCTGCGCCGGCTGGTCAGAAATCAGCCGTTGCGCGCGTCCGGCCCGCCGTGGTGACGGGGGCCTGTGTCCGTGCAGGCGTGAGGTGAGCAGCTGACAAGAAGGAGCTGTTTCCTTTTTTGGTTGGTGGGCGACAGTCGAATAAAAACGGAATTTGGACACTTTTATAAAACAAATGAAAACACAAAGCTTGCTCCACGGCTGTGAGAGTGCGGTGACCACCGTCCTGCGCTCTCTGACACCAGGCCCCGGGGCCGCACCCTCGCGTCCTTCAGAAATGGCTGCAGCCGCCGTGCCTCAGCCCGGCTGCGGCCAGGCCGCCGTTCCGGCCAGACCCACCGTCCCCGCGGAGCGTGGAGAGTCACCCAGTGAGCTAGGAGCTAGGCTCTGAGTCCATCCGGTGGTTCCGACTCGTCTCCACGTTTCCAAAAGCTCATCCAGGAAGTGAACCCGCGACCTTCTGCGGAAGGACACACCCAAGGGCCTGAGCGTGAGGACGCGGCCGTGTCTCCAGCTCAGTGACGCAGGGAGGAGCTGTCCCCACAGCCCCCTCTGCTCTGCGTCCCAGACAGAGGAGAGCTGAGATGCGTGACCTTCTTCTCAGGTGGATGGGGGACCCATGTGCCGCTGGCCTCGCCCAGCGTGCATCAGCAGGGCTGGTATCTGGGACCCGTCCCAGGCTCTCGGAGCCACTGCCGGCCCAGGGGGGCGTCTGGGGCTGCTCACCTCCATGCCCCACCCACGGTCAGGGCCACCAGGTTCACCTCTGTAGCGCCCAGTGGGGACGGCAGGCAGGGTCTGGGCTCCGGCAGTGGCTGTGGGGGAGGGGCGGTTTCCGCCCGTCCTCTGGGACAGGGAAGCAGAGGACCATCACCTGCGTGGGCAGCACCTCACTGGGGAGATGCAGCAGGGCTACCGATAAACCAGAGAACTGCGCCCCTGAGGAGCCCGGCCACCACCTCCTTTAGACGACAGGGCGGAGGCTCACGGGGTCACCGGTCCCCACTGTTCTTATCTGTCACCTGCTGTGTCCCTGGCGCCCCGTCTCCATCACCCGCCTGGCCTCTGTCCCTGGAGTGCTGCTTCCGTGCGCACGTGGTGGGTGAGCGTCCAGAGAGCCCGTCCGCTGTGTCCTGTGTCCCTGCCCGCGTGGGGGCACAAGGAACCACCTGGGGACATCGCTGGTCTCTGACCCGGGGTCAAAGGATGAAGCTCCGTTTACCAAGTCAAGTCACCAAAGTAACTTTCCTGATAGCATCTAGCCCGTCACACAGGAGGCCGGTGTGTGAATAATTAATAGGTCACAGAAACACGAAACACGGCCAGGGCCTTGTCAGTTCCTGAACAGCACGTCGGGTCTGCTGCCTGCGTTCTGGCCAGTAACCCCCGTCTGGACGCGGCAGGGACTGAGTCCGAGCTGAGGGCCAGGCGGCCCTCTGCTGGACTCGGGGGCCCCCTGGGCCAGGGCACCGTCCCGGCGGCAGGAAGGGCAGCTCGTGCCCTGCGTGGTTGCGAGGGACTCATTTTAATTAGGGCGCTTGGCTTTTAGGCTTAACGTTGTCCCCATAGAGCATGACAGGTATTTTTCTGTTGTACAAGGCACTGGAGAGCTGAAGCCACAGACTGACCACAGCAGGAAACAACTTGCTTTTTGTCGGATGGTTAAAGTCGGCCTCCGGAGTCGGGCTGTTACCATTCTCAGTGGACGAAGGGCCCTCCCGGGGCTCGGAGGGGCGGCCGGAGACGCAGGCCCCGGAGGGTCTCGACTGCTGGGGGCCAGCACCGAGGCCTGCTACCCACAGTCCACGGCACGTTTTATTTTACCCAGGGCTCGTTCCACTTTCCGTTTCTTTTGTCTGCACTCAGGACACGATTATTAACGTGGAAAGCGAGGGTTTCCGCAAAAACCAGGGAAAGAAATTATTACTAGAGTAAATTTTGCTTTGATGGCAAACCTGGTCCCACTGAGGAGCCGGGCACCCGAGCCGGGGACCGCGCAGGTCCCCTCAAGGCCGCGCCCGGAGCTTAGGCTGCACCATGGAGTTAAAATGCAGCCCTGACCCCAACCGGACCCTCCGGCCCCGCCCCACGCATTGCCGTCCTGCACGGGGCACGGATTAATTTTTCATGGCCCAGCCTCAGCCGCCTGGCATCTGCTCTCTACTCTTTCACGGTGCCCAGACAGGGGGGTCGGTTCCTTCCTGGGGCCACCGCGTCTGTGTACCCGCCGTCACACCCTTGTGAGGGGCCTGCGTTGTTGTCGGAGGGATTTTGTGAGGGTTTGGTGTCTTCCCTCGGGCCTCCTGCAAAGCCAGAGCGGCCGTGAGCGGCGACGAGGAGGGCGAGGGTGGGTGGTCACGCCGCCCAGACCACTGGGCCTCCGTCTTTGCTCTGTTTGAGAGAGAGGCTCTGGGCGGGAGGGACATCCCCCACCCCAGCTGCCATTACAGAACTGTCCCCGGCGTGGCCCGGAGCTGGGGTGCTGGGAGGGCCTGTCCGTCCACACCCAGCTGGGTGGGCGCGGCATCCCAGTGGCCGGCCTCGGCCTCCCCTCGCTGCCAGACACTGGGCCTTTGTCTGCGTCTGGCACTTAGCTCCGCGTCAGCATAGAGGCGGGACACACGACCGTCCCTGGACCGCCCATGCAGTGGCCGTCCCTTCAGCGCACCGGGTGCCAGGAGGGGGGCGGCTGATGGCGGGCTGGTGTCCGTCCTGTGGGCATCAGGACCCCTGACCGGCATTGCCTGTGAGGTCCCTGGGGCCCTGTACCCTCTTCGGCCTTTGTGCCAGCCCTCCCCGGCGGTTGTCTGGGTCACGAAGGGCCAGCCTGGCTTCCAGAAGGCTCCCCTCCGTCCACCCTGTGCACCCTGGGAGTGGCCCGCCGGCCCCTCAACCGCAGCCAGTATCCTGCACTTAAATGCTCCCCTCCCCACCACCTCACCCGATGCGGACTCTAGGAGCTGTCCTGAGGAGGAGGGGGCTCAGGGGCACAGTGGCCGTGACCTCTGACCCTGGGGGCGCGGTCAGTGAGGCTGCCCCATGAGCTTTGTCTTTGAGGCTCCCCACCCCCGCCAGCCACTGACCAGCCCTCGGCTCGGGCCCCGGCCCGCATGGCCGCGGCATCCCCAGGCCAAGTGTGAGCTGGGCCGGCGGAGCGCAGGGTACAGTGACCTCTGTGAGGGGGCCACCCCGGGCCTGACCCTGCAGCAGGGCCCTGTCCCAGGCGTGCAGTCTGGTCCAGGCGCCCAGGACTGTCCTGCTGGCTAGAGACCTGTGCATCTAGAAATTTCCATGGGCCTCAGGGAGCACTCTGGAAAGTGGGGTCTGAGGAAACACGAGGCGTCACCTGGGAGTTGGGGGGTGTCCTGGTTCACAGGCGGGTGTGACTGTGCCCGTCGCCGGGCAGCAGGTTGCGGCGTTCGGCACACTCGGGCCCTGACGGCACTTCTGCCCGCGAGGACACTCAGGCCCCTGCGTCAATCCAGGGGCGGGAACACGTGGGTGAAGGAAGTGGAGCCGCTTCCTGGACGGGATTCTTCCTCCCTGCTTGGCCCCTTTGGGTGTCGGTTAAAGGCGCCAATTTTACCTCTGGGTTGAATGTGCACTTTCTCTTTGTACAGATGCTGTGCGAGCGTTTCCTCGTTTTAGTTTGTGTGTAAACCAACTCAGAACAGCTGAAAAGCAACTAGTTCTCCTCGGTTAACTGGTTCTGTGTTGGCACGATACCGCCTCCCCCTGTGTGCACGCACGTGGGGGGGGACTGTGTGCACGTGTGGGCGTCTGTGCAGACGTGTGCACACATGTGGGCACCAGTGTTTGGGTGTGCGCCTGTGTGTGGGGGGGTGTATGTGTGTGGGCATGTGTCTCTGTGCGTGTGTGCACGTGTGTGTGTGAGCACGGCTTGAATCCGAGCGCCGAGCTTCCTTGGCCGCTGCCGCGGCCCGCACCTGCCCCGCCCCGTGTAACTGCTGAGCTAAGCACAGAAGCTAAAAACAAACATTTTTATGTGTGGAAAACTCAGTCGCTCTTAGACCTTGGAATGGAATAATGCATTTTGTTTAGCAAAGAGAGGTCATTGTTATGACAGGTAATTTTATAAATAGTGTCTTGACTGACACTATAATGTGCCAGAGGCAGAAAACCATGCAGTGCAACATGTGAAGTATTGAAATTACTTTTCTTAAAATGAACTTCATATTTTAAATAATAGATGTTTACCTCCCAGGTTGGACCTTATACATTTCAAATTTCACTGAAATGACATGCTTTCAAAAGGCTAGAGTTGGGCCCACAACCCGGTGCACCCCACATGCCATCTGATAATCTCCACGGCAGGGGTCCCAGGAGGGTTCAAATTGTCATTTTCCAACCGCCTGACCCCAGCACGGCCCACATGTCGGGCCATCGGGGCTGCCCCCTGACCCAGGGGCCCGGGCCACACGAGACAAGCTTTTAGCCAAAGACCCATTTATTATATGTGGTCTTGCATTACGTTTTACAAAATAGAACACAGAATGGCAAACTTTGTCTCTTAATCAATCTCTGATTTAATTTCTACATTTCCTGTTATAAAATGTAGGTTTGGGTCCAGCATGGAGTCAGGTTTCTTAGTAAGTTCACTAAACTGGCAGAGACAAGTCCCAGGCCCCAGCCAGGAGACGGGAGCATTAGCTGTCGGCCCCCCGTCCCGGCTGCAGACGGTGCCCGCTCCCGTCCTCACCCGGACAAAGGCCTGCAGTCCACGCGGGATGCATGTCGTCCACGCGGGATGCGGGTCCCTCCTGCTGTCAGGCCACCGGTGGTGAGCGCCCGGTACCGGGCCGGCTCCTGGCGGGGCCTCTGGCGAGGACCCAGAGGCTGTGCTGCAGCTTCTCCTACACTCGGCAGGGCGGGGGCGGGGGGGGGGGACAGGAGGGAGGGGCTGCCTCACGCCGAACACAGCTGTCCTCACGACGTCTCCGGGTCCCCTGTGGAAACTCGGGTGTCGGCTGCAGGTGGGAGATGAGCCCCGTGGATGGCCCAGGCCTCGCACGCTGTTTGTCCAAACGTGTCAGAGACCGGAGGGTCCAGACGAGACTTGGCTATTTCAGTACAAAAGGACCCCTTTGAAGACAATGGCGTCTGCGATGCTCGGGACCGTGTCACAGACAGGCAGAGACGTGGGTGGACGCTGACACGTGTGGGTCACGCTGCGACCGGGAGCGGAGTCTCTCCACCACACATGGGCTCCAGAGGGCCATGGGGGCCTCCATGAGTGTGCACACGGGCGTGAATGTGAGCTCTGTGTGTGTGCACACACGTGTGTGTCTGTGGATGTGCCTGCGAGTGTGTGTGCACGTGTGGACTGTGCCCGGTGGTTCCAACTGGGGACCTTTCAACACTCGCCCTCTGTGCACGCCACCGTGTCTGCGTCCCCTCTCGCCAGGGATGCTCAGAGACTCCATGGGCCCCTTGGCAGCAGGTGACCGGGGCAGCCGGTCAGTGTCGGAGGGGCAGACTCACAGACACGCTCTGCGCTGCACGCCCCGGGGCCGGCAAGCCCCGCAACAGCCAGGGCTGGTCTGTGAAGGTGGCGCCATGTGTCAGGGGTCACGGGGGCGTGCGGAAAGAGCTGCCGCTCTGAAGGGGTGGCTGGGAGGTCCTGTCCTGTCGGGTGCGTGTCCGATGCTGTCAGGTGGACAGAGCAGGCTCAGCGTTGCCCAACTCTCTGATGGGCCGCCCTGCCACGCGCGGTCCTCACCGCCGCCAGTGGCCCCGGCGCACGCAGGGCGGCCTGGCAGGCTGGCTGGGATGCACTGGGAGGGGCGGGGTGCCGGAAGAGGCTGCCGCAGGCCGGCAGCGACCGGCCGTGGAGGGGGCTGGGCTCGGCAACAGGGAAAGCAGAGCAGCCCGAGCGCCACCGCCGTCAGCATCCCGCATGCCGTCACGCAGCGGTTGTGACAGCGCGTGCGCGTGTGTAGGCGCTGTGTGCAAGTGGATACATGTGTGCATGCGTGTGCTGAAACGCAGGCACCGAGCGCCGCACGGCGCGGGGGTCGGGGCCCTTCCCAGGCTCCTGGTTTCATTGCTACCGAGAAGTGGGGGCCAGAGCGGGAGAGGCAGGCCCTGAGCAGTCGTCGCGAGCTTTCCTCCGGAGCTCGCCTCTGCCCGTGGGAGTGTGGCCGACGCGGGCAGCCTGAGGGCTGGGCGCTGAGCGTGGTTCCCTTCTCTCGCCAGCTCCACGGCTACCTGGAGAGCGAGCCCCTCACGCTGCAACTATTCATCGGGACGGCGGACGACCGCCTGCTGCGGCCGCACGCCTTCTACCAGGTACACCGCATCACGGGCAAGACGGTGTCCACCACCAGCCACGAGGCCGTGCTGTCCAACACCAAGGTCCTGGAGATCCCGCTGCTGCCGGAGAACAACATGCGTGCCATGTAAGCGGCTGGGGCGCGTCCCCTGCGACTGCAACGCACCCCCCCCCCAACCCGCCAGCTCAGCCACCCAGCACACAACACCGACGTCACACACCTAGGACGGTTTTTCTCTCCCGAGGTTTCAGGCCCTGTGCACGTTGCCACTGAAACGCTCAGTCCGCAGCCACGAGCCCCCCCGTACCCGCATTCAGCTCCCAGACATGACAGCGAATGGGCGGGACGGTGAACGGACAGCCCAGGGCAGTTGGCGGGGACGCTGTGTCGGGGTCAGCGGCTGTCTGAGCCCTGACATGCAATCGGCTCCGACTCCCTAGTTTTGGGGTGAATTTGTGGCAAACTGAGGCTGCCACCATTCCTGTCTGAACGCGGCCCGTACACACAGCCTCACCAAACCCCCGAGCTATTGACTGTCATGGGCTGCGCCTGTCACACCCAAGCTGCGGGTGTCACAGACAAAAAGGACACAGTCACCCCACGGGACTTACGTCTCACTGCAGCCCTGGGTCCGTGTGTCAGAGCACCTGGCGGCCGCCAGAGGCCAGAAAGGTGTCCCTGGGGTGGAGAGCGGGGTGTGCAGAGAGACAGCGCGTGGGAAGGCAGCAGACCTCAGGGCGTCCGAGGGACAGTGTGGGAGGTCGGGCAGGTCGGGCCCCACTGTGTAGGACACTGAGTGGGATTTTGGCAAGTCTCGTAACTTTATTATTTTTTTAAGATTTTATTTATCTTTAGAGAGAGGGGAAGGGAGAGAGAAAGAGAGAGAGAAAAACATCAATGTGTGGTTGCCTCCAGTGCGTGCACCACCGGGGACCTGGCCCGCAACCCACACCTGTACCCTGACTGGGATTGAACCCGCGACCCTTTGGTTCGCAGGTCGACGCTCAATCCACCGAGCCACGCCAGCCAGGGCGGTCCTGTAACTTTAAACCCTGCACGTTGAAAACAGAGGGAAAGCTGTGTCTCCGCACCAGCTTTTCCCAACTTGGGGGAATTCGCACACCTCTGAGTTCGTGCTCAGCCCTTGGGTTTGCTTTGAGCTGGAGCCCGTTTCCCAAGGACCGTCCCAGCGGGCGTCCGAGGCCCCGGTCCCCCCACAGCAGCAGCCAGCCCGTCCCCGTCAGTGTTACCTGCACTGGCTGGGAGTGTGCCAGCCGCCCAGGTGCAGAGGCGGGGTGAGCGCTGGCCGCACGTCTGACAGCAGGGCCAGGCGCTGCCTCCTCAGGCTTCCTGAGAGGAAAAGTATCGGTTTCCCCCTATGAGCTGTCCACAGCCTGTTCTGCCGGAGTCTGGTGTTCAGCGCAGTTAAACAAAGGCATATAAAGCTGTAGAAAATTTGGGGTCTTGAGCTGAGCGGTGGGGCTGCCGCCAGAACCGGAAATAAATGAACTTTTGGGAATGCCGCAGACGCTGGGCTCGGAGACAGGACGGCAGCCGTGGCTCTGGGTTCCTGCGGCCCGTGTCCCACTCGGTCCCTTGTGGCGGTGGAGGGGGGCTAGGTGGGCGGAGGACAGGCACTGTGGCGACGGGGAGGGGGCTGTCAGCACGGCGCCTCCCTTGCTCACGTAGATGGTGGGTCTGTCCTGTGCTCGGGGTGCCGCTCTCCTAGGCAGGTGGGGTGGAGGGTGCCTCGCGGGTGGGGTAGGCCCAGCAGGTGAGCACCCTCTTGTCTCGTCCGGGCAGCATCGACTGCGCCGGGATCCTGAAGCTCCGGAACTCGGACATCGAGCTGCGCAAGGGCGAGACGGACATCGGCAGGAAGAACACGCGTGTGAGGCTGGTGTTCCGCGTCCACATCCCGCAGCCCGGCGGCCGCACGCTGTCGCTGCAGGTGGCCTCCAACCCCATTGAGTGCTGTGAGTGCTGGCCAGCCCCAAGCCTGCGTCCCGTCAGACAGACACGCATCGCCGGGCACGCCTGTGCAGCGGCCGCAGAGCCGGGTTCAGCGGCGTTGCTGGGGGCCCTGACCTGGGTCCCAGCATCGGCCGGGGCGGGAGTGGGGGTGAAAGTGAAAGAAAGTTGGCTCTGAAGCCCAGGTGTCTGAGGGGCCGCGTTTGCGTTGGTCCCCTCCCAGTTCCGGGACACTGGGGAAGTGTCCCTTGGAAGCCCGTGTAACCCCTGACATTCCCTAGTGGTCCAGTTCTCGCGTGGTGCAGGGTCTTTTCTCTTGCAATGACTTTGCCCTTTATTGTTAGAAAATGGGGTGCCCCATGTCCCCACAGCATCTACCCCTGCCAAGTGCGAGATCCCGGGCCGGGTCAGCCGGGCTCCCCCAGGAAACTCTGCGGTGCCATCAGAACCACTCCTTACCCAGCAGCCCCTCCTGCTCCCTCCCCTCCGAAAGAGCCCCCCCACCCCCCGACCGCGGGCTCTCAGGAAACTCACATGGCCTCACAGCCTGCCGGCCCACCTGTCCCAGCGGGAGCGTCTGGGTTTGGTTCCTTTGCTGCGACTCGAACGTCGGGCCGCCTCGAGGGCGGGGCTCTTCCTCTCGCGCCCCTTCTCTGAGACGCTGGCCCTGCCCCACCCCGGGTCATCCCCGCACTCACGCCGCCTCACGGGCGCCTCCACACCCTGGGTCCTTTCTGCAGTGCAGCCTCCTCGGTGGGGACAGGGAGGGTTGGGACCCTCAGGACTCTGTGCAGACCCCAGGGCGTGGCTCCTGCCCCTTGGGACAGTGTGACCACTCCCAGCGTCACAGAGGTATGACTACACGTTGCCCCTTTAGGGGTCAGGCCGTGCACACTGGTCACCAGAGGAACCGTTTGAAGGCACCGGTCCCCAAAGGGCTGGCCCTCTGGGGAGCGTGGGGGACGGGAGGGCCGGCGGCCCCTCCCTCACTGTTGTGCCTCACCCCCCGCAGCCCAGCGGTCGGCCCAGGAGCTGCCCCTCGTGGAGAAGCAGAGTGTGGCCAGCTGCCCTGTTCTCGGCGGGAAGAGGATGGTCCTGTCCGGCCACAACTTCCTGCAAGACTCCAAAGTCGTTTTCGTGGAGAAAGCGCCAGGTATTTTCCTTGAAAACAGCTATCACAGTGTTTCCTGTGTGGGGCGCTGTGGGCGGGTTCCTGGTGGCAGAGGCAGGTGTTCTGTGTGTTGGTCCACGTGTGCCGGGCTCGGGGCCAGCCGCGCAGCGGGGGTTGTGTCCAGCCGTGCGCGTCTGCGCCACACGAGGCTGATCTCTGGAGAGGCCGAGGCCCCCCCTCACCCACTGCTGGTGTTAGCGGGGCGGCAGTGAGGGGCTGCCTCACGGGCGCTGTGTTTTCCCTGGGCCACGTGCGGCCTTTTGCCCGGGACGGGCAGGCACTGCTGGGATAGACGAGCTCCTCACCGGAATCAGACTCCCAGGGACGGGCCCAGGCGCAGAGCGGCCCTGGCAGCCAGTGGGGCCCACACGCAGGCCCACAGACCTTTCCACCCCATTGCGCTCTGCCCGCCCCCCCCCCTCGTGTTGGTGCCAGCGCAGAGCTGCTGTTCCCTTTGTGACTGGCGGCGCCCAGGGCCTCAGCCTTCCTGCGCCCGTGCCAGCACAAACCCTGTGTAGACACCGTGCGGGCCTGTGTGCGGCGTGTGAAGAGGGAGCCGTCGACGCGGCTGCTGGGGGATGATGGTGGAAGCATGTTCTCTGGACTGTGGGGAACCGGGGGATGAGCCACAGGTGGCACCACCCAGGCCCGTGGGGAAGCCACTGGCGCTCACACGAGTGACGTGCGAGATCTGGTGCCCTGGTACGCGGAGCCTGCGCCCGGACGTGGGGTGAGGGGAGCCTGCAGGTGGCCCGGTTGGTGGCCTGTTTCTTTTTTGTCACATTTCCCAACTGGAATTTTCCAGAGAGCACCGGGGCAGGACTTGTGCTAATCGCTGAAAACCGCGGAGGCATTCAGCCTCCATAATGGGTCTTGATTTTGTACAGTTTGCAGGAAAATTAAGTGCTTCAATCAGAATGGGCTTAAAAGTCTTTCCCGTTTAACGTGGTCTGCCCATACAATCATGCACGTAATTGGAAAATATGTCTTAAATTACAGAGAAAACCCAACTAAGTGTAACGGCGAGGACAGGAATTTGAATTTCTGGAACGCCCCTCTTTCGAGGACGTTAATTTTGAAATGGCTCAACCTTTGGAGCTTTAAGCACGTGTGCTGCCGGGGCTGGGACGCCCGCTCTGCTCGGGGGAGACTGCGCTCGGAGCTGCCTCACGGGCGGGGGTGGAGCGACTTCCTCCCTCTTTCCTGCGGTCGTCGCCTTGCCTCGGGGTGGGGACGGGGGGCCTGCCCTAGAGGCCCTCGGCTAGCTGTGGGCGCCCGGGCACCCCTGCTCCGTAGCAGGCTCTCCACAGCCACGCAGCCGGTTCGGCCACGGCGTCTTCACGTTGGGTACTCACAGACACCTCGTGGAGGCCGGCCGCCCGCCCTCCGTGTGGGGAGCTTCGCTCAGGCATGTCCAGCTGTCCTCGCCCGGGGGCTTCCCTGGACGAGGGCCAGGCGGTGCCTTGCCAGGCGCCCTCACCCCACCGCCTCCTGCGGCGGCTGGGCACCCGGGCGCAGGGAGGCCCAGACGTGCGGGCAGCGGGCAGACGTGACTTAAACGTCCTGCACCTGGGACGTGTGAACACAGGCGTGGCGGTTACACCTCCGACACACCGGCAGCTTGCGTGCCGTCTCACATGTGCGCACGTCCCAGGTTTGCAGGCAGGTGCGAAGTCAACATCCCCCTCCTGACGTCAGTCCACTCTGGGCAGAGGGCGCTCCCCCCGCCGACCTCGTGCGTCCCCAGCCGGGTTCCTGGAGAAGCCACGAAGTCCCTCAGATAAAAACAGTTTGCCTCTCCGTGTCCGGGGCAGGTCGCACGGCCCGTTTTAACACAGCCTTTAAACCACTGCCGGGGGCACCCAGGCCGCATGAGTGGGAGATGCTACGTGCTGGCCTCCCTGCTGTTGGCGCGGAAACCTCACCGGTGGCTCATTGGGCATCGCCCTGCCCAGGGCTTCCCCCGACTCCAGCCTGGCCTCCCGGCTCCCGCAGGGACCCCTAGGGCGCACGGCCACTCAGCTCTTCCTGTACCCCAGGAGCAGTTCCGTCTGCCCCGCAGGGCTTGCCAGGGCCAGTGTCACCCCAAGGAAGGGACGCCTTTCGCAGGGAGAGCGGGGATCCCCCCAGGGCCCCTCTGGTGGGTGCTGGCCAGGCCCCCGGGTCAGCGAGGGGCTGCGGGGACCTCGAGAGAAGCGTCACAGACGGGGCAGATGACATGTCATGGAGCTGCCGTTGGCAAGAGTCCCGTGATATTCCTCAGACCTTTCACTGAGTCGTACGAAAGGCCCCAGCGTTGGGAGAGCCTTTCCTTCAGGACCAGATGACGTGTCCGAGGACCGGAGTCCAGGCGCGGGGGCCCGAAGGACCAGGAGCGGGACACCCAGACGTCTGCCGGCGAGAAGTAAAACCCCGCGCCGTGTCTTCAGATCTGCGAATAAAGGGCGTGCGTGCACATTCGCATCGGCCCCTGGGGCGCCTGCGCGCCCCACGTCCAGGAAAACGCCCGTGGGGGCAGGGGCTCGCTGGTCTTCTGGACGTGGGCCTGAGACAGAAAAGGCCAAGTTTCAAAGGTGAAGGGGGACCAGACTTCATCGGACTCCTGATGCGAAAGCTGCAAACGGCTGTTTTCTGTAAAGTCACCTGTCCATCTATTTTGTTATTGGAAACAGCGAGTGAAGCCTGTTCCGGCTCCTTTTGCTGGAAAAAAAAAAATGGCCCACCAAAAACGCCACCGGTACGTACGGGGTTCCGAACTGCTGTTGCTTCATGTGCGGGCTGGTCCGGCTGTGGCCATTTCTGTGGCCACGCCGAGCCGGCAGGTCCCCCGGACAATGGCCTTCTCTGCGAGGACAGTCTCAGGCCCCCACCCTGAGGTCCCGTCAGCATCCCCGTGGGTGCCAGCACCACAGAGGGCACACCCACTGTGCCCAGGGTCCCCTCAGCTCCCAGCTGGCCAGATATGGGGGCCCTGTGAGGTGCAAACGTGGAGACTCCCAGCCCACCCAGGCCCAGTGACCGCCCCCTACAAGCCAGACCCCTTCCCTTTCCAAGCCCCTTCAGCAGGCACTGAAGCCCCGGACCAGGGGCCCAACGCCAAACCTGACACAGCTGGACCCGACTGGCCTATGTTATCCTCCCCCCGTGGGGGCCTTCCCTGCCCTTGGCTCCGTCTGCGGGTCGGCCCTGGTTCGTCTCTTTGTGCGAACCACCCCCCACCACGGCGTGCCCTGGCGTAGCTCCCAGCCTCCCAGAGAGCCCGGCCAGCCCTGCACCCTGGCCCGGTCCCCATCACCCTGCGTTTATTTACGGAAGGTGGAAGCCGGGCACCAGCTTCAGAAGCCGCGGCGTGTCCCCGGCGGTGTGCACGAACACTCCTCGTGTGAGAGAAGTGCGGGCGTTCCTGTGGCAGTGAGCGCGTGGCATGGATGTGCCGTGTGTCGACGTTTGCACGAGCTGGAGGAAAGGCCGCACCCACCGGTTCCCGAGTCCCGTAAAGCAGGAGCGCCAGGGTCCAGACTCAACCAAACTGCAGAGGAACGAGGCTGTGGTCTTCCTGGGGCCGCCCAGCGTCCGGGGCCTTTGGCGTCTGGCCTTCACCCGGGGTCTCGGCGGGCTCAGCCCAGCACCCACAGAGGGACCGGCTGCTGATCGCACGTTTACAGCCCCCGGAACACAAGGAACGAAAGTGGCCTTCGGCCAGCACGGGGCTCACCAGGCCCAGGGCGAGCGAGACAAGTCGCCGTGTGTTGCTTTTGTTACGTGCGCGCTGTCACGGCACAAGCGCCTGGGGCGGCGTCCTCACCACAGGGACGAGCTTGAGAGGCAGGCGAGGCCCTGTCGTCTGGGGTGCCTGGACCAGAAGGGCCAGTTTGGAGTTGCGAGTGTGAGTGTGTGGGTGTGCACAGTTGTGGGTCAGGGCGTGTGAGCGTGAGCAGGTGTGTGAGCAAGTGTGCGGCCCCCCCTCGCTGCCTCGGGGGCTGTGGGCCTGCGCCCCTGCCGCGCTGTGTGGGCAGTGACCCCTGGCGGCCCGGGTGCTCCGGGCTCCCTCTGTCCAGCGAGTTCCCAGCTGGGCCCGAGCCCACGTGGGTCGAGTTTCGCTCGCCCGGGTCATCCAGCTGGCGCTCGGGCGGTGACGACACAGCCCCAGCCAGGGCCTGCCCCCGCCTCCGGCCGCCTGTCCTGGGGCCTGGTCTGTGTCCCGGCCGTGCACCCTCTGAAGGACTTAGGAAAACTCCTGGATCGGTGCCGCGGGCGTGTGGTGCGGCTTGCACACCCGGAAGTCCTGGCTCGGGTGGAGGAAGCGCCCTCTCCTCCCAGACTTTCCTGGCCACTGCCATGGGAAAGGGGCGGACGCCGTCCGCGCCCCGGACAGCTGCGTCACCGTGCTCGCCCACGTCAGCCCAGGCTGGCGCTGACCGCTGTGACCGCTCCTGTGGCCCGGGGTGGGCTCACGGGGCTGCGGGTGGCGGACGCGTGGGTAGCAGAAGCCTGCCCAGACGGCTCCAAAGTCACGCTTGTTTCCAGCGGGTGAGCGGCGCAGGAGCCAGACCACCCCCCGTCCTAGGCAGGACTTTTCC
Organism: Mormoops blainvillei; assembly: GCA_004026545.1. NCBI lineage: Eukaryota > Metazoa > Chordata > Mammalia > Chiroptera > Mormoopidae > Mormoops > Mormoops blainvillei. The sequence goes on along the minus strand of PVJD01000922.1, from coordinate 132,633 downwards.
TGCCTGTCCGGCCCCGGAACGGAAAGACGACCTGACAGTTCCAACCACGCGGCACCCTGGATGGTCTCGGGTGGGGAGGGGGTGCTGGGGACCTGGCTGCGGGGGGCGTGCTGGGTGGGTGGACCGTGTCAGCGGGGTGTGCCCGTGGACCCCAGCCCCCTTCCTCCGGGCCCAGCAGTGCTCAGGCTCGCAGAGGCCCCAGGAAGCGCCCTCACCCGGGGTAAGGGGTGTGGCTTCAGCCCAACCCGGGGAACCTCCCACCTGCAGGGCTGTCCTGTGTGGCCCCAGGCTGACCTCCAGGGGCGGCATGCAGGGGGTCTGGGAGGGGGGGCTCAGTGCGGCCTCTCTGCCCGGCGGGCCCTCCCTGGCCCCTGGACGTGGGGATGAGGGTGGACGGCACAGGCGGCTTGTGCCACTGGCCCGGATATGGCCAGAGGACCTTTCCACAGGTGCCCACAGGGGCTCCGAGACCCAGACCTCACACGGGCCGTCACCAAAGCCTCTCCCTTGGTGCATAACTGGCCATTCGCTCTGATTTGCCCCAAACCACATGCCCCTTTCTCTAGGTTCTGCCCCAAGACAACTTCCAGAAGGCAGGCCCTGGTCCCTCCCCTGCTGGAGAGGGTCTCCTGTTCCTGGTCCCACCGTCCATGTGCTCGGTGGGCCCCTGGTTCCCAGCGGGGAGGATGCGGGAGAGGGCACGGCTTGGCACCCCAGCCCTCAGCTCCTCTCTTCCTTGGGCCTGCACGAGGCGTGGCCACGCCCCCGCGGCTGCGTGGGAGGACCGACATTTTACGGTGGCTTGGAGACATAACTAACTCTCAGACAGCACAGCTCACCTGTTTCAGTTCTGCGTTTGGGTAAATCAGCGCCCGGCGGCCTTCAGCATGAATTCAAGACCGTTTTCATCACCCACGGCGAGTTCGGGGCACATCGCTGCGGGCCCCGTGTGTGAGAGCGGCACCCGTGGAGGCGGACAGTGCCCCACGGTATGGCCGGGCCACACTCTGGCCGCTGTCAGTGGGCAGACATCGGGGTTGTCGTCACCGTCTGCCTGTTGTGCCCAGTGCCAGCGCGAGCATCAGCACCCGTGTTTCCGCGTGGACAAGTGTGTTCCTTCCTGGGCCTGCCGCTGCTGGGCACGTGGAAATTCCACATCCGACCCTTCGAGGAACTGCCAGGCCGGGCCCTACAGCACAGGGATAGTTTTCTTTCCACTCTGGTCTCTGCGCCCGGCAGGCTGGTGCCGGTGGCTCTGCCGGGTTGCTCCCCGAGCGAGGCCTGGGGGGGGTCTGGGGATGGAGGCAGCAAAGGTGACGGGCCGCCCAGATGCGCGCCCTCTGCCGGCCCTGAGTCCCCGGGACCGGCATCCCAGTTCCCCTCCTGGGCCCCCTAGCTGGTCAGGCACAATCTCCCTGGCATCTCTCTGTGGTGCAGTGACCACCTATGTGCTTGTCATACAGCTGCCCGGTGACCGCAGGCCTCACTCAGCCACTCGGGCTTTGTTCACTGGGTGTCCTGCATGCAGGCCAGACACGTGCGTCTCACAGGTACCGTGAACAAGTGTATGGCCCGCTCCTGCGACCGACTGCCCACTAGAAGGACATGACGTGTGTGTGGCCGAGGGCCTGAGTCAGCTGGGTCCCCAGGAGCGGGTGTCATGCCAGTTAAACCCAGGACTCTTTCTGCTCCAGGCACTTGGTCATCTCCGTGCTGGTTCTGCCATCGGCTGCGCGATGCTTACAGCTCCTGAGTTTATGCCGAGACCCTCAGCTGCTTCTCGGCTCTGTGGGAACCCAGTTCCGTGTCGCAGGGCGTCTGGGGGAGGCTTGGGCCCCACGAGGACCCCGCTCGGCCAGGGCAGCCCGAGGTGTGACGCCCGCCTGCCAGCCGGGAGGAGCCCGCACCAGCCCACAGGCCGCCGTGGGAGCCTCCTGGCGGGTGTGGTGGGGAAGCCTTCCCAGTGACTCACGCTGCAGGGAATTCCCTAATGACTGGGAATATTTTTACTTCTGGGCTTGTGCACAGTTTCCTACTGAGAGCCCAGCGAGCCCCTGATAAGGGGGACACAAAGGCCCATTCAGGCCAGTTTCCCCTCCCGGTGGAGCCGCTGCTGTGCGCAACGCCCAGGCCCGGCCAGGGCTCCGCAGAGGAGGGCGGCCAAGTTGGGCGTGGAGATGGGAACCAGGGTCTGCTGCTCGTTTCCTAGCAGTTTGCCGTTAGCCCTCCCGAGCCTCAGCCCGGCCTCCCCCACCCAACGGCCTGTGTGAACAGACGGGGTCTTTGAAAGACACCAGCTCGTTTGGGACGGGCTCCTAGTCCTCAGCCCCATGGGCTGCGGATCAGCCACAGACGGGAAGACCTTGGAAAGCAGGCTGGAGCCCCGGTGGCTGTGCACGCCCCGCGCGAGCGGGCGGGCGGGCTGGTGGGTGCTGGGGCCGCTGCCTGTGAAGGGAGCATGCACCTTGGGGGTTCCAAGAGCTGGGCTTGGACGTCTCTGTGAGTCTGTCTGTGCCGGTGTAGGGCTGCGACCCAAGGGACCTGCGTTTGCAAAAGCTGCAATGGGGTGGCCAGGCCCAGCCAGCCAGAGACGCAGTGGCGCATGGGTCCCCGGGAGGCGAGCTGTTCTCAGGCCGGGAGCACTCATTCCGTTCCCATCATTTCTCCCCGGAGACGATGCGGGCGCTGACCCCGGGCCCATATCTTGTCAACGAGTGGGTCACGCGCAGCAGGCCAGCATCCCCAGGGGCTGGTGTGGCCTAGTGTCCCCATGACTCACGTTTCCTCTCCCCCACCTCCACCCTGCCCGGCAGGCACTGGGAGGGAGGACAAGGAGAGTTTGTCTAATTTACTTGTAATTTGGAATGTGAAACACAGATTTCTTCTTTGAAAACAAAGCATAAGTAGAAACTGATGCTTACGGAAGAACTGGCTTTAGAGAAGACAAAGGGGGTGGAGGCCGCTGGGGGCGCCGGCATCTGTTAGCTCAGAGCCAGCCCCCACGGTGTGCCTGCCGGGCAGGGGCTGCCAAGCTCCAGCGTCAGGTTGGCCGAGGGCGGGAGCTTGACCTGCCTCCCTGGGGGCCCGGCCCAGGCACACAGCCCTTCCGCGGGCCCCTTCGGGAGGCCTCTTATTTTCTTTAAACAAGTGTGTGTGTGTTTTAAACATTTCACCTTACCCACTGGGTAAGGTTAAAAATACCGTGGGGTTTGCATTTCTGTGTCCTGATGTGGCAAAGAAAGGACTTTCTCGTCTGCCCCGCGAACCCTGGCCGCTGGGGCCCTGCTCATTGGAGTAGCTGCTCCCCGAAGGCACAAGGGCTCTGCAGGCCAAGGTCACTCTGCACCCCAGAGCTGGGGCCGGCGCCGGAGAGCCGGCACTCAGCCTGGTTCCGGTTGGTGGAACCTCCCGCAGTCTTCCTGGGCTCAGGCTCCCTTTAGATGGGTGTGCGGAAACCGTCCCCTGATATGGGGGTGACGTTAGGCAGGGGGCGGCTTCCGGGAGATGTCCCCGGCAGCGAGGCTGCGTCCCGCACAGCCAGGTCTTCAGGCACTGCCAGGGTCCCTGTGCTCAAGTTTGGGTGTGAGCCCCACATCTCCTCCCCTCCGGCCTGGCGTCTGCTCCCGCGGGCACAGGGGCCGGACTCCCTGCTCTTGCTGGGTCACAGCCGGGGCGGCTGAGCCCGGTAGGGCTGGGTCCTCGACTCTGAGGCTGCTGTCCCCCGGGGCCCGTGTGCCGGGACCAGGCACGCATTTTCGGGCGGGTGCGCTCCATCGGGCCCCGGAGTAACAGACTCCTCGCGCCTCTTTCTTCTAGATGGACACCACATCTGGGAAATGGAGGCGAAGACCGACCGAGACCTGTGCAAGCCAGTAAGTACCGCGCTGACGTGCACACGCAGGTGCCGGGCGCACTGGGCTCACTGCGCCGGGGCCGGGGTCTTGTGAGGCCGTGGTTGCGAGATGACCGATAGAAAGAAAGAGCAAGGGCACGGGAGACAGGAATGGTTGTGCAGCGCGGTGCCCGCAAGAGGCCCCGAGAGCAGGCACCGGGGAGCACGGAGGACCAGGCTGCGTGGCTCTGTGGCCTCGCCACACCCGTGTGACTGCTCCCGGCCCCCATGGGCAGGACAGGGGCACGCACCGTGCCCCTGGCGCGGGACTTTTCTGTGGCCTTCTGCTGTCGTCATCCCCAAGGCCTCCGTGCAGCCCACTGCCCCCCAGGAGCTCTGAGTGGGCGCCGTGCCTGCCCAGGCACGCGGTGGCGCGGCTCAGCAGCGCCTTTGGCAGTGACATCTCGCCCGTCCTCCTCAGAGAACACCCATTGCTTAGCAGGCTCGTTTAGAACACGAAACGGCTGCCCTGTGTCTCTTGAACTGGCCTTTTCCATTTGCTGAGTAGCCGGTGGGCTGGGGGTCTGGGGAGCACCTGCCCACTGGGGTCGAGGACTCCGCCCCCGGTCTCAGGCCTGCAGGGGGCCACACTCAAGCCTTTCGTAGCTTTTTTTAGTACCTAAGAAATAATTACTGTTTCCTTGACCGGGTATTGGTGGAGAGTATTTTTTTGTCTGAAATTACGACACTCTCCCGGCTTTCTTTGGGTTCCTGTTAGTTGAGGGGTCTTTCTCCATCCCTTGACTTGCCATCTGTGAATCTAGGCTTCAGGAGCGCTTCCTGCAGACAGCAGAGCTCAGTCTCTGTCCCCCGATGGAGCCTGTTGTGTGCGTGGTGGCTCTGATGGCCGGTGTTCAAAATGATGAGTCGTAGCCCCTGTGAGAGTGTGTTTTCCACCTACTCCTGGAACAGCCGCCGGGGCCTCGGCCGCCGGGAGACCCGCTGTGGCCGCGAGGGGCTGGTCGAGGAAATTCACGTTCTTCTGGCGCCTCCCCCCGGTGGCGGCGGGATGCTGCCCCTCCCGACAGTGACAGTGAGGGACACGGGAACCCTGCCTCTGGAACTTCATTCATCCCCGAAAACTGTCAGAGAAGCGATCTGTTCGGAAACCGAATCCCCTTTGTTTGTTGCCCGAGAGGCACGGGGCTCACGAAGGGTTGCCCGGTAGAGAATCGAGACTCGAAGTTCCGTTTGGCAACCGAGTCGTGTTTTCCCCGTGAACAACTTCGTGGAGAACCAAGCCGTTCCGGAGCCGAGGTCTGACTGTGCTTAGTTTGGGGGGACTCCGTGTGGGCCCCGCGCTGTCGAGCCACGAGAGCAGCCGCCCTGGACGCAGGCCTGGCCGAGGCGATCGGGGTAACCGCCCCGCGGCTGGGGGCACCGGCGTCAGGACGGGGCGCATCTCCCGCTGCGACTCAGCTCGTCCTCCACGCGCCACCCACGAGCCGCGCCGCCCCGGCCCCGGGCGGGCCGCGTTCAGGAGCGTGCCCACGCGGGGCCTCACGCGCCGGCTGGCGGGGCCCTGGCAGCCCCCTCCCTGCTGCCCTGGCTTCCCCGAGGGGCCCTGGGCGGCCCCGCTTGCAGACACGGGCCTCCGGGCCCAGCAGGCCCGCTCGCCGCGGAGTCCGCGCAGGCGCGTCGTAAACAGACACCTGGCCGCTGCGGAGGCCCTGGCCACGCCCCCGCCACGCCCCCGCCACGCCCCCTGGCGCCAGGCTCGCTCTGCGCCCGCCGGGCTCCTCCCCCCCGCCGCCCGGACGCCCCGCCCGTCGCGGCCCCTCCGACCCGCCGACCGCCCTGCGCCCCGCAGGGGCCCCGCTTCTTCTTGCACCGAAACAGTTCCCGCCGAGGCCGCACGTTCTGACCGCCTGGCCGGAAGGCTTCTTTCTGACCTTGGGTCGTTCCGGATTTTACAGGGAGTGGGACAGTTAGCTGCGGGCTTTAAAAGAAACATATTATACACGTGAATAATGACGGACTTTTCGGTGATTTCACTTTCCTCCCCTAGGCGAGGTTTGCCTTGTTTTTCTCGTTGTAAAAAGCATGTCCCGTGCGTTGCGGAGACCGGCGCGGGCGGGAGATTTCACACGCGTGCGCCGCATCGTGAACGGCGCCAGACGAAGCGGGCGGGCCGCCGCGCGCAGCTCGGGCCGCGGGTGTCCCCGGAGCGCCGCGGCCCGCCCGCGCCCCTCTCCGGCGTCGTCCCCCTGACCCCCGGCCGTGCGTTTCGGCACTGGGGCTCCGCGGGCACGGTGTTCGGTCGCAGAACTTGCCCGTTTGGAGAGTGGAAGCGTGTCCGCCCGCGCCCACCTCAAAGCACAGCCCTCGGAATTTACGGAAAGTGACCCACCACGTCGAGCGGCTCCAAGGGCCCCGTCTCTGCCGCCCGTCCCCCTGCCGCGCACAGGGCTCCCTGGCGGCCACTGCAGTCAGTGCCCGCCTCGCTTCTCCCCTCCCCTTCGCTCTCAGCCCGGGAAAGCCCTTCTCCCCACGGGCCAGGCCCAGCCCTACCGGCAGGGTCTCCCTCCGCACACGTGGAGCCTCGGGGAACAAGCCCCGAGGGGCGTCTCTGTTCTGACTTCATTGGCTGGGACAGAGGTGAGGCGGAGACTCAGGCGGGTCAGAGCTGGGCAGAACCCAGACCCGGGCGGCCCTGAGCGGGGCTGCAGGCGCCCACAATGGCTCAGTCAAGGCCCCAGCTCTCCCGCGAGGTCAACCACTTGGCCCCTTTGGCGCAGGGTTATTTTCGGCGAAGGGGCAGCAGGGCTGGGGCAGGAGATGTCGTCCTTTTGCTTCTTCTAAATGACACGAGGTTATTAGCACAACCAAAACGTGTAGCGCAGAGCCAGTGCCCTCCGGGCAGCGCCCCCTCCCTGCCACCGGTGCGCCCTCAACGCTGGTTTCTGTGCCCTGGCTTCTTTGCGGGTGAAAGGAGGAGGCCTGGCCTCAACTTCTCCTCGGTTTTCTTTTACAGTGTTCTTAAGATTCCATTATGAACCCGATTCAATCGATTTCGCTATTAATCTGGGGAACAAGCTACAATTACTTCAACAGAAAAAGTTATACAATGGATTTTTCTTATACATTTCCCCTGCTTGTTAACTGAAATAGATGACAAAAATGGAAGGAACTTTTTGGATATGAAATGTTCCCCCACGCCCCGAAATCCAGAGCCGCTCCCCCCTCCTCCCACGGTGCTGGCGCGTGGTGCTGACTTATTGGGGGCCGCCCAAGGCGGCCCAGCCCCTGAGCACAGCCTACGACCTCCAGCCCGCCTCCTCGCGGCACACCCCGCCGCCCCGCCCGCTGCGACCTGCTTTGTTAGATCTGCACTTGAAAGAGCAGCGTGTTGTGAAACTGTTGCTGATTTTTATTTTAAACCACAGAAACGTAACAGCAGCCACCAGACCACCCCGTACCTTCTCAGGCTCCCTCCCGGCTCTGCCAAGCACCCAGCTCTCCACCTTCCTCCGGGGGGTGGGGGTCTGGGCGTCCCTGACTGGCTTTGGGTCATTGTCGTCACACACCCTGTCCCCAGAGACCTGTCTCCAGACAGCACCTGCCCTGGGTCTTCACTGCCAGTTACCTGGACAGGTGCTCCTGGCTCCAATGACCAGTCAGTGCCAGGGGAGGGGGGTGCTTTTTACTTTCAAAGGTCCCAGGTCCGTGGCTGTAGGGCAGACAGAAGCATTTGGGGTCCCTTGATGCACAGCTTGTGCGCTCTTGGCACCTGTGCTGGCTTCTCTCTGCGCTGGGTCAGCGGCATCTTAGGCGACGCCCCAGCCTGCGTCCCTGTCACACGCCACCTCAGACCACCTGCCAGCTCCGTCAAGGACCCTCTTCCCCGCGAGGCCCACACATGACCCCAGGAGCACGGGCTCCCTGCAGGCAGCTGCTTCTAACAGCCACCGACAGTGGGGAGCTGTCTCCGCGCAGATGAAGTCGCCGTAATGCAAACCTCTCTGCCTGTGCGAGGCGCTAACTGTCCCTCCTGTCTGCCTTCTCGCTCCAGAACTCGCTGGTGGTCGAGATTCCACCGTTTCGCAACCAGAGAATCACCAGCCCCGTCCAAGTCAGCTTCTACGTCTGCAACGGGAAGAGGAAGAGAAGCCAGTACCAGCCCTTCACCTACCTGCCCGCCAATGGTAACGCTATCTTTCTAACCTTACACGCGGCAAACGAGCCAGTGGGGTGCTTTTTCTAAAAGACGGAGAGACGATGAGCCGCTACCGCTATGCAACACGGTCATGATGTACCTTTAAGCTGTGTTACTGTCCTGTTAGCAAGACTTTGTCTCAATTCCTTAAAAAAGAGAAAAAAAAAAGCGAACCTTCCAGAGTATTTCCCTTTATCACTGGAGGGGGTGGGGCAGTGTATTGGGGTGATTACCGAGCATTTTGCTGGCTGCTTACGAATATGTAACAGCCGGGGGGGAAACGGTGGGCTCTTCGTCCTCAGAGCTGAGTGCACAGTGTGTGTTTAAATTCTATAGATGTTTAGGGTGGGGAGCAAAGAGCTACAATTATTTTGCAGGTGCCTTTAGAAATAAACCCTTGCTATTAAGCCGAGAGGCTGCTGCCTGATGTGGTCATTAACTCACACTGATGGTTTTGTGCTTGCGCTAGAGGCCCCGCACGACCTTCTCCCTCCCGTCAGAGGCACCGTCCTGTGACCCTGAGGCGCGAGTGCGTGGCGCTCGGCCACCCCGGCTCCTCCTTATCACTTAAAAAATCAGCTTGCTTGTCGACCCTCTAGGGTGTTTCTTAAGGAAAGCATTGTTGTTTGTGCTTCCGCACTCGTGGGAGGCGAGGCAGTGTGTGCGGGGCTGCGACCGTGTGGCCCCCGGTTTACCTGTGCTCCGTGGACACTCTGCTTTGCAAACAGTGTTTTCACCCTGTGGCCTTTGTTCTAAAAACACGAGCGTGCAGAGGGAAAGTATACCCCAGAACTAACTGTGCAAGCAACCACGTTGTTATTTAGGAAAGTGATGATGACTTTTTAAAGGTTTCCATTTTCTCTGGATGTAAAATGTCAATTACAATAGACTGGATCATGGAAAACTCTAGAATGCCGGTGTCGATATCAAACAGAATGAACTGTTTTTGAGGCAAACACTCGCCATGCCCCTGAAGGTTTGAAAGATAGGATTCTGTTGTAAAACCACCACCTCGCGAGCGTGTATGTGAAGGCGATGGTGTGCCTGTCACAGGCCCGCAGGGGCAGGGCCCAGGAGGTGTGCTTGCTCCGTGTTCCACGGCTTTGTTCCGTGTGACCTGTACGGCCTGAACGCCGTAAGTCCTGCCCATTCCGGTCTGAGATACAGCATCTCTTAAAAATATATATTTAGTCTTTTTCTGGAAAATGTAACAATTATCTCATGATTAAACTTCAAGCATGGTTGACCAAAAGTTGAATGTTTTACAGAAAACCTAAGCCTTATAAAGAAAACTTGCTTTGTAAAGCCGTTTAGGAAACACCTCCGCGGGCCCTGTTCCGAGTTCACGAACACCAAGTGTTACACACTCGCCCGTGTCGGGGGGAAGGCCTGTTGTGACATGCACACCCTGTGACAGGTGGAGGGGACTGAGGGCCCCGGGACACAGAACTGAGATCGCAGGGTGCTGCGGGCTGTCCACCTGCCGTCCCGTGCCGCCCACCCGGCGATGGTCCTTCTGTCCTGCGGCCTCCCTCCCACAGGGGTCAGAGCTGCCTCCGCCCAGCACCCCGGCCCTGCATGGTGCTAGGCTCCCTGGGGCTCCAGGCCTTCAGCGCCTTCATCTCCATGCTGAGGAGGGCGTCTCACCGGCCCCCTTCCGCTGGCTGGCGCCCCAGCCTCGCCCCCAGAGCCTGGTCCATCCTGTCAGCCGTGACCTGCTGGGCCCTCTGTGGTGTGGCCTGGACTTGCCCAGCCTTTCTGGTGGTGGGAGCCCCGTTCTCGTCACCTCCTTTCATCACGCGTCCCCGAAATTTGCTCCAGCTCCACGAACGCGGAGGTGCCCCCGCGGCCCGGGGAGCGAACGCCGGCCTTCCCTGCCTCCCCAGCCGGGGCAAGGGGCCGGGCCCTGTGGGGCCGTGACCATGCAGCCCGTCACTAGCCTGTGCGCTCCCCGAGAGCAGGGACCTCCGCCTGCGTCGGACTCTGTGCCTGAATTGCGGGACTGTCCTCACGGGGTTTTCACGATAAATAAACGAACGGATGATAAACGAGAGCTCGAGTCGCAGTTCCGGTTTGCTCTTTTCCTCGCCACATGTGCGGCTCCTCGGCCCTGGGCCTGCCTCCGCTCACCGCACTGAGCAGGCGCAAGCGGGCACAGGGCCCGCGTGCCAGCCCCTGCGCCCCGTTCCCGAGGGTCCCCTTAAAGCGTCCCCACCCAACTGCATCAGGCCCGCACCCCCGTCCCTGAGGCCGTCACTGCGCCACGTGCAGGGGCCTGTAGACGGGCTCTGCGGGTGGCACCGGGCGTGACGGCACCAGGACAGGTTTGCCTGGTTTCAAGGCGCTTTGGCTCGTCTCCTCTGTCGGACCTCGGCGGCGGGGAGGGAACACCCTCCTCCCGGGTTGGGGGCCGCCTCACGGCGGCCGCGGCAGCAACCTGCCTCAGCTGCTTGTCTTCCTGGCGCAGATTCTTTTTAGACCCGTAAGATGTGCCGTTGGAATGTGCGCAGCGGCGGGAACGAACTCGTCGAAGTCCTGCCTCGGCGATTCACTCTCGTGTGCAAATGTGCAAGGTCATGCCTCATTTTGGGCTTCTCCTCAGAACTAGGAGGAAGCAAGCAGACGGTGCAGCTTTGCTGCTTCAGCCTCCAGGAGAGAGGCCTCGGGGGGGGCCCCGCGCTCACACAGAACCGCCGGCCGGTCGGGGCCCTCGCCCGGGCGGGCCGCTGCTGGACGTGAGGGGTGCCAGAGCGTGTCAGTGACGGGCCGGGGAGGGCCCGCACCTCCCTCGCTCCTTGTCTCGGCTCTGACGTCACCTTCTGGTGACAGCAGTAAACCTGTAGACCGCAGCATCTGGGGCGATGCCAGCCTTGGCCCCCAGCACCCCTCTGGTCATGGTTCAAGTCAGTGGTCCAAGGGGAGGGAGGGCACGGGGCGGAGGGCAGCGGGCAGCGGGCCGTGGCCTGCGGGCTCGGGCCTTGGCTGCTGCTCTGCATGGGTCCCAGGACAGCCAGCCCCCTCATCCCTCTCGGGGCCGAGTGTTTAATGGGGAGAAGCTCGCAGGTGCACGTAGCGTCGTGATGGCGTCGCAGCACGCGGGAAGCCCCCCGCACTGCCCCTGGCGCCTTCCGCGGGGGAGCCGTCGGGCAGAGCAGAAGAGCACTCGGGGCAGATCTGGAAAAGGCTGCAGACGCCCTCACACACAGACAGGGAGGTGTCCTCAGGTTTTCGTCTGTCACCGCTTGTGTCTGACGGGCGCGAAGCTGTCCTGTCTGCCCAGTCGTGCGTGTGGGTGGGGGCCCTGGCACCCGTCACGGCAGAGATGCCACGGGGAGGAGCCGCGGTTGTGAGAGTTGCTCCCGAACGTGAGGATGACATTTGGGGACTTGGGGGTGGTGGGGGCGGGCGGCGCACGTCGCTGCAGCTCCCTGGGCTCACCATCCAGACAGCCGCCTGCCGGCCGGGGACAAACAAAACAGGAACAGGAGCTCAGGTGACAAAAAGAATTCCAAGCGTGACCTCAGAATTGCGTAAAATGAGGAAAATAGCTCATGGCGAATTACCGGGTCTTAGAGAGTTTGTCTTTTCGTCTGCGATGTTTCTAGATGGTTTCCCAGAAACACCTGTGGTAGCACGTGAGCCCTGCCCCCCCCCGCCCCCCGCCACTGGGGCCCTCTGGGTGGGGGTCCTGGAGCTTCACCAGGAAAGCCCCAGACCCACCTTTGTCGGGGTCCCTGGAGGCCAGGACTCCCCGCCTGGGGACCTACTGTCCTTCACAGAGGCCTGGAGGCCACGTGGTGATGGCCACACAGCCTTTGTCCACAACAGAACCTCTCTGGACCGTGGGGAGAAACAGCTTCAACCTGGGGGAGGGCCCCCGACTGGCCCTGCCTGTCAGGGAGGAGGGTTCGTGGACACTGTCAGCGAGCCCCACAAGGAGGGGACCCTCACTTGTGCTTCCCATGGTTAGGCGGACCCCGGTTAAGCCAGCCCTCTTGTAAGGTGCGCCCAGTTGGAATACACCTCTGCCTCCAGGCGGGAGAGGGAAGCAGGCTGTGCGTTCTCGTTTGCGTCCCTCAGCCCGAAAGCCAGAGCAGAGTGAGGAGAGGCAGGCGAGAGGCAGGAGCAGGGCCGCCTGCGGGGCGGCAGGCAGGTCTCTGGGGGTCCCAGCCCCAGCTGCGGCGCCCCCGGGCTCACGGTCCGACGCTCGGGGCGGGTCCCAGCGCCAGGGCGCCCACCGTGTGCATGCGTGTGGACACGCTGCGTCCCATCCAGCCGGCGGCCTCGACCCCGCCGCCAGCTGCCCTAGGTCTGCCTTTCCCACCGAGAGTTGTGCCTCTTTCTCCCTGTTTGTTGCACTGAAGTTTAACCCCGGAGTAGCTACCTCTGTGGACTCAGAATATAGCCTATCGGTGGCTCCAGCTCGCTGCTGGCTTCCGTGAGAGGTGTGGCCTCCCACGTCCTGCCCGCAGCCCCCGGCCCCTCACCCCAGGGCCCGCTTGGCCCGACTCATAAACGTCCCCATGTTACACGCAGAGAAATGAACCTCAGGGAGATTCAGCTGTCGCCCTGGACTAACGACTGGCTGGCCCGCCGTGGGGTGTGCGGTGCCTGACCCCGAAGCCGGTCCTTTCCGGGCCTGCGGAGCCCTGCGCAGCCTTCGGAAAGGCTGCGTGTGTCTCGCCTGCCAGGGGCCGTCCTCATCGCTGTCTGACAGGAGTGACGGACACCAAGCGGGGCCCAGCCATGTCCCACGCTGGCTCCCGGGCCGGCGCCTCATTGCAGGACCCCTGCCGGCTCTCAAACAAAGCAGAGGGCGCCGACGTTCCTGACCCACACTGTCTTTCCTGGGACCTTACTCCTGGAGCTGAAGGGGGTGGGCGGGTGGGGGGGCGGCCAGAGGGGATGGGCAAGGAGAAGATGCCACCCCAGCGGCCGGCTTCCTGCCCGGCCCCCGAGACCCCAGGACACTCAACTGGGAGGCCGCCATGGTCAGTAGCATGGCTGGTCCCGTAGACATTCCAGAACCTTCTTCCCGAGGGAGTGAGCTGGTGTCGGGAGTGGGGCACACCCGGTGCAGTGCGCACAGGCTTTGACGTCCCTTCTCGTTAAAGGCTCGCGGAGCCGAGGGGCTGTTCTTGCCAAATTCCTGGTGTTACTGGCTCTTGTGCCATCTCAGCCAGAAAATGAGGGACCGGAGTTCTAGTCTCTCCACATCTTAAACCTCATCGAGTAGAGGTGCCCAGGCACCAGGTGACGTCCTGGCAGGGGCATGTGTCTCCACATCAGGCCCCCCAGGAGGAGGGAGGACGAGGCCGGGTGAGGGTGTGGCAGGAACCGGGGGCGGTGCGGCATCTCCCCAGGGCTCGCCTGGCCCTCCGCACGGGCCTCCTCCTGTCACCTGGCCAGTGCATGTCTGGCCTTCTGTCACGGCGTCCAAACCGGGGCTGGGGAAGCCCCCACACGTTAGATGGAGAATGGGGACACGTAGCTGAGGAGCTGCCCTGGCCAAATGGCCTGTGTGCTGAGCCCCGCACACTCCCTGAGCCCTCGGACCGCAGAGCACAGGGCGGGAAGAGGCTCAGAGGCCTGGGCCCAGAGCGCTGTGGGATGGCGTGGGGGGCAGGGCACCGGCAGCCTGGGACCTAGGGCTCCACACCCAGGGCTCCGCCACAGGACCCAAGCTACGGCTGCCCCCAGCACCCCGAGGGCACAGCAGGGTGGTCTGGTTTAGAAACTAGAGGGCCCTGGGCTACCAAAAACAAAGCGGCCCGGGAGTCAGAAGTGAGGCTGAACACCCAGACGTGTGGGGACAAAACCTGGCATAGCTCCGTGCGTCCGGCCCGGCAGCCTGTCCCCTGGGGGGCCTGTCCAATGACACTTGCACCGGGGTCACGTCATGGCCACAGGAAGCGTCACCCCCACTGGCGCTGGGGCCCCCCGAGTCTCCCTGGGCCTGGACCAGAGCCGCAGCCCTGGTCACACAGCTGCTTGGAAGCGGCCGTGGAGCGTGAATCATGTCCCTTCCCACGCAGTTCTGGCAATTATTGGGTGAAATCCGATCGGCGTGTTCTTTGGCTTGTGTGGTCTGTTTTGACCGTAGTCTCCATCAGCCTAATTGGGTGACGGTCAGGTCCCCACGTCACTGAACCCGGAGAAGACTGCCTGGTGCACACCTGTGGCCGCGAAGCTGGCGCCCAGCCAGGGATGCGCTGGCCACGTGGGAGCCAGCGCCCTGAGGGTACACCCCACCCGCTGGCAGTGCCCGCTCCACCGGAGCCCCCAGGGGCCCCCGCCGCCTTCCCTGCCTTGTTCTCTGAAACAAGCCGTGCCCTGACGTCCTCACCCTGCTGTTTATGTTGATGGTAAAACGCAGGCTCGAGCGTTTGCAACAAACAGGAGACAGTCCGCTCTTTGTTTCCTGGGGTTTGGGACAAAACCTCCTTTGTCTGGGGCTGTGGAAGGGGCCTGGTAAAGTAATTCAAACCGAAGCCGTTGCGGCCACTAAAAACACGTGTGTGCGATGAGAAGGGACGTTAGTGACCGACCAGGCCGCACAGCAACCCTGCTGCCCGCGGCTCCGGATGCCGAGGACCAAGGTCAGGTGCTGGCAGGGTGGGGACCTGCGAAGACACCCCCCCAGGTGGCAGATGCTGCCTGTTCTCTGCGCTGTCCCGCAGCAGGTAGGCAGAGTGGGATCTCTCTCCCTGTTGAGGCTGCAGCCCCATCAGATGAGGACCCGCTCCGCCCCCCGCTTAGGATCCGTTTAACCTAAATCACTTCCTAAAGGCCCATCTCCAAATACGGCAACACCGGGGGTGAGGGCCTCGGCCCATGGATTTGGGGACACAGTTCAGCCTGAGGTTCAAGCACTGGGTCATGCCCCCGGCCAACTCTAGCTCCGTGACTGTCGGAAGCAGGAGGGCCCCAGCAGGAACCCGAAGTGTGGGGTCAGCTTGGTTCCCGGTGGTCCGGTGCCTCCCTCGCCGCCCTGTAGGTAGATGCTGTCTGTGTTACGGTGGGGAAGCTGGGGCCCGGGGGAGTCCCGTGATGATCCCCAGCACGCCAGCCCACGGGGGACAGCGGGACCCCTCCCACTCCAGCTCTCCCGGAGGGACGCTCAGGGCGGGGGCCGGGGCAGTGCTGGGAGCAGGGTGTGGACGCTGGGGGCCCTGTCCAGGGCCCCGGGCCAGAGGCATACGTGAGGGTGCTCACAGGCAACACACGGGCCGGTGGGCCTGTCTCGGGACATGTCCCGTGCCCACGTCGGCTCCTGTTCTCACTCGGGCGGGGGCAGCGCACAGAGTGGAACCCGGGCTCCGGGACGCACACAGCGTGTTGCAGCCGTATTTCTTTAAGGTCCCCTCATAGTTCTCTGATGAACACAGTTCTGTCCGCGAGGCCCTGCTACTCGGTGGGGCCCAGTCCCCAGGTGTTTCCGTTATAAGCGCAGGGACCACCTGTCTTCACGCCCCGCGGGGCCTCAGCCGCCTGTGGGCTGGAGGATGGGCCAAAACCCAGATGCGCAGCGTGATTTGGGGGGCTGCCCCTGCGTGAGGGGACAGGGCTGGCTCAGAGGGCAGGCAGCACGCCAGCTTCCCCTGCCCGAGCTGCAGAATGACGGGGCGTCAGCACCGGTGACACCCCCACACTGTGCCTGCGCGCCCCCTGCAGCCCCCGGAAGGAAGGCGGCCCACGTGCTCAGTGTTTGACAGCAAGAGAGAGAACGTGCTCGGCGCGATGGCCCACAGACCGCGGACAGCCGGGCCCCCCTGCCTGGCAGGGGCCCCGTCCCGCTGCCGCCGGCCTCCCGGGCAGGGGCCCTGCCTGGTCTTTTCATCCCAGTGGAAGGTCGACGTTCAAAGCCAAGTTTGGGCCACATTCGTTTTCGCCCCTGGACCTTGTCACTGCCCAGGGCCGAGTCAGCCTCCATCAGCTCAGCCCCCCGCTGCCCCGCCCGGTCCCTCGATTGAAGCAGCCAGTGGGGTCGTCCGCAAATGCACTGAACCCCTGGTGAAGGGCAGCGGGCACAGCTGTTCACCCCCATCCTGGGGGCCAGAGTACCCGCTAGACCCCAAGGGCGAGCACCGAGAGGCTCGGGCGGGGTGTGGAGGGGCTGACAGGCCCCGATCTGTGGGCCCCGAGGATCAGACCTGGAGCTCACGCACACGGGGCACTGACCCCGGGAGGCCAGGGGGCCTGGGCAGCAGGTGGGACTGCGGGGAGGGCCCCGCTTTGGTCACAGAAACCGCCTGGGGTGGGGCTGCCTCCTTGGAAGACGCTTCCCATCCGTCGTTGCCCTGCAGGAAGAGGAGCCCATCGGCCAGCCTTTGCTCTGAGCAAGTCCAGGAATGTTCCAGAATGCCGTTCGGCCCACCGACTGCTGTTGCAGAGGCTGCTGCTGAGGAGACCCCGCAGCCTGGCTCCTGGGATGTGAGCCTCATTGCTGGGACAGATGCCCCCCAGAGCTCGGGGGTCCCACCGTCACCAGTCCTAGGACAGAAACCGAGGCACCTTCAGAGAGACGCTGGCCCTGGAAACGCAGCGAGTGCCGGCACCCCCGACGGAGTGAGGAGTGCGGCTCGGGAGGTGGCCCCGTACGTCAGCACTAACCCTCCCACCATCGGGGTTCGTACCGATCGTGGGTTAGAAGCACCCCCTCTGGTCACGTGATGTTCCCAACGCACCACGGCATGGCCTCTGGCTGCCGTCTCTCCAGTCAGACAACTGAGCATGGTGGGCACCACGAGGTCACCAGACATGGCATCACATGGAGCCTCAGGCCGGAGAGGGAACCGTTCTCGGCATGGACGACCCCCGCCTCACTGGTGGGAGACAGGAGGCATCTCCTCGGCGGTTACTGAGAGGGGCTCGCTTCCTCTGAAGCCCACACGAGAAGCTCAGTCCAGATGCCCGAGAGCCTCCACGCGTTCACACCTTGTCCTCCACGTTGTCACACACACCCGGCAGGGACCATCTGCCTGCGTGTCTTGGAGCCTGTGTGAGGCTGGGGGGCCTGGAGCCCCCCAGGTGCTGCATCGTGAGGGTGTCTCTGTCTGGGCTGCCCCTCAGCGTCCTGCTGTCCCCAGGGCTGTGTGGAGCCCCCGGAGCAGGCGGGGGTTGGGGAGCATCGCATCTGTCACGGGCACTTGAGTTCTTTCTCAAGGGGGGCCCTCTGGACCCGACGTGTGGCAAAGGGGGAGCCCACTGCTAGCGAGAATCAGGCCGCCTCGTGGGTGTGGAGTGGCCGCGGCTGCCAACACAGGGCCATCTGAGCCGGGAGGGGCTCACGTTGTATACTCTTTCCCAGAAAGAGCCCCGGGAGCAGACGACGGGATCAGTGCTGGCACCACGGGGCTTTAACAGACCACAACTGACGCCGTGGCCACCAAGCAGATGGACAGCAGCTCACTCTTGCCCACCGATGGTGTCCATGTGTCCGCTGACCGGCCCCGGGAGTCCCTGGCCCATGCCCGGCTGCGTGGCGGGTGGGTCGTGGCCACGCTGCCCGGGCAGCTCACTGGGGCTGCCCCTTTAATGTCGTTTGGCGCAGGCTGGGTGAGGGGTTTAAGGAGCTCAGGGGATGCGTCATGAGAGAGACAGGTTGACCCCCATGCTGGCTGAGACTCGGCGCAGGAGACCCACAAGGGTGCTGGGTCCGTGCGCCGCCGGGCGGCCGTGAACTCTGAAGTTACCGAGCTCGTGCAGGATTCCAGCGCCGCCGCCCTGGACGCCTGCCTCTCACGCGAGTGCCTTTCGAACGGGAGACTCGGGCTCCTCCCGGGCCACTTCTGTTCGTGGGGCTGTTTTTAGCAATGGCTGCCCTTGCCCCCCCCCGGGGGGGGCAGGGTTCTCTGGACCATGTCTGGGTTCACGACCTGCGGGGGGCAGGGGTGGGGGATGATTCCGGTTGGAGCCGACCCACTGAGCGGGCACAGGACCTGTGCTGAAGGGCGACGCTGGCCGGCCTGAGGACGGAGCCGTGCGCGAGAGGCTGTCAGTGCAGGAGCTGAGGCTCCCTCCCGACGCTGGGCTCCCCGGCGCGAAGCAGGCAGGCTGCAGCTGTCTCCTATTAACTGAGCGGACGTCACCACGGCCTTGGCAGCCAGGTCCAGCGCCTCTGCTGCTCGTCTGTGGACGTGGAACGCGTGGCCGGGAGCCGCACCACGAGGGAGCTGGGGGAGCTTGCCAGCAAGACCACGTCACTCGGGTGCCTCTTGCAAAGTTCGGGGGGAGGGCTTTTCTCCCTGGGGGAGGGCTTTCCGAGGGGCCACCTGATGAAGCCATGAGTTTCTGCACACGCTCAGGGATGCAGGGCCCACCGACACGCAGAGCCCTGGGTGGCCGACCCCGGGGTGCTGGAGCGACTGCACGCCGCCCTCGGGGGCCTGGGCTGCCACGTCAGTGGGGCTGCGGGTTCCTCCAGACTCACTCTGACCCCTCGGGAGCCGCGTCCTCTTCCCGGCACTCACAACTGCTGGCCAGACTGGGACCAGCGGGGCTGTCACTGGCAAGATAGGCGTGGAATTAAAATTTACCCCGAGAACGGCCTGGTTTTCTCGTCCCTCCTGCGGCCCCCACAGCCTTCTCTGGAGGATGGTCCACAGGGTCTCCCAGCCCCCGTCCTGGGCCCGACCAGCCGTGCTCTCCTGGAACAAAGGGATCTGAGCTGGCTAACGGGCCGGCGCCCAGCAGGGTCCGTGTGGCTGCTGGACATCTGCCAGCCCCCCTCGAGCAGTGGTGTGAAGACCATCACATTCTGCCAGTCCAGCCATGCTGGACTTGACGTGCCCCAGAATGTGGGGACGCCCAGGCTCGAGGGCCTCACTACTTGGCCACATGTGGCTTTATGGGCACTGAGCAGCACCTGCGAGTCGCAGACCACGGTTGTCAGAGATGCTGGCTGGAGGCCTCGTAATAACCGTGGCCCTGTCCGCGCCGCCAGGATCCAGGGACCCCAAACCACGCACCGTGGTCTTTGTGCAGGGGCCACACCTTAATGGTGGATCAGTGATGCGAGTCGGGCTGCGACATGTGGTTCTGTTGTGAATCCCCAAGAGCTGAAAACTCAGGCCGTGGAGATTCTGAGGAATCACTCGCCTAGAACTGTCCTCGTTGTTTAGTCTGAGTGTCACCTTCAAGCAAGAGACAAGGGGCTGGGCCAGGGAGCGGGGCGCCGACCCCAGGGCACCCAGGGTAGCTCCCCCACTGCCATCTCCACCCGACCACCGGGGGACCCAGGGGCGCTCGGCCACTGGGCAGCGCAGACGTCACTCTTGCTGGGCCAAGACCTTTCTTGAACATTTTGTATCAAGATGTAGATACCCTTTTATTCGCTTAAGGGGGAGGCCGCCGGGCCTGCGCATCTGTGCAGGGCACAGGGGCCCCAGGCCGTGATGGAGGGGCGCCCCCTGCTGCAGTGCCCCGGGACGAAGTGTGACTTGGAGGGTCTGACGACAGCGTGTTGTCATGCTGCAGCCTTTGAAGCTGGAAGGGCGTCTGTTGCGGGTTTGTGTGCCGTCATGGCCACTCTCAGAGTAACGCCCCTGACCCCCAAGACACGCCTGTAAATGGGCATGAGAGGCATGAAGCTGATGAGAAAACAGGACAGAGGCGGCGAGCGAGGGTGGGAGAGGCCCGGGGCCCAGGCAGAGCCGGTGGCGATGGCACATGGGCAGCACCCACCGCAGGACCCGGCCCTGCAGGACCCTCTCCGTCGGCCGTCCGCCCGCATCCCAGCCCGTTCTAGGCTTCGTCAGCTTCCTAGTGAGGGGCGGCCAGGGGTGGACTCAGGAGCCGTCCCTGTCCCCGTCGGCTCGGGGCGGCCGGATCCCTGCCGCCCTTCAGGAGCGGACACTGAGGGCGGGAAGGAGAGGTGGCGTTTCCGCTTCTCGCGCCGACAGCGCCTCTCCTAATGCGGTTGTCGCTTGTCTTTGCCGTCGGGCTTTGCTGACTTCTGAAGGCCGCTGTCCCGGTCTTCAAGCCAACCGTGCAGACGCTCGCCCGACGGGCGTCGGTAGCGCACAGATGCCGTCGTGCGTCCAAGTCCACATTTTCGCTTTGATTGCTACAAATCCGCAGGCCCTCAGGCCCAGGGCTTCTACTGCCGTTTGCAAATGGGTTTTTATAGCACATTAGTGCTATGGGAGATTCCAAGGAAAATAGTGCTCTCGGTATTAGAAGCAGCTGCAGCTCACGGAGCCGATGACTCACGCCTGCCTTTTTAATTGGGTGGGAGAGCCAGGCGGGAGACACAGGGACTCAGTCAAGACGCTGTTTGTTTTCGGAGGGTGTCCTGGCTGCGGCCCGCCCCATCGCACCCATCTGCAGTGTGTTTATTTAACTTTTTTTCCTTCTCACAGTTCCAATCATAAAAACAGAGCCCACCGATGACTACGGGCCGGCCCTGACCTGTGGACCAACGCACCAGGGCCCGAGCCCACTCCCAAAGCCGTGCTACAGCCAGCCGCTGGCCCTGCCGCCCGACCCGGGGTCCTGCCTTGCGGCGGGCTTCCCGCCCTGTCCCCAGAGAAGCGCCCTGATGTCACCGCCACCTAGCGCCAGCCCGAAGCTGCACGATCTGTCCTCCGCCCCTTACAGCAAGGGCATGGCCAGCCCCGGCCACGGCCCCCTCGGACTTCAGCGGCCAGCCGGAGGGGTCCTCGCCAGCCCGGACGCGCCGAGGCCCGTGGGCGTGCACCCCGGCTCCCCCCAGCAGCCGCCCCCCGCCCTGCTGCAGCCACAGGTGAGTCTACAGCTGAGCAGCAGCCGCCCCCCGGGGGGCCAGCCCGCACTCTGTCCCCACAGCCCCTCGTCTGCACTGCCGCCCGGTGCCCAAGAGCCGACCTGTTTGCAGTCCTGCAGCCCAACCCACCCACCCGGGGTGGGCCACCAGCAGCACCAACTGCCGAAGGTTCCGGAAACAGAGCCTGCAGCCGCCCGGCCTCTGCCGCTGCCCGAGGTGCGTGAGGACAGTAATCAGGGTCAGGCCCCCACTCCCGTGTCGGTCAAGCGAGAGCCTCAAGAGTTGGACCAGCTGTACCTGGACGACGGTAAGTGCCCGCGGCCGCAGGGGTGCGCCCGGCCTGGCGCGGTGTGAGTGCACGGAGGCGGGGTGTGCGGACGCGCGGCCTGGCGGAGGAGCGCGCCCTGGCGTGTCTGGGCGCGAGGCGCCTCTGCTGCTGGGGGGGCCCGCACGGTGGGCAGTGTCAGATGCGTGGCACGTGGCGCTGCTCCGTCACCTCGACCACCAATGCGGCAGGTGCCTGTGGCCATCGAACGCCAGGGAACACCGTCCCGGTGACTCCGGCCAAAACCTCAGAATGCCAGGTGTGCGGGCCGGAGCTGTGCTGGGCGCTGCCGAGGGGGCAGAGTTCACTAGGAGGCGAGACTGCCCGCCCGGGAGCCTGGTGGTCAAGCCTCTTCAGAGCTGCTTTAGTGAACAGCGTTCAAGTGGTGGCGTAGCTAAAGGTGATGACATCTGACCCACAGCAGCTACATAAGGAGACTGAGTGCTGGGACAATCTTGTTGGGAGCTTGTTGCGGGGGCAGGGTGGCCCCTGAGGCCCTGCACGGCACGTGGCTATCTGTGAAGAGCCGCCCGGGATGGTTGGGAAGGGATGTGCCCTGAGCACACCTGCACTCAGGTGTAGAAGCCCGTGTGCCAAGGTCTTTCTGTGCAATCGTAATAGACGACGCCTGGTGTTGTTCTCAGCGGATTTATCACGGAGTCGCTCTTTCCCTGGGGACAGGCTGTGGCTGCAACCGGGGGACCACAGGGCCCGCCGTCTGCTCACAGAGAGCTGGGCGCTATCCCGGCCGAGCATGCGTTGCGCGTGGAACCCCTTCCCATCTCCCAAGGGTCAGCCGTTTCCCAGACTTGGGCACAAATGGGCACCTGGGGCAGAGGCCCGTGTCCTCCCGGCCACCGGACTTGGGTGGAGCCCAAGAACCACACCAGGTCGGCCCAGGCACATGGCCCATCCCCCGCCCCCCCCACCTCCCACTTTCCATTCCCTGAAAAGAACAGCCACACACCGTGGGCCATCTTGTGCCCGGACCGCTCCCTCCACACACACCCCACTTTCTGCACGGTTGTGCGCCCTGAGCTCCCCAGCTGCCCTTCGGTTCCGAGGGTCCTTAAGGAAGAGCGTTCGCTTCGGGAGCTGCTGTTCCCAACTGGGCAGCGTTACTCTGCCTGCACGTTCTAGTCATGATGCGGACGCAGCTGGCCCGGCAGCACGTGCCTTCGGTGTGCGTGGGGCGGGGGGGTGACACCTCGGCTGGACAGACACCCCCCACGCTCCTGGGTTCTACCCACGCCTGTCAGCTCGGGGACACAGGGCCCTGCCACACATTCTGCCGCATCCCCTCCCTCGAGGCTGGCAGGTGCTTTTGTCCCAGGAATGCTTGTCTCTCCACCTGGTAGCCTCTCCGCGGTCTGCAGCCCCTGCCCTCAGAGGTGCCCCGGGCCCACCGCAGCCCTCAGCGACCTCAGAGGGTCCTCGTGACCTGGGAGGCGGTGCCCAGCCCACGACCGACCACAGGCAGGACAGGAGGAGCCAGGGCCCTGCCCGCCACTCTCCCGGGCCGACGCCAGGCCTCGGTCCTGAAGACCCCGCCTAAAACACCTTTGGCACACCTGCGTCCCCCTGTGTCAGGTCGGGTGCTCCTTTGCTTCTCGCAGTCCGAGCAGATAAGTCTCCCCGCACCCACAGGTGTTTTGAACACAGGGCCTGGCCCACCCTGGAAGTCTCCGGGTGTTCGCGGCTGTGCGGCCGGAGTGAGGAGAACATCCCTCTGTCTCCCCCGAGGGCGGGCAAGCCGCCTGCCGAGAAGTCAGGGCTCATGGAGGCGCCTTGATGCCAGATCGTTGTGCCAAACTTGACTCTTAGAACCCGGAACCCCCCCTCTCACCAGGGTAGACCCTGACCTGGGATGGCACCTCACCCCCCACCTCCCGCCCGAATTCTGAGGGCGGTTGCTTGACGTGGATGGTTGGGGAGCGTGACAGCGGTGTGGGCGGGGCTCGGTTGCTTTCGTAAGGGTCGCGCGGGTCGCACGGGGGTCAGTGCCGTAGTCGGGCGCGTGCTGGCCCCCGTGGTCAGGTTCGGCATAACTGAGGTTTTTGACAATTAGCTCGTCCCACGGGGACAGTGTCGGTGCCCCCTGCTTGTTCTGGGAAGGTTTTCTTGCAAAGGTACTCAGCCCATAAATGAACTTCAACTCTTAACTTTTTCTTTGGTTCAGCAATGTTCATAAGATTCTGGCTCTCGAGCTAGACTTCCCCATCGTAGGGGGACCGCAGAGCACATGTTTCAAAAGATTAGTTTTGCGGACCTCACGTTATTTGAAATGCAGATCTTTTAAAAGTGTCATAAAAGCTGTGCTGGAGCCCTTTCTCAGCCGGGGTTTCTGCGGGGTGCGTCGTCGTTGTTGAGAGCTGGGCGGGGGTGCACACGCCCCTCTGGGCAGGGGCCGGCCTCTGACTCACTCACGTGAAGCGAGGGCCCCTCAGCCCCCCGCACACCTGCGTGCGTCACTGTGGGTCCCACTCAGATACATTGGCTGGAAGCGTATTCTAAAAATGTCTGAAGCACACAGAGTGCATTCCAGAATTTATGCGACGGGGACCTGCACCCCCGTTTAGCTGAAACGGAGCCCCTCCTTCAAGCTTTGCAACTTGAGCGATGGCTCCCAAGGCGCTGGCTTGTCTGCCGCCAAAGCCCCCTGTTGCCACCTCGCCCTCCCTGCCGCCTCCGCCGCAGCCCACAATCGGCCCTTTCAGCCCCTCCAGGAGCCCTAGGGTTTCCAGGAGTCTACATGTCATTAAAACAACAAGCAGGTGGACCAGGCAGCCGGGACCGCGTCTGCCCCGAGTCTGGGCCGCGCGCCCCCCGCCCGCCTTTCCTGAGCTCAGGCGGCTGTGGGAGACAAAAGGCTTCCCTCATGGAAAGTCTTACGAAGCTGGCGCCGCGCCCAGCTCTGAGGCCTCCCCGCTCCCGACGGTGATTGAAAGGGTCTGAATTGCGGGCAGCAAGCACGCGGCGTCGTTAACACTGTGGACGTGCTGCCACACGACGCGGGGAGCGCGGTGCCGCCCAAGCAGCGCGCCAGGGTCCGGCCTCACGCCCCGCAGTCTCGAGGCACAGAAGCGCCGCCCGGAGGCGGGCACGGCCGTCGGCGTGGGAGCCCGGCGGGTTGACAGCTCCCTGAGACCCCGCGGAGGGGAGTTCACCCAGTTCCCGGCCCGGAGCTGCTGGCCCCGCACTGCGCCCTCCCCAGGTGCTGAGAGCCCCGAAGGGCCACGGCGGGCCCTCGGCAGGCCTGCGCCCCCGGGACGTCAGAGCGTCTACGGGGAGACTTAGAGCTGAGCCCCCAAGGGCGTCGTGCCCCCGAGGGGGTCGGGTGTTCGGACCTTGGCTTAAATATCTGTGTTTGTCTGGATAAACCCCACTGTCATCAGGAACTGCCGGTCGGCGTGAGGACTGCCGCGCTAACCTGGCGGAGGCTGTGACAGGCGCGGGCGTCTGCTGTGTCTTGGAAGGTGTGTGTGTTCGTGTTGGAAACCCGTTGCCATGGACGCCAGGGCCGCAGCAGGTGGTGCAGAAGGAGTGGAAAGGCTGGGCCGGCCGCTCCGCCCATCTGCTGGGTGAGGGTGTCCGCCAATAGGGCGCGGCGTCCGCCCAGCGCCGTGACGTCGGCGTGTCTTCTGCTCCCTCCTGCGGGGCGGGGGGGCGTTCGGCTCATATGACCCCGGAGCCTCGGCGTCCGCGAGGTGCCAGGCACGCTCCCCCGCTGCCTGGGGCGCTCCGAGCACGGAAAGCCTGGGGCTCCACGCCCTTTCTCACCAAGGTCCCTGACATTGTTGTCTGTGCGCTCGAGAAAGAACTGCGCGGCGGCTTTCGGCAGAGCAGCCCTCTTCATTCTCCCTTAACAAGAGGCCTTGGCTTGCTCCCGTCTCTAAGTGGAAAGTTGTTGGAGATTATTACTTCGAGGGAAAGAAATGGGGCGGAGCAGAAAGAAACAAAAGCCACGAGCGGGGCTCTTGTGGGGCTTGGACAGGCGGCACCACTCAGAGCCACTTGGTGCGGAAAGCACTTGTCACCAAGGAGGAAGAGGGAGTGGAAGCTGATGTTCAGATACGACTCCGTGCGGGCAAGTCGGGGCTCGTTTGTGACTTGCCCTTTGTCACGGGAGCTCTGAACAGCAGTAAAGTGTCTGTGTGTGAGCCCCGCGTGGTGCGGTGCCGGGGTTTCTCGTGTGCAGACACGCCGTTTCCTCCTGCAGAGAGGTGAGTGCGGCCCCAGAAGCCCTCCAGTGGCTTTGTCTTCATTTCAGACCGGCGTCTTCTCCCTGACGTGCACACTTGAGAACGAGGGCTCTTCACAGACACTTTGATATCTGTGCGCCAGCAGCACACACTGTGCTGTGTCACCAGAGCGCAAAGCCACAGAGCAGGGCGTTTAAAGGCATAATAGCCACATTCACAAAGCCCAGCTGCTGACAGACCGTCGGGCTCGCGTCTCGTTGGGGAGAGCGGTGACCAGGGCAGCGCAGGGCTGTCTGCATCTGCCGGACAACTGTGTTTTTGCAAGAGCGGCCAGGGCCCCGTCACCGAAGCCAGGCACTTGGCCCCGTGCCCTGGAGCTCCAGGCGGGGAGCCAGCCGAACACCGACGCTGCTGAGTGATCTTCCTGATACAGAAGTGTGTTCTCGCGTGTGGATTCCTGAGGGACGGTGTCCACCAGCTCACAGACGTCTGTCAAGTCCGGTAGAGAAGATCACAGACGTTGGCAGTTGTACCGATCATCTTCCCACCGCAGCTGAGAGAGTTGTTCCCCGTCCAAGGCGACGTGACGATGCCAACAGACGGAAACCCCCGAGGGCGGCAGCAACAGTCGTCGGTACGGGACACGTGGCCTTCGGTGCTTCCCAAAGGGACGTTTATATGCATTCTCTCCGTTTACACATTCGACCTTAGAAAGATGCTCTGGGGCAAAACGGCTAATGTGAAGCCCACCTGACAGAGGAGGGAAACTGAGGCTGGGACGGAAATGCCGTTCGACTTACTCAGCACAAGTCACAGTTAAGGAGGGACAGACCCAGGGACACGCCCTTGATCCGCCAGCTCAGACTGCAACAGCCTCTGCTCCCCAAGGGCTAGCCGACCGACTTGCCAACTGCTTTCCCCCATTAGAGGTGCGACCAGCAAAGATCCCTGCCCAGACGTCTAGCTTTCAAATGTGAGCTGGCCTTTCGAGCTGAAGAGGAGTGCGGTGTGTGTTTTTCTTCAGAGAAGGTCTGGTCACTAACTGAGAAACGTTCGGCGACTCGAGCGGGACAGGAGGGCAGGCGGGACTGCCAAAGCGATGGCAAGAGGACCTCAGTGAATCCCCCCGCCCCCCCAGAAGCAGTAAAAACTGACGAACCTCTCCAATCACAGATCCCAGAATCTGAGGATTAACCGGGGAGGCAGACCGGACAAAAAGCATTTATTCATCAGAAGCAGGACCTTGGAGAACAGGGGGTCCTGCAGTGTTTTCACGGGGGCTACTGCTGCTCCGCCCCCAGCTCCGTGAAGTGCGGTGTGGAAATCAAGCAGCTTCACAGACAGGGACGGCGGTGGGCCTTTGGGGGGCTCCGTTAGAAACCTGCCCCCACAGCACAGCCACCGTGTTGACCGGTTGTGAAGCTCCCTGGAAAGCCGTGGCCCTTGGGCGTCACCAGATGCAGCGGACGCAGCACTCACACTCATTAGAGCCCTGTCCCCCTACCTTGGGGCAAACAGGGACCAAACCAACAAATGACCACATGGGAGTTTGAAAATCCCTGACGTATCCCTGGGGATCCACAGACTGTGCACGTGCCCACAGACGCGGGCGCGCTCGGGAAACACCTGGGGAAGAGAGGGCCCAGCCCTTCCCCTCTGGCTGACCTTGGGTCCCCGCACGAGGATGGGCGAAAGCCAAGGAATACCAACAGGTCATGGACGAAGGGCTGGTTCTGCCACGGTAGGTTATCTCTCATGTCCAGTTTCAACCAAAAAGTTATGAGACGGGCAAAGTGACGTAAAAATGTTTCCCACACACGGGAAAAAACCAACCCACAGGCAACAGACCGTCCCAGCCGGGCTCAGGCGTTGGGCTTAGAAGCCAAGGCCTCAAACCAGCTACCGTAGGTCCTTTCAAAGGACCGAGGGAAACCAGGTGTGTGGAACCGAAAGGAAGCATGACAACTGTATCTTGCCAAACGGAGAATTTCAATAACGTGGTGGGGATATTTTACTTAAAAAAGAGCCAAGTAGAAATCCTAGTGTTTAAAATACAGCAAATGAAATGAAAAATGCATCCGAGGGAGTGGACAACAGCTGGGAGCTAGTAGAGAAAAAGAAACGGGGAGGTCACCAGAGCCCCGAATCGCTTCTCGGGCTTTTGGCTAAGACCAGTTTAATACTGGTCTTACCAGTTTCCGTTCTTACCAGTTTAATAGGTTATCGAGTCTGAGAACTAGAAAGAAAAAAATAAAGACAAATGAGCCGAGGGACACCACAAAGCACCCAAATGCCTGAATCGTGGGAACCCCGGAAGAGGGAAGAGAGAAAGGGTCAGGGAAATATGTGCGATGGCCCAAACCTTCTCGGCTGAAAACAGTAATTATTTCACACCCCCCAAAAGGTCGGCAAATTTCAAGTCGGGTCAAGTCAAAGATTCGCACCTAGACACGTCATCACCAAACCGTCAGAAGTCACAGAAAACGGGACGGTCCTGAAAGCAGCAAGGCGCACGCCGGGTGCCACGAGGACCCTCCCTCTGATGGACAGCTGACTTCTGAGTGGCCCTGGGGGCCAGAAGGCGGGTGCCACAGTCCAAGGGCCGAGGAGAAAGGCTGGCGACCACAAAGTCCGTGGGCAGCAGAACTGGCCCTGAGAAGCAGGAGACGTGAAGCTCTTCCCAGAAGAGCAGAGGCCTGACCTGTAAGCGAAACCGAAGGGGCTGTTTCAGGCCGACGGCGACTCAGACCAACATAAAGGAAAAAGACGCTCTGGTAAGAGGAATCGCACGGGCAAGCGAAGAAGACAGCGTGGGAATGTTGTTAAACTTTTTTCTTCTAACGGATTTTTTAAAAGTACGTGAGACAACAGTTACAAAACGGTGCCGGCAGACTTACGATATATAAACACGTCATTTGTGTGACAGTGACAGTGACAGCACAAAAGGGCACAGGGAAGGCGGCCACGTCAGAACAAAGTGTCTATGTGTCATTAGAAATAAGCAGGTGTTAATCTGAAATTGTTTTATATTAAAATGCATGTTGTGATCTCTAGAGGAACCACTAAGAAAATAACTTTAAAATATATAGTAAACAGAACAAGACCAAAAAGACATTTAAACGACGCCCCAGGAGACGTGTATTTAGCACAAAGAAAGGCGGTGACGAAAGGTCACAGGAGCCACAACCACTACAAACAAGAAAACAAAACCACGAGACACGAAAAGCAAAAGCCAAAACGGTAAATCTAAATCCTGCAGTCGGATCACGTTAAATGTAAATGAGCTAAACCCTCCAGTAAAAAGGTGGAGCTTGAGAGACTACGCCAGGGAAAACCCCACAGGACCCAGTCGTACGCTGTCTACGGAAGATGCACCTTAGAGTAAAAGCACAAATAAGTTGGAATTAAAAGGGTGGAAAACATGTGTCATGCAAAGAGTGACCCAAAGAGATCTGGAGTAGCTATTCTAATATCAGACAAAACAGATTTAGGCCCCCAAAGTGTTACTAGAGACAAAGAAGACATTTTATAAATGGGTCGAACATAAATTGAGCAGAAAGAGATACCGAGTAGGAGTGTATTTGAACCTAACAGCCGTGCTCCGTAATACAAGAGACAAACGGACAGATTCAAAGCGATAAATTGAAAGGCGATTTTAAAAATAATAACCGGAGACTTCAATAACGGGTAGAACAACTAGACATCAAATCAGCAAGGGAGGAAAACAATGGGAGGCCGCGTCCACCAGCCCAGCCTCGAGGACGCCCGCAGAGCGCGGGGGACCTTCCAGGGCAGGCCCCCGCCGACCGCCAGCCGGGCCGGGCTGAATTTTAAGGATTCGTGCTGATCAAGTGGGAACTAATTATAGAATCAACACGGCCCCTATCAAAATTTTAGCAGATCAATTTTTTAAAAACTGACAGAGCGACCCTAAAATTTATATGGACTAGAAAGACTCAGAATAACCAAAACAGTTTTAAAAACAAAAAACACCAAACAAATTTGGGAGGCTCACACTTCTCATTTCAAACCTTACCGCAGAGCTCCAATAATCCAGACGGTGTGGCATTGATACAAGATGTATAGGCCAATGGAACAGATCGAGAGTTCCGAAATAAACCCTTGTATTTACGGTGAACTGATTTTTAACAAAAGTGCCAAGCCAATTAATTGGGGGCAAAGGATAGACTTTTAAACAAATGGTGATGAAACAATTGGATATAGACATGCAAACAAAAAACAAAAAAAAAACAACTTAGATTCTTACCTCACACCATCTGTAAAAAATTAACTTGAAATTGATTATGAAATTAAATATAAGAGCTAAAACAGTAAAATTTAGGAGATAATATATGAGAAAATCCTTCAATCTTTGGATTAGGCAAAGATTTTTTTAGATATGATACTAGAAATGCAGCCCATTAAATTAAAGAATTGGTAAGTTGGACCTCATCAAAGTGCAAAATTTTGGCGCTTCGAAAGATACCGTTGAGAAAACAGACAGACAGACAACAGACTGGAGGGATATGTGCGCAAAACACACACCTAACGAAGGGCCTGTATCCAGAACGTTGTCTCTCAGCAGTAAGACAAACAGCTCAGTCAAAACCTGGGTCAAAGGCATAAACAGACGTCTGCAGAGAAGTTACGTGAAGAAACGCTCGAGGCCGTCAGCCACAAGAGAGGCTGCGCGGTCCCCACTGTAGTGGCTGTAACACTAGGGGAGCTGGCAGGTTCGGGGGAGGATGTGGAGCAGTCGAAACTCTCACCCATTTCTTGTCATTTTGGCAGTGCCTTAAAAGCAAAACAAAAATTTACTGCCCATCGTGCCGTCAGTGTCTGCCCAAGGGGGTGGAACGCCTGCCCCCACAAACCCTGGCACCCAGACGTCCTCAGCGGTAGTAGTCACGGCAGCCCAGCGCCGGGAACGACCTAGACGCCCAGCCACTGGTGACCAGATGGGAAACGGGCGAGACGGTGGAACCGCGGAACATCGTTCTGCCAGAAGAAGGAATGAGCACGAACGCCTGCCGGGATGAGGGCGAACCCTGAAACAGGATGCTTAGTCCAAAGAGCCAGACACGAGAGACCGCGGAGTGTGTGGTTCCCTTTCTACGAAAATGTCCGGAAGAGGCGAATCTCGCGAGGCGGAGACCAGCCTGGGTGGGCCTGGGTCTGCTTCTCTTAAGGAGCTTCTCTGCAGAGGAGCGTTTAGGGTTCAGTACGGTTTTGGTCTTTGCTCATGGAGACTGTGAAAGGCCGCGCGCCCGAGGGGACCGAGAGCGGGTGAAGCTCGAGGCCCGTGTGGCCACAGGCAGTTTCTGCTTCTACGGGGCGGACTCGCGGTCCCTGGGCTGCTTTCTTACGGAGCGTCAGGAGAAAATTCTGTTCTTATTGTTACATGACATGAGCACCGTGCCGATGGTAGAATTTCTCTTAGGAAATAAAACCTGTGTGTGCTTCTCTGTCACTCGCCATTTGGTTCAACTAAGGGTCGCCTTTCAAGTGGGGACTGAGGTGACGAGAACTCCCCGACCTGTTGCCGCCGGCAGGATGGACGACGGGCGCTGGAAGTTCCCCGTCACGTTAATGCACATTGGGCACATGGGATTCTGAGTCCTTTTACCTTTCTCAGTTTGAATTTTGAAACCGAGTTCTCCCTTCCTTCCAGATTACAATGTGAAGAACAAAGACAGCCTGTTCCCCCTTCCGAAACATCCGCCCTCGTGAGGCCCAGGGGCCCCGCTAATCGCAGCCTGATACTTGGGACAATAGGCCAGGCGGTGGGCCCCGCCCTCGGGAGCGCAGTGACGGCTCCCAGAGCCCAGGGGCTGGTTCTCTTTTGTCTCCGACCCGGGCAGACAGTGCAGGATGCGGCCCGCAGCGGGCCGGGCGGGCGGGCGGTTATCGGCCCCCAGCCCATCCTCTCTCCCGCCCCGGGAGGGGGAAGGCTTGCCTGGCCCTATCAGGCCCTCACAGCTGCTGTTTTTTCAGATATGGCAGGAAGTGGGCCCTGGAAGACAGGGGCAGCTCGGAGCCCTCAGCACCATCGAGAAATGTCTGTGATTTACTTGAGACCCTGGCTGCGGTCCAGCCCGTTGCGGGAGGGAAGAGGGAAAAAGGCGGCAGAGACGCTGTCTGGCCTCGCAGACACGGTGGGGGGCGGGGGGGGCGGCCGAGTCCTGCTGGCTGGGCCCCCGGCTCCCTCGGCCCCGCGGGGCGGGACCCACGCGTGGGCAGCACCCCTTGGTCTCCTTGTTCGACAGCCTCCTCAGTCCTCTCTGCCCGCAAAGGCGGTGGGTCTGCAGTCTCGTCCCGTGGGTCCCCGCGGACGGTTTTAACGGGGTTGAGCTTTGTCCCAGCAGAAGCCAGGTGGGAAAACCCAGGGCCGAGCTTGGCCTCGGGAGGTGTTCCAGGCTGGAGCGGGTCCGGGCAGACACGGTATGCGGGCCCACGCCCCCTCCGTTCCGCCCGGGCAGCTCAGAGCTGTCTGAAGGACACGCTGTGCACCACCCCGTCCACGGGTGACCGGCTGCCTGCCCCCTCCAGCGGCCCGAGCGTTGGCCGTCGGGCTGTGCTGAGGAAGGGGCCCAGGTGTGACAGGGGCACCGCCAGGGACGTGCTAGCATCTGCGAGTGTTTAGTGAGCGAAATTACACTTGAGGACATTTCCTCTTCATTACGGCCCAGGCGAGATCGGTCAGGGAGGGAAATGCACCGGGGTCACGTGTCGGGGCTGCCGCGGTCCCGTGGGGAGAGCCGCAGTGTTTGCTGCTCTTGGCGCGGCTCCCGCTTTCGCGGCGGCGAGCTCAGAGATGCCTTTATGTTCACTTTCCTTTTTTTCCACAGTAGCTGTTGCCAGCACGCTGTAAACTACCGTATATCACTCAGATTTAAGAGCCTAAACTTTAAAACAAATTAAACTCTTGTTGACATTGTAATAAAAATCAGAATGGGACCGAGCAGCTCAGTAGAAGCGTACTTCAATTATTTTTGTGGATTTAAGATTGTTTTCTGGGATTCCCAGACTCCCAGCGCAGCACAGTTATTTCCTCTTGGCAGATGGCTGGGAGGAAGGTGATGGTGGATGAAGGGAGGTGGTGGCCGCCGGGCCCGGCTGGCCTGGCGTGGGGCGGGGGGGGGGGGCATCCCCCTGTCACCTGAGCGTTTGCTCCGACCTCAGCAGGAGCGTCTGCAGCCACACTTGAAAAATCAGACACAGGACAGTTAGGCGTGTTGGCGGGGAGTGGGGCGGGCGGGGCATGAGTAGGGTTTTTCGTACATTTTAATTTAAGAAAGGAGCTCAAAAAATGTTTGTCAACGTCCTTCTGTCAGGTGTTCATGCCAGGTGACAGCGGCATTTCGAGCACAAGACCGACGCCCCTCGAGCTGGGCGCAGGCGCCCCTCCCCACCCTGATCTCCGTCACCACACGAACCGTGATGTTTGACATTCTCTGCGCAATCTCGCTTGCTCCCTAAGGTGGAAACGGTGTTTTCCACGGGATCAAATGCCAGCTTTCCATCCTGCGTCCCGCTTCCTGCCGTGATAACGTAGAAAAAGCACTGTGCAGAGGGGATGGATGGACCGGCCCAGTGCTCTCCGGAGGTGGCGGGCGCCCGGGAGCTGCGTTGTGACCTGGGCTTCCGCGGGAGCCTTTCCCCAGCACCTCCCGGCCCCGCCCGCCCGCGGCTTCCTCCGCGGATGGCATCCTGTTTCTCTCTGATTTCAGGGCCAGGTTGGCAGCCTGCTCCGTGGCCTCTGGCGTGAATCAGTGCCGATGTGCAGTGAGCAAGCTCCTGACTGGAGCCCCCCGCCGTTGTCCCTCTTCAAAGCCACAGACCACCTGGGGACACGAGAGGGGCTGAGACGTGGGTGGCCAGGCGCAGGGGGACGAGGCCGGTAGAAGAGTGGGCTGTGAGCAGCAGATGGTGCCCACTCACTCGCCACGGCAGACGCGCTTGCTAAGTGTCAGCTCCCCTCGGAGCCCCCCGCTGGCTAGAGGGACCCACAGGTGTAGACAGAGGCACTGACCAGCCTCCTGGTCCTGCTCGCCAGGTCTTCACACACACACACACGGGGAGTTTTAAAAAGCATTTGGTCACTTTGATTAAGTCCGGGATCTCCGCTTGACCAGCTCGCTGAACTCCACGGCACTTGGCAACATGTGCCGTTTTGGTCGTGAGCGCGGAAGCAGATTCCAAATGTCCCGCAACCTGTGGGGACTGAAGGCGCAGAACGTTGACCCCCGACCCCTGTGCTGTGCCTCGGGGCCCCTTCCCCATCGCCGCTCTCCCCAACTCGTCGCTGCGGAAGCAGGCCGCAGACGTGCCTGGAGGGTCCGTGGGACACCCCAACAAGCCCCGGAGGCAGCGACGGGCTCGCCGACCCCCACTCTGATGAAGGTCGAGGGGCACAGAGATCTCTAGATCCCTTGTTTTCTACAGAGTCAGTCTTTTCTCTTCGGAAAACAAAG
This sequence comes from Mormoops blainvillei, assembly GCA_004026545.1. Lineage (NCBI taxonomy): Eukaryota > Metazoa > Chordata > Mammalia > Chiroptera > Mormoopidae > Mormoops > Mormoops blainvillei. The sequence continues at coordinate 98,839 of PVJD01000922.1, read as the reverse complement.
TTAAGCAAAACAGCAAAAGGATTCAAACTGAATTTTCCAAACCGGTAGCTTGTAGCCCCACGGAAAGAAGGGCCTGCGGCAGACAGACGCCGTGCCGATGCCCGTGCGGTAGCCGTGCCCTGGGGGGCTCCTGCACCCGGGCGCAGGGGGAAATTCGTCCAGCTTCCGACGCAGACGGGGAGACAGAAACTGGGAAGGTCCCCCCGGCCGCATCACAGTCCCCCGCTGTGACCCCACACGCCCTGTCCGTGTCAGGAAGGAGACGCAGCTGACGGCTTCGCCTGTCCGCCCAGTACCGGTAGCCACGCTGTCCCAGCACCTGGGCTGAGAGGTGGTCTCAGGGGTCCCACCAGGCTGCTGGGCTCGGCGATCGGCGGGGGCATGTCCTCATTACCGAGAGAGCGCGGCCGGTCCCACTGATTCAATTTAGGACCACGAAAGCCCAGCGATGCGCAATTACAAGGACTTAATGGCCCTTTGTACCGACTGCAACTTCCATGACACCTAATGCGCTTTGATGGATTGCTCATTACGCGCGGTGCTGGAATAGCTCTGTAAAGATTAATAATTGGATGATCAATTCCAAAATTCAATCTCGGGCGTTTGTTTCCACTCCGGGGTCAATATGTCCTAGAGATTATGGGACCTGCCTCGTTCGCCGGGTTTTTCCGACACAACCACTCCCTCCTTCCTTTTGTTTTCCAAATTAGGAGTTTTTAAGGGGGACCGACCAGCTAGGTTGCCCACTTCTCCTCGTGCCTCCGTTGATTTTTCTGTTCAGATCTTTACAGAATGAAAACACAGGCTCCGTGTTGGTCCGTTTTATTCACACTCATAGGTAGTTTTCACCGTCGGGGTGGGCTCAGTCTAGTGGGGGTTATGGCCAAGCCTGCGAAAGAGTCGTGCGGTGGGACCCAGCGGGCGGCTCTGGCACGGAAGGGGCACCAGGTGGCCTCTCCTCAGGTGGCCAGCAGAGACCGAGAGTGGCTGTCAGGCATCCCAGGTGGTGGCTTCACAGCTGGGCTGCAGGACAGGGTGTCAGGTGCACCCGATGCCACTGGGGTGGAGCTGCTGGGGAGGGGCGGGGTTAGATGTGTCTCTCCATGGGGGCACACGGGGCTCTTAAGGACAGATGTCCACCTGGGCGGCGTGCGCTCTGGTGGGGCTGGGGTGGGGAAGAGCTGAGGGTGCCCAGAGCTGAGAGCCGGTGGCCGGGTGGGCTGTGGGAGCGGCGGGCCTGGGGGCTAGTGGATTCACGTGGCCGTACGCAGGACCCCTGTGGGGAAGGCAAGATTCAGGACCTGACGTAGGAGGCGAGAGGCAAAAGCGGCCTCAGGAAGTGGGGACACGGAGGGTGGGGAGCTGTGCAAGGGGGGGGTGGTTGGGGAGGCCGGGGGGCCGCAGGAGGTCCCGCAGGCCCTTGCTGGACAGTGGGTGGCTGAGGTGGAGTCCAGGGGCGGAGGGCACGCCCAAGGGTGTGCAGAGGACAGATGCGTCGGCCCCGCGGCAGAGTGAGTCAGCCGCAGCTCGGCCCTGGGGCCCGCCGGCGGCCCCGGGTGAGCGCCCAGCTCTTTGAGAGCTGTGGTCGGAGGGCCACACCGCCCCCCGCATGGCCGCGTGGCAGCCTCTGCCGCTCCCAGGCCTGCGCGTCACTGCAGAGCGCGTGCCTCAGAGTTTTCAGGCGATCCCCAAACCTCAAGCACATGTCACTTTTACTGTTATGTTTTCAATTAAAAAAAAAAAAGAAAAAAAAACTAGTACAGTTTATTCTCAAAGATTTGAAGGAGGTCCGGGATGTTTTGAAGGGGAGCGGCACTGGAAAAGGGAATTAAGGACAGAATTCTCCTGCAGCACCAAAGCGCCTCTTCTCTGCGTGTCCTGGTTGCCCCCGTGTGTCAGACATCCGTGCACGGATCAGATCTCAGGCTCTTGCTCAGATGTTCCAGTTCAGTGGGTCTGGTGGGGACTGAGAACCTGCGTCCCTCCCAGATCCGCGTGACGCTGCCCATCCCCGGTGTCACGAGGAGCCGGGGCAGCCCCAGAGCCCTCTGGGTGTGCCGCCGGGCCAGGGCCAGGACGCCCCACGGAGCAGCGGGACCCTGGTGTCCTCCGCCTCTCCCGGGTGCCCGGAGAGCTGGTCAGACTTGGGAGGCTCACCAGCCAACCACCAGCTTCCCTTGGGCTCCGGCTTCTCTCTGCAGAGAGTGTTCTTTTTAATTATGAAAATTTCAAAAACCCCCAAGAGTAGAATGAATAGGTGATGGGCCCGCCCCCCGCCCCCACCCGGATTCAGCACCGGGACAGGCACGACAGGGCGCTCTCACGTCGTCGCGCCCTTTAGTTGTGGCTGTGAAGACAATAAAAATGGGGCCCCCGGCCTCGCCCCACCCCCTCCCTCCCGCACACACGCCTCTCAAGCGGCCGTTTTCTGCCAGGGTCACAGTGCGATAACCACACCGTACAAAATCGCTAATAATTCTTTGCTAAGGTGAGGGTTTTGTTCAAAGTCCCATTTAAAGACAAGAAGGTTTCACTTCCCGTGAGCCCAGGAATGGTCACTTCCTACTGAGCACCGTCTTCTGACCCAAACCTGGCAGCTGGGGGGCGGCTCCCCAGCACGCAGCCGACACCTGGTGGGCGCTGAGCTGGCACAGGGCTGGGCGACCCGTGGGCCCTTTGCACCCGGACTCAGGGCGGCACTTGTTTGGCCTTGACCGCCTCCCTCGCGCCCCACGAAGAAGAAGGCGACGCTTGCTTCTGGCCTCTGACTTTGAGACCCGACCTCATGCGTACGTGGCCGAGAGAGGGCCCTGCTTCTCCACAGCACGGTGGTGGCAGCGGCAGCCTCCCCCCGTCCAGGCCCCTTTGTTTATTTATTTTTTTTAAATTAAAGGGAGCTTTTACAGTTTTTTTTTTCCTCAATTCTGTTCATTCTGTTTCAATAGGAATTTCGCAATTGGGGGAATGTGCTTTACCGTGACACAAAGAAGGCCCTGGAAAAATGCTTGTTGACGGGTTAATGGTCCCGGGGAGGGGCTGCGGGTGCGTCTGGCATGCGCTGCCGACGGGCAGGCGGTGTGGCCAGCACAGGCCGGCGCTCGGCGGAGGGGGCGAGGAGGTCCGGCCCGTGCGAACGCCCAGCCACGTGGCCGCCCGTCCCCACGGGCGCTGGAGTTTCCACACAGAGCGTTTGCATTATTTGGAGAATTCAGGCTAAATAAGGAAGCAGCACCGAAGGTAGGAAAATTATTCTGTTTTAATGGCTGGCAGTCCCGGGTAACAACAGTGTTCATCAGCCAAGCCCACGTCCAGCTGGGAGGGTCATGTTTTATTAAAACGGTGACTTGTTGTCAGTCAGCCCCACCGCTGTCCCGTTCTCTCCTTCCAAACATAGCAGGCCCCGTGGCAGTGGCTGATTAGGGTTAAAAAGATAAAAATAAGTGAGGGCTGAAATAGGTCCGGGCCACGGCGGTCACGCGAGAACTTACTTTTTAATGAAACTCGAGAACCTGTATTGTTTCCCACCGCTCCACAAAACGTTTTTGAAAAAAAGCAGAAAGGGAAAAAGGGGCCGAGTGACGTTGGAGCTCTACATTTTCAGAGTTACGGTGGCTGCCTCGCGACCAGGTCGCCCCGTGGGGGACCCCAGTCAGAGGCTGCCCCCGGCGCGGGGTGGGGGCCAGGGTGGCCGCCTGGCCGCCGAGGAGGCCGCGCGGGACCCAGTCGGCCCCCGGGGAACTCTCGACCCAGCGCCGCCGGCGAAGGAGCAGGTACTGACGACCAACTTCCGAAGAGGCTGCCTCTCCGGAAGATACTAAAAGCCACGCGAGAGAGACCACTTCGCTTTCCTCAGCGGCCCCCCGCCCCAGCCCGCCCAGGCCCTCTCCACCAGGGCCAGACGCACTGTCCCCGCGGAACAGAAGCACGTGCTCCGCCTCCCACTCTCTCAGCTCTCAGTCATGCATCTCATCGTGGAGTTTTCATGTCCTCAGCTCACACGGGCTGTAATTCCTTAAACGGGAACCAGGGGAAAACATGAGTGCCGGGCTTCCCGCCGTCCACCCGAACCACAGACGCGTGGGGGTCGCGGCTGTCCCCCCGCGCTCCTGGGGAGAAAATCCCAGCATCAGCAGATAGCGTCAGGGGTTAGGACAGCCAGCAGTCGAGACCCATCCCGGAAGCTGCTTCTTTAAGGACAGATTTGGCCCAAGATATTTCTGGTTTCCTGTGTCCACCTAAATTATTATGCTCTTAGGTTACACTGCTAACTTTAGCGAAAGGTGTATTTTCTGGGAAAGTTAGAAAATACTTTTTAAAATTATCTCCTAGTTCTAGGAATGAGAAAGAATGTCCTTCCTGTTTTGTTTTGCTCTTCAAAAAGCTATTCTGGCTTTTCCTTAAAAATAAAAACGTTTGTGCCTTGTGCCCTGTAGAGATGGGGCACCCGTCTGCTTCTCCGAGGAACACGGAGTGAGAGACGCGAGCTGGTTTCGGGCTGGGTGTGTGTTTACGAGTGGGGCGAATGCGACCACGAGCTCACAGAAGAGCCGGGGGGTGTCAGGCGACCGGGAGGCTTTGAAAAAATCACTCTTTCCACGGAAAATTGACATTGTAGCACAGTATAAAACCAGGAGCGGAGAAATGGCGGCGCCCCCCCGGGTTTGCTAATTTACCAAGTGGCAGTAGACAAATACTGTTCATTTTTTCAAATTCCTAGGACAATTGGTTTCCTTAGTAGAACCAATGTAACTATTGAAAAAGAAAAGTGCTTTAAAGTTTTTGTGTAATTAAGCTAATATGCACCTATAGCAGCAAATATGGGGTTTTTCTTTTCGTGGATAAATGTCTTATTTGCAAAGTGTGATCCTCATCCACCTTAATTTTCTTTAAAAAGCAAGGGTGAAACAATGGCGGGGTTAACACTTAGGAACCAGATTTCTTGTTCTCTAAGCCCAAATCCAGTTCTTAAGGAACTAGGATCAGGGTCTGTGTGAAAACCCACCTAGAAAATTCTAGTGCCTTCCTCCCCGGCTCTCCCTTCCCCCGCCTGGAACTCTGGGCCTGGCCTGGTTGCCGCGCTCCGCTGTGTCCGAGGAGGGACCCGCCATGCTGTCGGTTCTGTGTCGCGGGGATGAAAACCCGCACTCGTGTTCGTCCCGATAACAAGAGGGGCCCGCGCACCTCGTAAGGAATACGGAAACTAAAAGCGTAGCGGTGTGAGCTCCCGTCCCGTTCATCGCTTTGTGTCTTTTGTGAGAACCTGTGTGCCTTGTGGTTGGGCTCCGGCTTTGCATTAATTTCAGACCTCTGTGACTTTCACTCACATGCCTGATAATTTTCATCTTTTTCCGACAATCAGTAAACTGAAAGTTTACCAGAAAGTGCTAGGGCGTGCACACGCCTCCTCTTGATAGAAGCAGGTGATTTGAGCCTTTGATGGAGCATTTTAGCAATTGTTGTGCCATTTAGAAAACAGGCCAGAGGCCAAGGAAGCCGAGCGGCCTGCGCCCCAGGCACTCTGCCGGCCCGCGGGGAACCCGGCTGCCCCGTCCCACCCACGGCGGCCTGATTGCGCCCCTGGCCTGGTGTGCCTGCCGTGTGGCGACCCACCGGCTCATCTCCTGCCGGCTCTGGTCCTGTTTTCATCGTGAGGATAATGTCCGCCTCCTCCCGGAGAGCTGCGGAGGGGGCCCTCGGGCTCTCCTGCTTTAGAGTCCCCGGCACGGGGACCTCTGATCTGCTTGTTTCTCCATTTGCGGTGGCTGAAAACTCCCCCATTCATAAAGCAGCAAGGGACCGCGGCCAAGCCTCCTGTTCTCACAGAGGGGACCCTTGGGCCCCACCCTGTGCAGGAACCATGTCCCATGGGGCTTCAGAGGCCGAATGGGCACAGGACTTGGTCTTCCAGACACCCCTTCTCCTGACAGCATGTGCTCAGGGCACAGAGGCACCCCCCCACCGCACCCCCCAGCCACCAGGGCTTCTAAGGGATGGCCGCAGGCCCCCAGCACTAGCCGCTGGCCCCACTTCCCTGGGCCGTGAATGCAGGGAGAGTGTGGGTCTGAGGAAAGTGGGAGAATCACCTGGTTTCAGGAGCTGGGCCCCAGAGTTAGTTGGTGGCCGCTCAGGAAGTGTCACATGGCCCAAGGCCCATCAGGACGGTGGGACGTCAGGCCATCTTTAAAGACGAACACACCTAGATGTGCACTTTGCAGTTCCTGTTACTTTTGGGGGGGCTGCAAAAAGGGCTCTACTTCTACCCTAACTCCGGTCACCTCATGTCCTGTGCTTCCGGGGATCTAAGGGACACACCGACGGTCAGGACCTCGGCTTCCTCCTCCTGCAGGTTAAAGTGACACTGCTGTCCCTTCATTCAGAGCCCCCCCACACACAGAAGCTCACTGTCGTAGGAAGCGGGAGAGTGGGTGATAAAGCCTCAGGCAGGTGACGTCATGGACACTCGCTGACATTCTCGGACCTGAGGGGACCGCAGTCAGCTGCCTGGAGGCCCAGGGCCCGAGGGTCCCAGCCAGCCAGCAGCAGGCCTCCAGGGCGGGCGGCCGCCTCCAGCACGTCTGCTCCCCAGAACGCTCACGCCTGGGGTGTGCCCCCGTGGTGGGACTTCCACGCAGCCCGGGTCGGGCTTCCACCCGCCTTTCTCACGTGGAGCAGCGAGCGAGGGGCCCGGCGGCGGGGACGGGTAAAGGAAGGCTCGGTGGCGTGTTGGCAGCCCCCGGGCACCGAGATCTGCCCTGGGCACTCGGTTCACTTGTCATTTGTTTCAGAGCAAAGGAAATGCTGACACGTCATGTGTGTTCTTACAATGCAGCGGAAAATAGGGGATCGGACAGGCCCCACGCGGTTCCTTTGGTCGTGTCCTTACGTTCCTTTTTAACAAAAAATATTTAAAACTCATAGAAGCTGATACAGGAGAAATGACTGAAAAAGAAATGTTTCCACCTGTGTGTGGTGGTGGCGGCGGGTGCGGGCGGTGTGCCTTTTCGGAGAGAAGCTGCCTCTGACCAGGAGGCCTTGGCTGTGCCCCTGCAGGCCTCACGTCTGGGCGCCGAGCAGGTGAAACCGGCGAGGACCACACAGAGGGGACAATGGCGGCGGAATGAGGAAGGCGGGGGCAGCAGGCCCGTGTCCGTCCACCCTCGTGGCATCAGCCGGGGGACCCCAACCATGGCTCTCGGTCCCTTTGTGACCTTTCTTCTAAGTAATAGAAAACAACTGGTGCCCACCTGTCGATCTGCAGTGCAGCTAGCTGGCGCAGCCTGGAAGCTCGTGGAGCCGCCGGCTGAGGTGCTGTGGGCTGGCGCCCACCCTGAACTCCCCGTGGTCTCCCCACGTACAAAACTCGCAGCCACGGCCCCTGCCCCCCCTTCCTGGTACGGCGCTGCAAACGCGCAGAACGGTGTCCGTGCCAAGAACCCCGAGGGCTGCACGGGCCTTGGGTGACTGGGTGCTTTGCTCAGTTCTTAAAATGGGATTTTGGATCCCGAGTTACTTTCAGAAACCAGGAATTCAGAAACATGGGGAAACTTTGCCTAACCAGCTAGACATTGACAGGGGGAAGCATATTAAACAACATGCAAACTCGGACGATCCCCTCCCAGCCTGGGCTGTTCTCAGTGGTCACACAAAACCCATGAGTGGGCCCGAGAGATGGACCTTGGCTGTTTCACTCCAATACGAGGTTTTATGCCAACTTTTTTCAAAATCATCATCAAAAAGAAGAAGCTCAATTTATGAAGGCACAAACATTTTACTTTAAAAAGGATGCTTCACCTTAATTGGCGCAGCTCTTTGTGAAGAACTGAGAGATCATGTCACCTTAGGAAGAATGTCATTATTACTTACAGATATTGGAAGTACAGGGAAAAAGCTATACATTTTGGCTTTTGTATTTAAAAAAGTACTGTTTCCCTTTCACCCCGTTTCAGATGCTCTCGCCGAGGTGGATTTGGGCGTGTGACACACGCCCGCAGGCAAACCCCCGATTAGAACAAGGCTTCAAACGGCCGCAGGAGTTTCAGAAAAAAACAATAGTTTCCACCTTAGGAGCATTTTAGAGAAAAATTAAATATAAGGGAAAAAACCCTTCTTATTAAATCAAATTGTGGTGTAACAGCTCACCGCATCCTGTTGAGGGACATCTGACGTGAGGCAAAGCGAAGGTTCCGCTTTCAGGTCTCTGACGAGCCGTGAGGGTCACATGTTACCTGCAGTTCAAAATACTTCTATAAAGAAAAAAACCTTGGTGTAGGTGGAAAAGCTGAATAAGAAGTGGAAACTACCAGCAGAGAGAAGACATGGTGGGAAAGCGTGGGCGCCATCGACACAACCACATCAAAGAGAGAGCCGCTCCCAAAATAGCCCGCGTAGGGCCCAGGCGGCTGTGGACTGATGTGGACTCGGAACCATGACCTCATGGAAGAGAAGTAGGAAGCTGTGGCCGGGAGAGGAGCGGGGCCAGAGGGTCCCACGCCTCCGTTCTCAGCCCGGCCCTCCAAGAAACCCTTGACCTTCGTCGGCCCTTCCGTGATGTGCTCTCCGTCCATCTGCGAAATGGGGGCCATCGGGCTTTCCTGACTGGACCGTAGCACAGCCCGTGTCTGTGGGAGAGAGCGCGGCCTTGCGGTCGTCCGTCCTCCGTTGCGCAGACAGCCGTGTGGGGCGTCGTCTGCGCTGCAGCGTGTGGCCGTCCACCTTGGCTTGCCACCTAATGCGCTCAGTCCGATGGAGTACCCGGGGAAGACCCTGCGGGACTTCTGCACACCTGCGACGGCTCTTGAGCGAGCCCCCAAGACGCCTGCAACATCGTGACCCCAACTTGATCCTTCTGGGCTTGGACAAAGCGGGACCTGATGACCCGGCGCTCCCCGCCAACGCACGGTTGGGAGGGAGGCCCGGACAGTTGCTCACGAGAAACCACCGGACCCCGGCGACAGACAAGGAACTTTGCTCCCTCAACGGGCTCTTCCAGCCTCCCGATTCCCCCGACGGCCCCACTGGGGTCGGAAAGTAAGGTCGGCACCGAAGTAGCCCTGTGGCGGGAACTGGGGCCCTAGCTGGCTCAGGACACGCTGAGTGACTTCCCCACTCCCACCCACTGGGGGTGCTCCCGCCAGGTTCAGGTGCCCCCGTGGGCAGTAGGGGAAGCCCACTTCTAAAGTTTCTTCCCCTTTTATCTTGTCAAACAGATGTTATTTTCCTGTGGTCTGTGTAAACTTGAGGAACTAGAAGATTCTAGCTTCTTTGCCTACCGCCTCCCCTCTGTTCTCCGGCGTTATTACATTCAGGGTGTTTCTCTTAGTGCCCATCAGTGTCACCCCACAGGCTTCCTTCCCAAAAAACATCTTTACTACCCTAGACTCCTCCTCAGTTTCCAACCTCACTGCCCTTCCGATCTCCCTCTCAGTCCCCATCATTATCACCCCTCAGGACACGCTGTCGATACCCACCATTATGTGCCCTCGGGCCACCCTCCCGACCCCCGTGATGATCACTCTGCTGTCACCCATCACTGTCGCCCCCTCGGTCCAGCCTGCAGTTTCCCACGACTGCCCCCCGCCCGCCTCCCTCCATTTTCACATCATTATCACCCCTCAGGACGCCCCCTCTTTTGCCCTCATCTAACCCTCTCAAGGGTTCCTTCAGTCCCCGTTCTTATTACAACATCAAGCCCCTCTCAATCCCCACGATCAATAAACTTCAGATACCCTTCCATTCCTTGAATTACAGCCCCTCAAGCCTCCACCCTAGGCCCCTCAACACAACCCACCAGGAGCCCCCTTCAACAAGCATCCCGTCCCCACTCAGGCCACCATCTCTTCTACGTAATCGTTCCTTTCAGGGCTCCCTCTGCGTCCACATCGTCACCCCCGCCAGTTCTCCATTCTCGTTACCTCTCACGCTGCCTTCCCGTCGCGGCGGCCCTGGGAATCCCACTCAGTCTCTGTAATTACGACACACCAGGCCTTCGTTTAGTGGCACCACACGCCCTCTGTTCCCGTTTTGTTGCCGATCAGACCTCCCGCTGAACTTCCATCATTGTCCCCGTCCGGCCTCGCCGCCGTTGTCCGGCATTTCACCAGGGCCTTTCTCTTACTCTCCGTCGTCACTAGCTTAAAGCCTCCCTCCTCGTCTCCACCGTTACCACTCTCTACGCCCTAGCAGCCTCCCTCTTCCCGATCAGACGTGCGCCCTGGGTCTCGGTGAGCCCTGCCCACGGGATAAGGCAATTAAAACCCTGCTCTCGCTGTGGGGTCCTGTTCGCTACGGTCCCGTCTGTGAAATGTCCTCTGCCTGGCATGTTATGCGTGGGTTTGCCCTGGCCCGAGGCCCTCCTGGGGCCCCCGTGTCCACCTTCCCAGGAGCTCCTGCTGCCCCGTGGGAGGGTCGCTGGCCGCCGTCGGCGGGTCCGGCATCGCCCTGCTGGTCCCGCACCTGCTGCTCAACCTGAAGTCCGCGTAGGACACCCTGCCCTGCCCGTGACGGTGGTCGGCTGTAGGAGCAAATGAGACGATGGCCACGAGAGCAGCTGTGGACCCCCAGGCCCCCCGAAGTCGAGGGGGCTGCCGTACAGCATGGGGCTGCCGCCGCCTGCCTCTGCCCCTCGCCGGGGCCTCCTCTTTCCGCGCACACGCTCTCTCGGGGCGAGACGCCCTCAGTGCCGTGAGCCTTTCACTCTCCAAGACAACACACTGTGGAGACTCAGGATTTCTGATTCTTGTTTGTGTGTTTGTTTGTTTGTTTGTTTTTTGTTTGTTAAAATGGTCTTTGATGTGGCAATGTTCTGCCAAATAAAAATTGGACGCGTGCCCCTCAAACAAGCGAGAGTATAACCAGTGAAACGGGGGAGAAGGGCACCCGTCTGTGCGTCAGGAAGCAGCGCCACCCGGGGGCCTGGGGCCCGTGCCGGGAGCACGAGGGAGAAAGCCCCAGGACCTGGCGGCGATGGCGCCATACCGGGGACCCCCGTGGGGAAGCCACCTCCATGCAGCCAGGAGCCACCCCGTGCACACTCTCGAACAAGTGCCCTGAGACCCGGTCTGAGCCCCGGGCATCCTTGGGCCTGTTTGCCAACTGCGGAGAAAATGGCGGCACGTCAGGCAGCCGTGTGTCACGTCTGTGTCTCAGGCAGGGTCCAGGTGTGTCCTCGGCAGGCAGGCAGACAGGCTGGAGCCCGGCGCCCCGGCAGCAGGTGGGCTCAGGCAGAGGGTGGACGCCGTGGCCCTGGGTCCGGGCCAGACCGCACCTTCGGGAAGAGCTGGGGTTTGGAGGTTGCGGCTCGGGCTCCTGGCTGTAAACTGGTGCCAGTGAGTCCCTGTTATCAGGTCCCATGACACAATTCCTGGTTCCCCCAACCGTGTTTTATTATTGTTATTCTTAAAAACAGTCAGGGGGTGGATGTTGAAAGGGAATTTAGGGAAGGGAGTGGGGGTGATGAAATGCACACCGACTAATTGCTCAGGAAGCCGCCCTCGGGCAGGCCGGGGCCTTTATCTGGGCGGCAGAGGGAAACCTGGCAGTTCCGTGACGTGAGCATGTGTTCCCCACCTCCAAATTCTGTCAGGAAAGTGACCGTGGTGACACCTCCCTGGTGACATTTCCCCTATCTGGGTGCCCATCAGGGATGGAGGGAGGGGTGCGGGGCCGCTCGCGCACGGCGGCCTTTGCTCATTTCCTCCCTGGCTGCCAAAAATCACAGGCCGATAGTGGCCGTGGACAAGGAAACAGATGAAGGAAGAGCCCCGGCAGAGGGGCTCCCGCTGCCCAGTGTCGGCCCCCTCTCTGACTTGAGAACAAGGCCGCGGGGCAGTCACCCAGTGTGGACTCCCCAGAGGTGCTTCCATGTGGGTGCCAGCTGTTGGTCTTGTGAACCCACGAGCCCCTGAGCGGTGCTCCCCCGGGGCCCCCTGGGGCACAGGGATGGCGGAGGCCGGCTCCCAGTCGTGTCTGCGGTCAGAGCAATGACTGCACGACCACCGGCGCCTCAGTCACAGCAGCCAGGCCGCGGGCAGCTGTGCCCCTGGCTCAGGACACCCCGAGGACGTGGCGCGAGGCAGGAAGGAAGCCGGTTCCTTTCACAGGCCGCGTGTAACGTCCTGAAAGCATGGCTGGCGGAATTTCTGGTTGCTTACACACCGTTTCATGCAGGGCCGCATCGCCTAACGCCTTCTCTATTTTTGTTTTCTTGCAGTAAATGAAATCATACGAAACGACCTCTCCAGCACCAACACCCATTCGTAGCTGGCGACGTCGGAACTCACTCTGAGGCTGCGTGGTGTCAACTCAGCGGGTGACAGTGGAGGCCCCCATGCAGACTTTTGACTGAATAAACTGAACACACCTGGTACCACTCAGAACTCCCAACTTACTGAAGATTTATTACGCACACAAAGAAGTAGCCCTTTAACAGGAAGAAAGGAAGGAAGGAAGGGCCAGCCCACCTTCTGAAGGAAAAGTCATCTCAAGAAGAAAATAAAGGGGTGGGCGGGGCGGGTTGAGTGCGGGAGACAGACCCGCCAGGGGCATGACCCCAGTGCAGCCCGACCCCAGCGCGCCCTCGGGAACCCCTGGATTTCAGTGCTGGCAGTGCCTTATTTCACCCAACCACAGCATCAGGACATCGTAGAGTTAAGCATTAAATTTGCTACCAGGAAAGTATTTGTAGGAGCAAAGCTATAAAAACATTTCATCGTGAGGCTTTATCAAACTTGGTATAAATTAAGAGAATACTGGCAAGCCAGGCGTTGCGGGGAAAACCTAACACACGTTTCCTACTTTTTTCCAACTTTTCCTGGGCGGCTGTAATATACCACTTTTTGCTGCCTCATTCAGTGCATTTTAGACATCTCCCAGTTTGTCATCTCAGCTCTTTCTAACGTCTTTCCCTCCCCTGTGTTTACTAAAACCATAGGATTGTTCATTGTAGCATGCTAGGATTTTGTTTTCGATCTGGCTTTGAACATAGCACAAGTAGGTTGAATAGCACAAGATAGGCCGCTGGACAAGAAAAGAAACCTGTCCGCCACAGGACAGGGGCTGCGTTTGCATGTGTGTACATATACAGGCACATATTTATGTATAAATAATAAATCACAGGTGGTCTCCGGTCTTCGCCCGGCAAGGGCTTCTGTGCCAGCAATAGCCGGCATCCATCCGGGGAGACGCGTCCGAGACCCAAACCTGGCTTTGCAGCAACTTCCACCGGGGCCCGCCACCCCCGACAGGTCTGCGCATTCTCATCGCCTGCAGATAACCAAGCACTTGAGAAGCTGGGGGGGGGGGGGGGGCTGCGGCGGGGGTGTGCGCAGAACGCCCTGTGTTACCAAACGGCGAAGTTGGAAAGTAACTGTAAATAACACCACAAAGGGAGTGTAATATATTCGTTCAGCTCTAAGATATTATTTCACAGAAGCCTTAGGACTCTGCTTCATGTAAGAGACAATTACCAAAAAGCGCTTTAACATGCAGCGACTGCAGTAGGTTTCAGATCAGTCACCGCTAACAGATAGGGTAGTGTAAGCTTTACTACTGCGTTTTGTACAATTAACAGCTTATTATTACACATAACCAAAAAAAGCATGGTTTAACTGAAACATGTTTAACCCGATCCTTGTGCCTTAGGAAGTCACGCCCCCTCCTGGAACCAGCCTGAACTGCAGCCGCGGGTGCGGGTTGTCATGGAACGTGAACGTGAGGGCGGGGGAGAGAGCTCGCCCACCGGAAGAATGATTTTTAAAATGTTCTTCTGTATGATTATGTCTTACTTTTTTAACTCACAGAAAGAAACAAAAACCCGAAAGCCATGTTGTCACATGTGCACGTAGCTGTGAAGGGCTGAAGCTGTGTGGCTGCGTAGACACGTGGGCCCGCGCCCCGCGGGCGTCCCTCCTGCCTGTAGCCCCAGGGCCTGCCCCGCGCCCGGCACCGTAGACTTGCATGAAACATTTCTGGGGGATGTCACATGGAAAGGGGACGTTTGGTATTTGTGTCAGCCACCTTTGTAGTTAGGAAATAGATGTAATAAAGCAACACTTCCTGGCTGGCCGCTCTGGGCTGAGGGTGAGTCATTCCCGTGTGGAAATTCTGCCCGGTCGGGAAGCATGTTTGCCGCTGCAGGGACTTGCACCCGTGAGAAGTGCTTTGTGTCGTGGAGCTGATACGATCGCTCAGCCTGGAGGTGCGTCTTGCCCGTAGAGCTCTTCCCTCTTCCTTCTGCGTTTGGAGGGAGGCTGTCGTGGACGTGGGCGGGCAGCAGAGCCAGATGCTGTGAGCACAGCATCCAGGCCTGTGGGAGACGGAGCCTTCACTCGTGCCAAATCTCTCTGCTCGGAGAAATCGCCTGGGCGAGGCTTTGGCCACACACATACCCGCATGCCGTTTGACCTGTGTTTCAGCAAGACCACGTGTGTAAACTCGTCTCCTTCCCCTTGCTCCTAAAAGCCACTCCCCCTCCCACCCAAATCTCCCATTCGCCTCTGCGGGGAAGATAGTCTCAGTCCTTCGTAAGTCAAGTGTGAGACCTGGAACACCCAGTAATTACCGCTGTGAATTGTCAGAAACAATGCTTCCTTTGAGGACATTTGTAACGCAGGCGTCCCTGTGTCCTCTGCTAAGGCGTTTACAGGTCGAGATGAGCACTGGGGGGCCCTCACCCCCAAACGCAGCGTGCGGCCGGCCAGGTTCCTATGCTGTGCCCGAAGGAAGCCACACAAGACACCGGGAACTCTGCCGCGATGAAGGGGACGCAGAGGAGGGTTTGGTGGTCATTGGGGGAGAAAGAGGACCCAGCTGTTTGCACGCAGGCGGCGCCCCCGAGCCTGAGACACAGCAGTGTGCCCAGTCAGCGCCTCTCACGGACGTGGGATGCTGGGCTCCAGAGGGCACCCACAAACCCCCCGTACAGAGGGAACTGGAGCCCCCGCCGCCCCTCCTGGGAGCAGGTTGGCCGGGCTCGGAGGACGAGGCTTGTCACTGAAGAGACACCGGAAGCTGTTAGTTCCAAAGCGAATTTTTATAAACCTGTTTCCCCAGAAATAAAAATATAAATCTATAAAAATGATGGATGGTCTCTGCCAGAGGCTGGGCTCCTGTGAACACCCACTTCCTTCATTTTCGTTTCTTCTAGATTGATTCTGAGTAATTAGGAAATACACCCAGGCACTTATTTCCAGCGGGGAGGTGGCGTGTTTCGCCTTCAAACTCAGGCTGCCTTTTTCTGGGAGGCCGGGACGGATGTCGGCGTAAGCAAAGCTGGCCGACCCTCTGGAGCGTTGGGGCTCCCTCGCCTCCCACGGTGCCCTCAGTGACAGGGGTCACGCGGGCACCCGAGGACAAGCGCCTCCACCAGAGCGGGGAGCCCCGGGCTCGGGCAGCACGTGCCACTGGCCCCGCTTCCCCCTCAGGCCTCAGCCCCGAGACTCCAGCCCTGCCCGGGCCTGAGACTGTGGGGCATGAAAGAAATTCGGATGAACATAAAATTTCTCTTGTAACCAAGTGCAGCCTAAGCAAAAATGTGGGCCTTTGAGCTCCCTCTCAGTCTCCTCAACCGAGCAAAGTCCCGAGCGCGTTGGACAACTTTCCACGGTCCCCACCCCTGCTTCGAGGAGGGACCCCAACATAATCAACTGCTGCCGCTGATCCCGTAACTTCGTCTGGCCGGGTCCCAGCCAGTGATGTCGCAAGGAGCGTGTCTGGGAAACTCTGGTTCAATATTTCTTTAGAATCGTGTTTTCTGTTGGAATAAGTAGACTGTGTTTGCTTGGTGTGTTTGGAGAGGAGACACGTCAGGGAAGAGGACGGGAGAGGCAGGAGCTGAGATAAGGGACTCCTCTTTGTAGGAAGAGGGTCCTTGCTCATTTTCTTTCTTTTTTTTAATTAAGGTAAAATTCACAGATGAAATTAATGATTTTTAAGGAGACAATTCAGTGGCATTCAGCGCATTCACTGTGTTGTATAACCACCAGGTCTGTCTAGTTCCAAACACCTTCACCCCCACCCGCACCCCAGAGGGAAAGCCTGGGCCTCCCCGGCCGCCCCAGCCGCTGTGAACTGCACCTCCGTGGCTTTGTGTGTTCCACATGCTGTACACGCGCGGAATTCACTGAGCATCCCGATCCAAGGTTTGGCCACATCATAGAATTTATCAGAGCGTTACTCCTTTTTACGGCCGAATACCACCCCCGCCCCCAAGGTGTGAAAGCCCACACGTTGTCCACTCGTCGTCCGGGGACACCCAGGCTGGGTCCCCCTTGCTCTGCTGCGAGCGCTCGCGTACAAGCCTTTGTGCGGTCCCTGCGCTCGTCTCGGGGCACGGCCGCTGGGGAAGCGGCCACCGTGTGCTTTACTTTTTGAAGAGCTGTTTTCCCTTTGCCCGCCGCGCAAATTGTGCGTCCCTAAGGCAGACACGGGATCACTAACCTAATTTGGAATCGCACAGGAGAAGCACAGCATATTTATAATGCTTCAGGCCAGAAAAATTAAGTTAGCTCTCCGATGACCGAAGGCTCACGCGCGCCGGGGCGGAAAGCAGGCCTCGCTCGCGCCCGCTCTGCTCCCGCAGGGCCCGGCCGCCGCTCGGAGGGGCCGGCGGCGCCCGGTTGCAGGGCTTCACTGCACTTCGCTGGCACAAATTAAAGCAGCGGGTGAAGAGCCTGGGCGGAGACCTCCCCTGCCGGGCGTCGCGGGCGCAGGGAACCGGTCGGGACGGGGCCGCAACGCCGCGTGGCGCCGTCTTCACACGGCGGCCGTTTCCACTTGGCCGTCCTGCCCGTGGCCAAACGTCGCGGCCCCCGAACAGCGTCGGAGCCGGGCTGCCGCCTGCCGAAGGCGGCGGAATCGCCGGAGCACTTCTGTCCCCTGCAGCCGCTCGTCTTTTCTCCAAAAAGAAAGAGGAGAAATACCGACGAGACTATTTTGGAGGAAGGTGTAGTCGCGAACGGGAAGCGTGGACAGGCCGAGCTGAGCTGCCGCGCCCCCGTCCCTTTGCGGTGTCTGCGGTGGCCCGGCCCGGCCCCGGGGGAGCCGCTGGCCGCACGCCGGCCGCCCCGCTGCTCTTCCCTCCGAAGGCCGCCGCTGCCCACGCACTGCCTCCAGCTTCGGCCCAAAGGGCCCGCGGCCCGAGCGCTGTCCTTCCCCGTCTGCCCCGCTGCCCTTACGCTGCTTTCCAGAGTGAATCGTCTGGAGAGAGGTTTGCGCGTTGCGCCTGCGAACGTTCCGCGCTCCCCGCGTAGGGCACTCGCAGCGCCGGGCGGCCGCGCTCGGACCCGCCCACACCCTTCGCAGCACAGGTCTGGTGGCGCAGTTCCTTCAGCTCCTGTACGTGCGTGTGAAAGTGCTTTCAGTTCATCTGCTTTTTAACTTCGTATTTTAAAATAATTATAGATTCACTACAGGCTGCCCCAAAAAACGTACACGGAGGTCCCAGGGAACCGTCACATTTCCCCCCAGACGGGAAAGGGACACTGGCACGACTTACAAATGCGATTCAGGTTTCGTGAGTTTTGCTCGCACGTACGCGTGCGTGCCCGTGTGCGCGTGGCTCTGCAGTTTCCTCGGGTGTAGGTTCACGGAAGCGGCACCGGCACCGAGACAGAACTGCTCCCGGGGCCCGCGCCGCCTCCGCCCGGCAGCCACAGCGTCGCTATGTCTTAGGAGCAGACTCGCCCGGCCCGCGGCCATGCAGCGTGGTTCTCCAGAGGGTCGCCAGGGTGCGGGGGCCCCGCGGCGCATGCCGTGCCCCGTGGTGAGCGTGGACTTCGGCTTGCCGGCCCTTCACCCACTGAAGGGCGTCTGGGTCCCCAGGTGGTTGGCTGGCTGGTTGGATTTTGCCGCAAAAAGCCTCCCTGTTTCCATTCTGGCCTCGGCTTAAAAGGCTTCCCGGTGGCTGCAGGGAGGGGCTCAGGGAGAAGCCGGACGCCAGGGGGACACCAGGGGCCCCTCAAAGGCCTCTGGGCTCCACAGGCTCTTGGTCGTACTTGGAGGGGGAGCCTTTCACAGACACACCCGCCCAGCCCAGCCCAGCCCAGCTGGGGGGCCGCCCGCCTGCGGGGTGAGCCAGGTGTGGCCCATCTTCCTGGCGAGCGGCACCTGCTCACCCAGGATGAGGTTCTGCAGGAAGTCCCGGAGCTGGGGTGTGTGGGCTGCACCTGGTCCTGCAGATCCGCCAGGGCCTGGGGCAGGGCTTCTCCTGGCCCAGGAGGCTTCCCTGGCGTCCTGAGTGTCCCCCTCCTTTGGGGACGGCCTGTACACGTCCTGGAAGAGGCTGCGGCCACCACGCTGGTTTGGCAGCTTTGAGAGACACTTGTCACCCTCGCGCTTCTTCTCGGCCACCTCGGAGAAGAAGCGGCGCAGGCCCTGCATAGCCACTGCGTCGTGGTGGACGGAGGAGCCCAGAGGGAGGTAGGTGTGGGAGGCCACAGATGCAGGGCGGCCAGGCCGTTGACCGGGCCTCCAGCTCGGTGAATAATTCTGACGAATCTGGGAGCTCACAGTTGCTCGGCGGTGGGGAGTGAAGGCCCCAAAACGGTGCCGGCTGGTCTTGGAGGCCGACGTGGTGAGGAGGTTCTGAAGGTGGCGACTGGAAAGGAGGTTGGAGGGGGGTCGGAGGCTGGAAGGAGGAGTATCCCTGGACCTGTGCCATCCAAACCCTGTTGAAGCAGGGGACAGATTCAGGGACTGCCGTGGGCACCGCCTCCCCCGGTTTTTGGCTACTGTGAATGAAGGCGCTGTGAACATTGTACACATAAGTTTTCATTTTGGGTTTTGGTGAACATAGGATTCCATTTTTTCTAGAATAGAAGCCAAGAAGGCGTTGCTGGGTCATGTGGTAAGTGAATGCTTTGCTTTCTAAAATGTCCAGCTATTGTCTTCAGTTGCTGTTTTGTGCTGCACTTTTGCTAACAGCGCCCAAACGGTTATTTTTTTCACTTTAGCCACCCCGGTGGGCGTGCAGTGGTCTTTCACTGTGGTTTACGTCCCCCGATGGACGCGGTGCTTGACGTTCGCGTGTGAAAGGTCTCTTCCTGCCTTTGTCCATTTTCCAAGGGAATCATTTTGCCTTTCTGTCTTCTGTCAGGTTTCAGGACCTCTTTGTATGTTCTAGAAGTCCCCTGTCAGCTGCGTGGTTTGCAGACACTCCCCCCAGCTCATAGCTTGTCGGCCTCTTAAGAAGGTCTTTGGGAGAGAAGAGCTGTTTCCTTCCGGTGAGACCCAGCCTGTTAGCTTTTTCTCTCATCGGTCGTGCTCCGGAGGTCAAACCGAAGGACGTTTCACCTACCCCTAGTCCTGAAGAGTTCCTTCTGTGTTTTTTCCTAAATATTTTTTAGGTTTGTGTTTTAACATTTCAACCATGATCCATTTTGAGTAAACTTTTGGTCTAAGGTGTGGAGCTCGGGTCCGGCTTCGTTGCCCGCCGCGCACCCGATGGCTCCAGCACTGCGTTTCCGCCATGAGCGCGTGGGTAGGGGCCTCCGTCAGTTCCCCCCCCGGCCCCCGCCGGCCCAGTGCTGCGTCTGGGAGCCTTGCAGTCTCTCTAGTGGGTCTTCCCACTGTGGTCGTCATTTCCAAAATTGTGTGGCTATTGTAGGACTTGTTTTTTCACATAAGTATTAGAATGCATTTGTCCGTCTACAAGAAGCCTTGCTGGGGTGTTGATGAGAATTCTGTTCAGCCTGTAGATCAGTTCGGGGAGAATTGGCCTGTGCACTGTGTTGAGTGTTCCGATTCGCGAACATGGTATGGTTTTCAGACACTTTTCCGCTTTTTTTATCCTTATTAAGATCTTTTTTATGTCTTCCATCTGCATTTTTTATTTTCAGCTCCATTGGGTTTACACCCTAGTATATATTTCTCTGCCTCAGTTATAAGCGGTATCATGTTTTAAACTCCTTTCCCATGTGTCCGTTGTTGGGATATAGAAATGTGGCCCATTGTGTGTGTCAGCCTTTATCCCGTGACCTTGCTGATCTCGCTCATTAGTTCTAGGAGTTTTTTGGTGGGCTCTTTGGGATTTTGTATGTGGATGACCATGGCATCGGCAAATAGGGATGTTCTCCCTTCTCCCTCCCCAGCACATACGCCGTTCGTTTCTTTTTCTTGCTTTATTGCGCTGGTGAGAACTCATTTGCTATGTTGAGTTAGAGGGGCAAGGGTGGACATCCTGGCCTGTTCCCAGTCTTAGAGGGACGCTTCCCCGTCTCCCCGTGGATGGCGGGATTCTGCAGACGTCCCCCAGCAAGCCAGGGAAGTTCCCCTCAGCCAGGCGAGAGGCTCAGTCAGTGCTTTTGTCCAGGACTTGATAAGGTTTTTCTCCTTCAGCGCATTGACTTGTGGTTTATGTTCACTTTCATGTTTTTAAAGAACTTAATGCTTTTTGAAAAAAAGATTTTATTTGTTTTTAGAGAGAAGGAGGGAAGAGAAAAAGGGAGAGAAACATTGATGTGAGAGAGAAACATCGATGGGTTGCCTCTCACACACCCCCAGCCGGGGACCGAACCCGCAGCCCAGGCCTGTACTTGGGCTGGAAATCGAAACCGTGGCCTTTCGGCTTGTGGGAGGATGCCCGCCAGGGGTCCGGCCAGCGGGGCCACTCTGGTCAGGGCCCCTCGTTTTCGAAAGATGTTTTCATGGCCATAGAATTCTCGGTGCTTAACCCTTTGGGTGCTGCAGGGCTGTTCCTCCGTCTCCCGGCTGGCGTTGCTTCTGATAAGAGCCCCGCCGTCCTCCTCACCCTGGTCTCCCGCCGGCAGCGCGGGCCTTTTCTGACCACCCGCAAGGGCCTTCTCTCCATCCCTTGTCTGAAGCAATTTGATTATGTAATTCGGTGTGATTTTCTTCATGTCTCTGGGGGTTTGCCGGGCCTCGGAGATCAGCGGGTTTATAATTTTCATCAAATGTGGAAAATTTGAGCCGTAATCTCTTCCCGTGTTCCTGCCCCTTCTCCAGCAGCTGGATCACACACACGGGGGCGGGGGAGGGCAGGGGGCAAAAGCCGGTTTACCGTCGCAAGTACGCGAAACACAGAGGTTATTCTCGTATTATCACTTATTAATTATTGTATTGTTTCCCCTACGAACAGCTGTAAACCCGCTCTCGCCCCACCCCGTCTGTGAGGCCGTGTGAACTGGCCCACAGCTCGCTCGCGCTCTGTTATTTCAGGATGTTTCTGTGTTTTATTTTACATAGTTTCTAATGCTATGTGTTCAGGTTGAGCAATTTTTCTTTTCTGCCGCATGAAATCTGCTGTTAATCTAGATAATTCCAACACTATAGTTTTCAACTCTAAAGGTTTGGTTTGCATTGTTTTTTCTTTTATTTAATATCTGGTGTTCAGCCTTTCCTCTGATTTCTTCAACGTGTAGAAGGGTTAGGGTAACAACCGTTCTAATATCCGTGTTTGCTATGTTGTCACCCATTTACTTTGAGATGATTTCGACAGACTTTTTCATTTCATTAGGGGTCACGTCCTCCTGCTCTTTCGCACCCCTGTTACTTTCCGATCCGAGGGGATACATTGTGAATGTTACCCCCGTGAGGGGTGGGTCTGTTTTGTAGCCTTACCCAGGCCTGAGTGCTGTTCCGGGGCGCCGCTGAGCCCCCTTGGCGAGCGTGTGATCCGTTGGGTCTCCCTAGCTTCAAGCTTTGTCAGCCAGAAACTGCACACTGTTTAGCCTCGGACTGACTTTTCCCACCTTTTCCCCTTCTGAGGACACCGCCTGGTGCCGCTCTGGGTGGGCCTTTCGCAGGGCCAGAGGGTTGGCCCCCCTAATCCTTCCTGGTGGCTCCTCACCAGCCTTGCGGGGTCCCCCCAGGCCCATGTCACTGGTGTCCAGCAACAGCCCCCACAGACGCCGAGCCCTCCTCCCGGGCAGCTTTCTCCATGACAATGACCATGACCCTCCCGGGTGCCTCAGCTGCCGCCTACTGGCTTGTCTCCTCCACGTTGCTGGGCCGCGCCCAGCCCTGCCCGGCCCCCGCCCCTCTGCCCGGGGGCCGGGAGACCCTCCCTGGGCTGTGAGCGGGCGCAGCCATGGGCTCACCTTGTTTGTCTCCCCCCTCAGGGATCACGGCTCTTTGTTGCCTAATGTCTAATGTCTAACACATGTTTCTTATATTTTTTTTCCATTTTTCACTTGTTTTGGTAGGCGGGTAAATCTGGTCCCTGTTAGTTCATTTTGGCTGAAAGCAGAAGTTCTGATGCTTGATTTTTCAAAGTGTCGTTGGTAGGCCAAGTTGTAGTCGGAGCAGCAGTCAATCTTCCGTTTTCCCCGTGTTTTATATCACACAACAATAATGCCATTCACGGGAGAGCGGCCGTCTGGCCAAGAGAGGGCTGCGATCACCAGCTGTGCCCTGGGGCCCCGTATAATTTTAATCGGAAGGGAAAGCATCAAACGGAGGCTGAAAACCAGCCTCAGCTGCCAAACGCGCTTTTTCACCTGGAGGAAGAACAAAAGCGTCCTGGGGAGGAGACAGAGGTTTCCACGGGTTCTCAGAGAGCACCAGAGCGCAAAAATGTGTCTGTCCGGGCCGTGCGGGAGCCTTCCCACATGGCCGGCGTCACACTGTCACCGGGACGGGGAGTCGGCCCGGCTCCTTGCTGCAGCGTCCTCTGGCTTCCGCCCTGCCACCCGCCGCACTGTCACCATTGGACCTGGCTCAGAGACACGGGTCTCGCAGCCACAGCCCCTCGGGGGCCCAGCAGCCTCCCAGGGACAGCGCCAGGACCTCATGCAGCGGACGTGGGCTGAGACTCACGGGGGACTGGGCACAGAAAGTGAAGGTGGCTGAACGTTGTGGGTGTCTCTGGCCTGTGTGTCTTCTGTTAACCGAGAGGACCTTCGCTGGGGATTTGAAATGACTGGACGTCAGCGACATGTGCCTGGCTCAGGCGTGCCCTCAGGCGCTCTAGTGAGGGAGGGGTCACCAAGCAAAAGGCAAGGACGCAAGCCGCACTCTGCGGACACAGCTCTGAGGACCAGGACATCCCACCGCAGGCCGTCTTGCGACTCTGTCACCGTCCGGCAGCAGAGGGTGTTGCAACCCAGCGAGGCCTCGGGGCACAGGGCCCCTGAGAGCAGCTCTGGTCAGTGCTCAGCCCTGTCCGGACACCACCCTTGATTCGATGCATCCAGGTGCTTCCTGGGGACAGTCAGCAAGCCAGGGCTGCACTGACCGTGGGGCCCAGTGTGAGTGGCGAGGCCTGAGCCCGAGGCAAGGGGCCCGGGTCGGCCAGGATGCGGAGTCAGGGCGCGGCTGTCCCGGGAAGCCCTTGTCCCTGTCCCCGCACCCATGAGCCGCCCAGCTGCAGGGGCCTTGGAGTTCGTGCTGCGCCCCCCGCCCCTCACACCCTCCCAGGCCCCTTGACCCTCGGGGCCCAACCTCAGGCTGCCTCACGCCTGTCAGTGGCGGCTTCCTGAAAGAAGAGGGTCCCGACCAGTGCACTGGGCCACTGGGGGCTGTCCTGTATGGGGCCTGGGGAGGGGTTCCCGGGTGGGGACGGTGGAGCATTTCTCAGGCACTGGCCCCCGCGTCCCAGTCCCAGTGACTCCTCCACTCAGAGCCCGCCGGCCGGTGACCATCCCATGTCATCTCCCCACACTGGGTGGGGTGAGGTGGGTGGGACTGGGGGGAGCCTGACCGTCCCATCTGGGCCCTGACGGACCCTCTGCTCATCCTCCCCCTGCCCGCCCGCCAGGCCGGCCACAAGGAGGCGGCGGGGTCTGCTCGGTGTCCACACCTGAGCGGGAGTGGGGCGTCCAGACGGCAGCATCCAGCCCAGGTCCCCACACACACCGCGGGTGGGTGGCTGCGCAATGAGCCCCCAGGCCCTCGGGCCCCCCCCCACCCCAGGCTGGGCCTGTGGAGGCGGAAGGCCTGGGGTGGTCAGGGGTGGGAGCTAGACTTGCTTGCGGCCACAGGGAAGAAAGGGGGACACCAGGGTCAGGGCGCTTCGGGCCACACAGTGGAGCAGAGTGTGAGGACAGAGCGCCCCCCCCGCCCCGCCACCAACAAGGTGACCTGCGACCCCGGGCCCGGGCCCAAGACCTCGCCAGTCACCCTCTGCAAAGGGGCTGCATGTCACCCAGGTGCAGCTCCTCATGAGGACAGTTCACTCACAAGCCAGCGAAGGGGACAGACAGGCTCCCTGAGAGACTGGGGCGGAGGAGCAGCCCCTGGGGCACCGAGGGTGGCAGCAGGCGCAGGTGGGAAGGTGCTCAGCAGAACCCAACCTGGCTTGGACTTGGGGTGCTGACGTGGGAGGCCGCCCCGTGCAGAACAGGCAGAGCCGGGCCCTCGTGGGTCCCCACACAGCTGCTCGGCCACCCCGCCCTGCCCCCCACACCCCAAGCCCTGGCCTGGGCTCCAGGCTCCAAGGTGTGGCCCCCCTCCGATGCGGGTCCTCCCACCTCCCACCAGGAGTCCCGGCACCCACCTGGAGGACGGGCTTCGTTTCTTTGACGGACCCTTGGCTCTGCTCGGCCTGTCGCTGGTCACCTGAATTTCTGCTACTTCTCAGCACCTCCTGTTGGGACGTGCCAAGGAACTTGGGCAAATTGGTTCCAATTAGCATGACTGTAACCCCTGTGGGCACATGGGGCCCCCACTTCCCTGTCTTACCTCATAGCCAGGTGCCTTGTAGGCCTGTGAAGGGCAGTAGGAGAAAAAGAAGGAAAGTGCCAGAAGAAAGAAGAGAAGATGGAGGGGTTCATTTGCTGCGTCCCCAGGATGCCGTAGGCAAGTCCCCTCCCTGGCGGCTGGAACAACAAAAGTGGGTCCTCCCCAGCCCCATGGCTGCCTCTGACCCTGGCGTTCCCCGAGCTCTGCCTCCACCTCCCCGCGGCCTCCCCGCATGTCCTTCTCCAAACCTTCCCCAATTATGAGGCCAGCACTGCACTGGATGAGGGACCCCAACTCGAGGTCGTCTTAACTGATGCCATCTGCAGCCGCCCGTCCGCACTTCCGGGGCCCTGGAGTAGGACTTCTGTGTTTGCATTTGGGGGACACAGTTCGACCCTTGGCAGAGGTCAGCTTGCCGATGCCAGTCAGTCACACACGAGGTCCCAGGCTGGTCCGTGACCACTCCGGGAGGCCTGACCTGCAGTGGTCACTGTCCCTCCTGGCCGGGAACCGCGCCTGTGAGTGCGCTGACCCGTCCGTGCAGGGTGGTCCCGGCTGTAGCCGTCTCTCCCTCCGACCTGCCTCCCTTCAGCTCCTCGTCATCGAGACCAGCTCTGTTTACTGGTCACGTTTCTCGATGACAGTTGAGACTTAATTTACAATGAGGTAGACAGAAAGTAGTCCAGCTCACACGGCATTATCTTCCTTTACAAGCCTCATTTAATCTTAGAAGAGCGAACAGCTAGACAGGACTTCTCTAGAAACTTACAGAAATGAAAGCTGTTGTCTGCCTCAGACACGGGCCCCAGATGCCACCTGGCCTGCGCCTGCACCCCGGCCACCCTCTCGGAGCCAGAGGGTTTGGAGGCAGAGCCCGCCGGGGACCGGCTTTTGGAGCTCTGGCCCTAGGCTGCCTTGGGCTGTGACCCTGCGAGTCCCCAGGTCTATTCCTGGGAGCCCGCCCTTCTCCGGGGGCCTGAGGCGCAGCAGCACGAGGGACCCCGCTGCGGCAGTTCTGCTTTAAGTCCTCTCATGTGCCTCCCCTGGAAAACACTGCCCATTGTGTCCACAGTCCCCTGCTTGGCTGCAGCTTCCCCGGAGCCTCGGGGCTTCCCCAGGAGGCGGCCTGAGGACACAGGCTTCTGCCCCTCCTGCTGCTGGGATCCTCTGGCGGGGACCTGGAGACCTCAGACTGGCTTCCCATGCGATGCTGACCCGTAGCTGTTCATGCAGGTCATGATGTCGTCCGCAGTGCCTCCAAGCCTGGACCGCAGGCCACCAGCCCTGGAGAGCAGTGCCCGTGACTCAGTGGGGAGGAATGTGCTGCTTGGCATCTGCTCCCAAGAGCGGAGCCGGCGTCTCCATCTGAAGCCGTCCTGTGTGCGTGCACAGTGGCCGGGCAGGCCCTGCTGCTGTCCTCTGCCTCGGACGGGAGGGCGGCGAGAGGGAGGAGGGACCAGGGGCCTCCCCGAGGGGCCGGGAGCAGGGGCCAGAGCCCCGGGTGATCCCCAAGGGCCCATGGAGGAGATACTGTCACTGCATTAGCAGCCACACCTGGGAGGTGGGAGAGAGTGACATGGAAATGTGTGGTAAATTCCCCAAAAGCCATGTAGGCTTTGTCTTGCGAACGTGACGCTAGGTGAACGAAGCCCTAATGCCGCCTCCCGCTTGGTGGGGCCGCATTTCTGTGGGTCACACACCTGGGAGACACCAGCAGTGGGACCCAGCACACCTGGGCGTTGGCTCGGTGACTCAGGGAAGGGCACCACCTACTGAGTCACTGTGTCGGCGTTCCACACCTGCTCGGCCTGGGAAGCCACTCGCCGCAGGCCGGCCCCGCCTGGCCAGGGTCCCGCGGAGACACAAAGAACACATGGAAGTGGCCGCGGTGGCTTGTGGTGGTTTTTGGCCTCCGTGGTAAAGGCTCAACATCTAATTAAACACCCGTCAGGCGTCCCTGATCGCCGAGTCAGTGAGCGAGTAGATGAATAAACCAACAGCTGAGTGAGTCCGTACTTGAGAAAGGGGTGGGTGACAGGGACCCCGCCCTCAGCCCGCACTCCTGAGGGGCCAGGTCAGGCCAGCGAGGCCTTCGGCGTGGGCTGCGTGACCGTGGCACTGGCAGTCGAGCGTGACTCCGCTGCCTTGTCACTGTGAGGGTCAATGTCCTGCGCTCCATGGCAGACCTGACCCCAAACCTGTGTTAGGGCCCACAAGGCCGCGTCTCGTCCCCTCTGCTCCTCCATGGCCTCACATCATGTTCCCTCTGGGCCACACTGAGGTGCACGTGACTCGCAGCTCCAGGGTCACTACCGTGAAGAACTGTTGATTCCTGTAGCATCACGCCGCCCGCTCCCGTGCCCACGGCAGACGTCACTCTTCGATGGCAACCGCAGCGCACTCACCCACCGAGCCCAGCGCCCACCCGTGGGAGTAACGCACAAAGCGCGCCCTCTCTGCCCACCTGCCTGCAGCTTGTGGCTTGAAGATGCTGACGACGGGATTTCGAGCTTAGCTGGTACAGAGGGGACATCAGGGATGTCTGGCTTCCCAGAAATCACGTGCCACGCTGCCCTGAGGAGGGCTCTGTCCTGGGAGCACCCTGAGAAGCCGCGGACTCGCGCGGCGGCTCTGCAGGTTAGGGTCCGGCTCCTTAGCCGCCTGGGGCATCGGCCTCCTCGCTCAGTGGGAGGCGGTGCCACCCGTTGTCAGGCAGCTGAGAACACGGGGCCATCCCATCCCCGCCGGTTCTCACCCAGATTCGTGTCTGCACAGTTAGGCTTCAGATACCCAGTGAGAAATCAGCCTGCGTCCCAAGCACAGCCATAGTGACCTTCCGAGCCCGGGTGGCCGGCCAGGCAGCCGGTGAGGCCTTCGAGACACTTGCAGAAGGCGACCAGTGTAACCTTGGAAAGCCAAGGTCTCCCTCTAAGGGGCTGGCCTGCCGCCTGACAGCTTTGCCAAGGCTGCCCCTCCCCGAACAGCTCCTGCCCCGTGATACCCACCTCCACCCCCTGGAGGCCTCCGAGGACCCAGGGGCATTAAAAATCGCTCTTTAAACTGTGCTTGTCTTCCCTCACGCTAAGGGGCGGCTGGAACGCACATCCCGGACGCTTGGTGTTCATGCGAACTCGGCTACGTCCTTGACCCGTCCCCAGCTTTTCAGTCAGCCATGAGACGGACCGCACCAGGGTGGGCCGCGGGCTCCCGCACGGAGCCCGTCCATCCAGCCCCGGGTCCCAGCCCTGAGGCCAGTGACTTCTCCCCTCCTTCCTTCCTCCCCTTCTCTCCCTCCTCTCTCTCCTTTTATTATTATTATTTTTTTTTTTTTTTGCTGCAAAAAAAGCTGTATTGTTTCCGCTTGTTCCGTGGTGGAGGGAGAGGCTCAGGCCGGGCAGGGCCCCGGGCTAGGAGGTCGCCCAGCCCAGCCCCCGGAGTGCGGTCTTCGGGGTGAGTCTCGCCGCCAGGCTCGGGCGGGGTTCCAGCAGGTCACAGCGGGGGGTCGTGCGGGGGGTCACGCGGGCAGGATGCAGACCAGCAGAGCCTGGCTCAGGCCTGCCAGGCCAGGGCAGCTGTGTAGCACTGGGTGCAACCCCACCCAAGCAGGATGGCTCTGCACCTGGCCGGGGAGCCCCCAGCAGCCTGCCTTCCCAGGCCGGCTCGTGGGAGGACGGCCCGCACCCTCCTCATCGCCCCGGAAAGGCGAGCGAGGAGGCCGCAGATGCAGGCGGACCAGGCCGACAGTAGCCTTCCGCACTGCAGAGGATGAGTCTTGGGGACCTAGGGGCTCAAAGATGGTGACGACAAGCCACCAGCCACGCGAAGGGTGTCCGCTGGCCCCAGAAGCGGGGGGCAAGCTGTGACTGGGGCCTGTGCCGCCCAGTGCCGTTATAAGCAGAGGGCAGGCCGGCGTGGCCACCGCTCTTCCCTACCACCAGCTCCTTCAGGGCCGATGTGGCTCCCGCTCGACCGTGACTGACCTTGGCGCCCCGCTCTCTGCAGCCCTAGCTGCCCCCACGCCTGCAGTCGGCGCTCAGGTTGCCCAGTTCCTTCTGAACTCAGGGGCGGCCAAGCCCTTTCCTGCCTGTCATAACTCAGGGCCTTTTGAAAACTTAGACACTTTATTTCACATAAAACAAAACAAAACAAAACGTAAACACCCTAGAGCTCCCTACAAAGTTAACTGAAATTATTTAGATTATCAAAGTGCCATTAGAGCATAATTTTGATTCAAACGAGTGGGGTCCAGGGTGTTCCCTGCTGTCCGTGTGAGTGAGAGTGGGGTGCCCTCGGCATTGTTAGGGCTTAAGTGGCCAGAGCACTTGTCGCGGCTCCGCTGTTTTCTGAGGCTCCCTGGTGCCGTGAGAGCTTGGGCTGAGCCCCACGGGGCTGGGGCAGAGGCGTCTCGGCCGGCTGCGAGGCTGGGGCCACCTGCAGGCATGGGCAGCTGCGCGGACGCCCCCCAAGCTGCACCTCCCCGTCCGTGCGCTTGGTGGTGTGTTGTACCAGGTGGCGCCCTGGGGCCCTGGCACCAGGCAGCCTTGGGTTTGAGGTGGGGTCAGCCACTGCTGTGCTCCTGGGTGACGGGGTATGTGCTGCTCAACTTCTCTGTGCCCAGTTTTCTCTCCCGGGGCAGTGGGGTAACAGCGGCCCCGCCTCTCAGATGCTGTTGCAGGGATTTGGAGATTCGGCCGGTTACTCCTAACCAGGGGCGGAGTCCTGATCGGCTCACGGCGGCCCCTTCAGTCCCTGGCTCCTCGTTCTCCCTGGGGGGTCTGACCCATTTGCCAGGGGCCGGTGCCATCCCCACCCTGCTTTGCCAGTGCTCCCCATCTCCCCCACACATGGCCCCCACTTTCCTCACGAATCCAAAACCAGGCCCCGGGATGCAGAGACTTAGGTGCTATCGCCGACGGTGCAGAAACATCGCTCCAAGCTTGGCATCGCCCGTGACTGTGCTTCCACCGCCAAGAGTTCAGGCTCCTCGATGGCGTGACCCCGACGTGCAGTGGTGGGTTTCCATCCTTGGCCCCGAGGGGCCGCCGGCCACCGACTTCTCACCTGAAGCGCCCTGGACTCGGGCGCCATCGGGACAGGGCCCACGGGGCTCGGCCGGGCCAGGACGTCGGACCCGGACCCTGAGGAGCAGCCTGGGACGTCACTATGACGTGACAGCACCCCCGTGCAGACGTGCTCTTGGCTGTGGGGTCGGAGTCCCGGGACCCGCGTGACACTCAAGGGAAGTGACTTTATTTCAGAAACACCCCTTGGCTACCGGCCCATTCTTGGCTGCTCTGGCCTCTCCCATAATTGTAGTTAGAATGGTTTAACCGGATACGAACGTACAGTTTTGAGTGTCCTCAAGACTGGCCCAGCCGCACTTCCTCGGCCTCGTCCCTGGCGACAGGCCCCTTGCTCCCCTTCTCCTTTTTGTCGCTTGTGTCTTCCGCCTCTTGCTGAGTGCGGGCCCACCGCTTTCCACGTTCCCTTTCCGCCTGCTTCCGTGATGCCACAACTGGCCCTACTGGGAGCAGCGCCCCCATGCTGACCGCCCAGCGCTGACCTGAGGGCCCTGGAGTGCCCTGCCCCTGTCACCTCCCGTCCTCACGGTTGGGACCGCCACGTGTCAGCTGCGATCGCTGAACTGAACCTTCGTCCTGGCTTTCTGCCCTGTCCTGGGCAGGGACACCGGGGAGTCGCAGCCAGCGTCAAATCTCCATCCACCTAAACTGAAGGACAAAGTCGCCGGAGGAGAAACGGGGGAGATGTGGAAAAGGCGGGTGGCCCACAGAGCGAGGACCCTGAGCGCCAGGGCCCAGGCGGCCACGTCTGGAAAAGGTTCCGCGGTTTCAGGGAAGTCGGGCAGAAACCGGAGGACGCGATCCCGTCCAGGAACAGCTCGGCAGAGCCAGGCCTTCGAGAACGGCTGTGGGACGCTCACGTTCTCTATTACTTCCTCCTGAAACTCCGCTAAATGACCACAGGGGCAGAGGAACCAGGGAGGAGGTGACTGCCGACAGGAAGCAAGCAGGCGGGGGAGGCGGCAGCCCCACACAGGGGTGGCACCGCCGGCTCTGAGGGAAGCGGTGGGA
The DNA here is from genome assembly GCA_004026545.1 of Mormoops blainvillei. NCBI lineage: Eukaryota > Metazoa > Chordata > Mammalia > Chiroptera > Mormoopidae > Mormoops > Mormoops blainvillei. Next base: position 68,114 of record PVJD01000922.1, on the reverse strand, counting down.
CCCACAGGCCCCCTGCCCAACAGGCCGGCGGCCCAAAGGACTCATGCTCTCCACCCCGGTGGTGGCTGGGAGGAGTGGTGAGCCAGAGGTGTCGGCACAGCTGCAGGAATGTATAGACAGGCATGTGGTTAAGTGACAGTAAACGGGCTGCACCCCGAGACCTCTGCACCCCCTTCCTCTCTCCCCAAGAGCTTGCAGAGCGGAACACAGGCAGCTTACAAATGCGGGGACTGGAGTGACATGGGGTCCCAGATAGCAACGTGGAGCCTGTGAGACGGGGAGCAATGTCTTACTGGGTTTTAGGAAAATAATTCCCTCTCTAAAGTTCTACTCCCACCCCTGTGTCAGTCGAGCATGAGGGAAGAGATGTTTTCCAAAAAGACACAATGGAGGCTCCCCGGGGACGTGCACCATCCACACAAGAGTGGAGGTCACGGAGCAGAGGCCCGGAAGCCTGGGCACTGGGCCCCCAGCACAGGACATGCTGGGGACAGCTGTGCTGCAGCCAGATTCACACACAAGAGCAGAGGACTGCAGAAGGGTGTCCCCAAACCTGAAGCTAGTGGGTGCCTGGTGTGTCTCCCTGCACTGAGGTGGGTGACAGGAGCCCGGTCCTCCCTCTTGGTGCTCAGCCATTCTAGCGAGTGATGCTCACCTCACAGCCCAATACGGCTGCTTCAACACCTGCCATCATGCCCACATTCCCGTCTTGGGTCCTACCAGGCGGTTGCATGCTTCATGCCCACTCACGTGCACAGGTCCTGGTGCAAAGGAGCCTGGGAAATTTACGCCCTCCTCCACCCTGTGTTTGGGGACACTTTGGAGGAAGTGGGGACTAGAGGACAGTGAGTCTCTGGCTATGTTAAAAAAAAGAAACCCCCACCCTAAGAGGTATAAGCTCAAGTGTTTGGGGATGAAATGGCACATGCCACCATGCAGCTAAAGGTCAGTAAAAAAGTCAAAGATTTCCGTTCTGCCATCTGGAGGAGGACAGACGCCCCAGGGCGGAGCCCGCGGCCACTGCGCAGACACAGCAAAACGCCGCCCTGCACCTCCGCCTTCCAGGGCAGGAAGTCGGCGGACACCAAAAACCGACAAGTCTTAAATCGGCGGAGAAGCGCACGTTGTCAAATTGGGGGTGAAAGCAAAAAGGAAGTTGAAAAAATTGACAGTGAAAAACGGGGTGTGGGGTGGGGCCACTAAGAATGCTCTTTTGTTGTGGTGGTGGTGGTTTTGAGTATAAAAATATGTCCAAGCTTATGAAAAGTGTTACTTTAATAGAAACAAAAACTAAAGAAAACAATACAGAGACAGAAAAAGTGTCGCTTGATATAGCAAGGGGGCCTTAATGTGCGTACGAGGCAGAGAAATGAACAAAAACCAGGGACACGTGAGCCCCCAGCACCCGCCAGGTCCCCCGCCGGCCGGGCGCCCGGCATCTCAAGCTGCCTGGTTCCTGGAGGAGCCGCAGGCCCGCCTGGCTGGGCAGCCGTCCCTGGACCGTCGCTCCGAGCTTCTGGACATCCGATACCCCGGGAGCGGGAAGGAGGCCGAAAGCTTTAACCCCTAAATGCTTACGATTTTAAAATGGGATCTGGCAAATGATTAAACTGAATTGCAGACCTAATTGCTTTCACTTAAAATAATATTAAAGCAAATGTGATATTGTGTTTAACTTGGAGGAACACCGCCTTCGGCGGCGCAGCTCTGCGCTGATTCCTCACCAGGGAGGCTTCGCCCCACAGACCGCTTGTGCAAAGCCCCGTAAGAGGGACTCCTTGGTGTTTGTGAGTTTAAGGCGCATTTTTAAATGGAGCCAATGGCCACTTTGGGGAATTGTTCACCCCTATTTCTGCCTTCAGCCCCAAAAGCAAACAACCCCGCTGAAAGAGGGAGAGCGAGGGGCGCACACACTTCTGTCGGGGTGGCCAAATGCCACGTGAGCCGTGGAGTCAGGGTCCCCGAAGGGCTCCGGCCCGACTCGGCCATGGGGCCCCGGGGCCTGGGTGCGAGAGACGGAAACCGTGACTCAGAGGGGCCTCCCGCCCCGGGCCCTGCTCCAGGCGGCGGCGGCCGGGCAGGCGCTGCGTGCGTTTCTGGGCAGCGGGCACACGGTGGGCTCTCGAACATCTGGAAGCGGCGGCTCTGCTGGGCCCAGCGGTCAAGACGGAAAGGCCTTGGGAAGAACCCACGGCCACGGTTAGAGCCGCCGCGTGGGCCGCCTTGGAAGGAGCTGGGGGAGAACAGCGACAGGCGCACCTCGCGGTCTCCAGTTTCTGAGTTCACGCTCAAATTGATCTTTGCTCGGAGTTGCCAAAACAGCTGTTCACACGGCGAGGGCGGGACTCCAGGGGCCTGAACCCCCCCCCCGCCCCCCGGCCCCACCGCCCGCCCACCGTGAGCAGCAGCAACAGGCCGCTCCGCGGCGGGGGGAGGGGACAGAGGGGCAGCTCTGGCCTGCGTAGAGCGCGGGGCACTCCGTCCCTTTTTCAATAGTCTCGACTGGGAGGAGAAAAAAAAACGAGAGGGAGAGAGAGCGAGATGAAAACACATGGCCATAAATCTGGGATCTGTTTTTATTAGTGTTTCTATTTCAGAGTCTCAGTTTGGAAAAAGACTTTTTTATGCATTCCAGGCTACCCTGCGACGGTGGGGAGAGCGCGATAAACGCAAAAGTGAAAAAAAAAAGAAAGTCCTTCTCGGGCCCAGGAGAACACACCCTGGCACACAGCCCCTCGCCACCAGGCCCTTGTCCCGTCTAAGCCGACCAGTCGCACCTCTGCGCCGCCTCCCCAGGGTCACCATGCCAAGGCACCTGCCCCCGGGGCTCTCCCCCCACGCTGCCAGGGGCTCCGGCGGGGAAGCCACTGTGCGGGGAACAGTCAGGTGGGTGTTTCCCATGAACTGGAGTGAAAAGCATAAGGATGTGACAGTCTGCAGGGTGTCCTTGGCAACGAGAGGGGACCGGGGCTCCACGGTTATCTGGATGCACTGTGTCCTCCTGCACAAGCCCTGCTGAGCGGGACACGCGGTCTGCGGGTCACATTCACGGGACCGGGCCGAACCTGGGCAACCTCAAACTCGGCCGTTTGCCTCCCGCCCGGCCACGAAAGGACGGCTTCTGTCACGCTGTGTGCGCCTGTGTGCGCGGCGGGGAAGCTCTACTCCAGCCGCCAGGACGAGTAGGTGGGTTAATCTGCTCCAGCTGTGCCCTTGGTGGGGGCGGGGGTCCCCCCAAGCAGCTGCAAGCAGGTCCGAGTGTAAACCGAGTGCAGACGAGGGCAGGAGCCCCAGCCGTGCTCATGCCGCGGCCCAAACACGGCGCCTCCCCGGGCCTGGCCAGCCGACAGAGGCAGAAGGGAGAGGTTACTGCGAGCCCCGGGTATTTTGCGAGCTGGAGGCCGGCTGGGGAGGGCGCGGGCGCCAGCAACACCTCCTGCTGGCGGGCGTCCCTGGCAGCCACGTCCCCAGAATGACGTCCTGGTGGGTGAGCTGCATCCAGGGGCCCTGGACTCAGCCGCTGCCCCTGAGGAAGCTGGTGCCAGGAGGGAGCCCACCCCCCAGCCCCAGCCGGACAGGGTGGCTGGAGCCCAGCCCCACGCCAGGCCCCCGGTGCTCCCGCCACGAGGCGCAGCCTCCCGCCCAGCAGAGTGAGCAGGGAGGGTGGGTTCTGCCGAGGCAGCCAGGCAGGGGGTGGGGGGAAGGGAACGGGCTGGTGGCCAAGTGCGTCCAGGTGAAGTGACCGCCGGGGTGTCTGGGGCATCCACGGCCGAAGGGGCGTTCCCCAGGGGTTTCGTTGGCACCGACGTCCCTATTTTCACGCTCTTTCTGCTGGAAACCATTCAGGTCATTTTGCTTCTGAGACTTCGCCACGGGCCACGAGCCAGAGGCTCTTTAGTGGGGGCGGGGGGATAGGGACCAGACTGGAGCTGGGTCCACGGCCACTCTCGCACACCAAAGGGTGCAGAGGACACCGCTGCCAGGCACACAGTAGGTGCTCTGTGCACATTTGCTTAGTGAAGAAGATGGACGCCCTCCACGCGGTGGCAGCAGAGGGTGGACCGGGACAGGGTGCCCTGGGACAGGGAGGTGGGGACGGCGCCCACGGTGCAGCCACTCCTCAGAAGAGGCCAGACAGGCCAGGTGGCGGCGGGTGCCACAGCCCCAGGCACAGCCCCTGGGTCTCCCCAGAAATGCGACGAGGGGCCCGGAGTCGAAGGCACCCCGCGCTCTCGGCGCCTCCTCCATGGGGCCCTCGCTGTCTCTCTCGGCCACTGGCAGCCCCACGGGGTGCGCCTTGTTTCTTGGACTCGGAGCCAGAGGCACAGAGGGACTCAGCCCTGACCGATGGCTGTGCTGGCTGCGTAACAAACAGGACCTCGGACACTGGATCCGTTCCTCGGTCCCCGGGGGTGGGGGGCGTCCACTCGGACATGGCCACACCCCCGGTTTGGGGCCTCACGTGACTGAAGCCAAGGTCCCGGCTGCGGGACTGAGGCCCCCGCCCTCTGTGCCTGCCTCCCGCCCTGGGGCCACCTCCCCGTCAGCGTGATCAGTGGGTGATGCCAGACCCACCCCTGCCCACGGCCACCAGGCACTTCTGAGCCACCCACCAGGCTTCTCACAGGAATGACCCTTGGCCAAGGCCGTGCACCAGGTCCTCCCTGAAACCTGCAGAGACGTGGAGGGTCGCACACCTGTCCGCCTCCCCCTCCCGCGGTGACTGACCACCCAGCGCGGCGCCCGGCGGCCCCCAGGCCCCGACGCCCAGCAGACAAGACGCAGGGTGTCTGCGAGCTCAGCCGGCCATCTGACGCACGCCTCGGGCTCTGAAGAGTTTATGGGAGAAGAAGAATATGACATATCTATTAATTTCTTACACTGATCACAGTGAAATGATATTTTTGACAGGCAGGGTTAAATAAAATATAATATAAAAACTATAACTCCTTATTTTTATTTCTTTCATGTGGCCACCAGAAACCCTGACACCTCACATGTGGTTCCCATTAGATCCCCGTCCGACAGTGTGTGTCTAGAAATCACTGTAAAAGTTTCCACCTCCCGCCAGTTTTATGAGAATCATGTACGGTCCACACGTGTGGACACGTGGTCCAGGGAGCTCTTGTACTTGTCACACTTAGGATCTGGGGGAAACGGGTTTGATTTTTGTTTTGTTATGTTCCTTTTGTTGTTTTCCTATGAAAAATAATTTTGTAGAGAAAGACTGTGAGGTAGCACACGGTCTAGAATTATTTTTCTGCCCAGAGTCAGGACTGAATGCCTGACACCCGCCTGAGTGACAACAGAGGCCCACGGGACATGTGGGTGTGCACGTGTGTGCACACACGGGCACAGCGGAGCACAGACTGAGGGTGCTTGGTGCCTGGCATGTGAGCTGCCCGAGGAGGAAGTGACACAAGTCAGCCAGGGGCACCGAGGGCGTCCGCAATGGAGGAAGAGGGGCCGCGGTGACAGGGATGAAGACACCCTGTCTCCAGCCTCGGGCCCGGCCACAGCCATGCAAACAGTCGGCTGCTGGGCCGACCCCGCAACAAACCCCGCCTGGCGGCTTCCCACCCCAGGCCCAGGCCCCCGTCCAGCCGGACCCTGTACCCCCTGCTCCGCCTGTCAGCCAGCGAGGGTCGCCAGGCCGGGCTCCCCCGATGTCACGCGAGGCTGGGGACGGGCATGCGGACCACCACAGCAGGTCCTCCTCAGCCCTCCTCCGGGTCGCCAGCCAGCCAGCCCACGTGCGCCCCACACCCACCAACCCCGTCCCGCATTGGCAGAGATGTGAGGGAAGGGACAGCGGCTGGTCCTGCCCTCAGTCCTTTCAGATGGATTTGTTACTTTGACACGGACACATGGTGATGTGATGCCACATGGGACACGGACCACGCGTGTTATAACAGCAGGAGCCCGGCGTCCCAAAGGTCACAGGGCCAAAGGAGGCACCCCCCGCCCCCAAGTTTCTGCCTAGACAGCTGGGCCTCCTGCCCACGCGGGGTCACAGTGTGGAGAGAAGAAGGCTCCTCCCTGCCCCCCCGAGCCGGCAGGCCTCCCGCAGTCCCCAGGTGAACCCTGAAAGAAGAGGGGCTCACCAGCCCCCACCCTAGCCTTGGTCCTGTCGCAGGTCAGGCCCCTGCGGAAGAGTCCTCCAGTCCAGGTCTGGGGTCCCCAACAGTGCCAGGCCTGCTGGATGCAGCAGAGGGGATGGGACAGGGCCCCGCGGGGTAGGGGGGTACTCCCAGGCAGGGACCTGGAAGGATGGGCCCAGGCTCTGAGGCCCCACCTTCCCAGACACGCTCCCTGCTCCTGTCATGCTAGTTCCAAACTCTGCGTCTCTGACCGTCCTCAGGAGCCCCTCGGTGGGTCCCGCCACCGCGGCCCAAGCGTGCAGCCTACTGTGGGTTCGGAAGTGGGGAGCAGGTGTGGGTGGGAGCTGGGGTACCTCAAGGGCTGATGGAGGCTGGCTCTGTTTCCCCAAAGCTGCTCCCTGAATTTCCACTTGAACCCCAGGGAATGCAACCACATGGAGATCAGTTTGGTTTCAACAGGACCCTACTCTAAAACGCAGGTGGCACACGCAGCGTGGAAAGGCCACCAGCCATCCACACGTTCCTGTGGACCAGCCCCGTGGCTTCTTCTCTCCCGCCTTCACTCCAGCAGTGGAAGTGCAGGTCTGAGCTGGGGTGGGGCTCTGAAGAGGTCGAGGGTCAAGGGCCAAGGGGTCAGGTAGGCCTCGTGCCGCAGCCCCGTGTTGCCCCTGCCTCCAGACGCACCCGCTGCGGGAAGCCTCCTGGTGCGGCAGAGTCTCTGTGAGGCGGAGCCGAGCTCTGAGGAGCAGACGAAGCTTTGGGCCCAGCAGCTTGTAGCTGGAGGGCTTCCCGTTCCTCCTCGGGGGCTCCCTTCAGAGCCGGACACCCCCGTAGAACACGCCTGCGAGACGCGGCCGTCGCAGGGGCCACGGGGCCCGGCGCCACGTTCACCAGGACGTGTCTCCAGGGTGCACAGGGTGGGCTCGGACACACGCACCGCATGAGTGTACACACTTGTACCTGCACACTCGTACCTGCACACACCACACACTTGCACAGTCGCACATGGAGTCACGCATGCACACGTACGTGCACACGCACCACGTCACACAGCTGTGCACGCACCACACAGAGATGCTGACCGCACACACACACACTTACAGGTGCACACCACACATCACACTGTTGTACACATACCGCATGCTTACACAGGCACACAGCTGTATGTGCGTGTGCACACCTGTGCACACTCATGCGTGCACACTCACCTTGCACTACTGGCCCCAGGTCCCGCCCACCATCCGTACCCCAGTGCTGAGCGATACGCTTCCTTCCGACCCCCTTTCCCGCCTTCGTATTGGCCCCCTGGAGCTGAGAACGTGCTGAGCTGCTCTCACTCTGACCTGACCGGGGGTGCAGTTTCGGTGTGGCCTCCATCCTTGTCCTCAGCGGATGCTCTTGGTTAAAAGAAAGTTCATGGAGGGCACTGAGCCGTAACAGAAAAACGTCCCCGTGGCCGTGGCCCCGGCCCCAGCACTGAGCTCTGCGCCCACGGCCACTCACCGGCCGCCCGCCCTGGCTCCCCACTGCACACGGTCGGAGCAGCTACCGCTGGGGACGCCCCAGGGGCGCGTCTCACCCATGCTATTTGTGGCCAATCGCCTCTCCAGGAGCAACGGAGTCTGGGGAAAAGAGGCAAATTAAAACCTTGAAAAGAAACGCTGGGTGATGGGTGCATCTTTGAGCCTTTTTTCCTGGGAGCGAAAGGCCCAAGAAGCTGAGGGGTCTCGGCCGCGTGGGCAGGGCTGGGGCGGCTCTGGAACCCGCAGGAATCCTGATTTTCTGTTAATCCATTGTGTTAATGTCCTGAGCCGGCTGTAACAAATTACCACAAGCTGGGGGCTTAAACATCAGAAATTTGTCCCCTCCCAGTCCTGGAGACCAGATGTCTGAGATCAAGGGGCTACAGGGCCGCACTAGCTCCGAAGCTTCAGGGGCGAGTCCGTCCTGCCTTGCCTAGCGTCTGGGGTCCCCAGTGTTGCTGGGCTGTGGCCCCATCACTCAGTCTCCTGCAGAACGGGCTGTTCAGCCTACCTGTTCCTGAAGTGGTTCCAGTGCCATGGGCGCCACCCCCACCTCCCTCAGTCCTGCAGCGGGGAGCCACGGCCGCCCCCACGCTCCCTGACGAGAAAGCCGAGGCTCGGGGCAGATCCTAACCCACGCAGACAGCCAGGCCCAGGCCCACGGAGGCCCTCACCCAGGAGGCCGGGAGCCCACCTCCTTGCCTTTGGAAAGTTAAACCCTGGGGGGTGCCAGTCCCCACAAAGAGCACCTGCTCTCCTGGGGACCCAGCAGGGACCATGCAGCCTGTGTGGCCAGCAGACAGACGGGCCGGGTGAGGCAATGCAACGGGACAGTCGGGACAGCTGCGTGGGGCCCCGTCCCTCAGGACTGGCGGCAGCAGCATCTGCGCAGGGACCTCGAGGGCGTTGGTTGCAACTCCCGGGCTCCAGAGACAGTCACGCTAGCGCCAGGGGCGCTGGCAGCAGGAGGTGGGAGCAGCTCTCCTCGTCTCCACGCAGCTCACGGTCCCTCATTCGCGGATGCTCCCTCGGGCCCTGCCTGGTGCGGACGCTTCAGCTGGGACGGCACTGTGGTCTAGTATGTGGTCACAGCACTGTGGCCACGTGCCCGCCCTCCGGGCTGAGTACACCTGCCTCCCTCGGGAGGGAGTGGGGGAGCCACAGCAGCAGTGCCTCCCCCCCAACCCTCGGCGGGGCAGGGGTCTATGAGAAGTCGCCCCTGTGCTGTCTTTGAGTGGGAGACAGTTGTCTCCTGAGGCCTTCGGAGTCCAGTGTCCTGCGAAGGTGGGGTCATAGACAGCCAGCGGATGGAGCTTGTCACTGGACTCTGTGTCCTCACCCCCGATGACCAGCACACAGTGTTGGTGCCTCAGTCCGATGTGTGACCTGAGGCCAGCACCTCACACTGGAGCCGCCAAGCTTCCCCTTTGTGGCCATGGCCACTCCGTGGGGTCGGTGTCCAGCACACAGGGTCGTGGCCCTGCAGAAGGCCAGCAGCACATGTGCCGTCAGGGACCCAGAGACGTGGGGACCGACGGGGCCGGTGCCCTCTCCTCCCAGGCTGCGGCCCTGTCTCGAGGACTCAGCCACACTGACCCTCCCTCCTGAGCAGCTGGTCACCCTCCTTGGTTCCAGGATGCCTGACTTCTCATGGCTTCCCCCTCAGGCCCCTGGCAGGACGTGCGCATCCACCAAGGGGCAGGGAGGGGACCCAGGCCCTGCGGGTTGGAAGCAAAGTCACAACAGCAAAGGATCCTCAGAAACGGAGGCTTTGCCAGATTCCGGCAGTGACGGCAAACGCCCCACGGAGGTTCGGGGCCGGCGAGTGCCTGCGGCCCGGTCAGTGGCTCCCACTGTGGCCGCTGCCCCTGGACTGCGGCGGCCAGGCCGCCAGCCCCGCGGGCATGACGCCCGACAGCCTGCGAGCAGGCGCCGGGGGAATGGCCCCGGGACACGAGTGCAGGGCTGCCACGGGGACGCCCCAGGACACGGCGGTGGCACCACGCACGCCCACTCATGCGCCTCGCTCTGCAGCTGTCGGACCGACGCCTTCCGCTCCAGAGGCCGTGGCTGTGGCAGCAGAGCTGTTGCCACCGTAAAACACGCCAGACTGCAGGTCAGGCCCCTCTCAGTGTCCAGCTCCTCGAATTCGTGCCATCGCTCTCGGACACAAGTCTGCCTGGTGCCATCAGAGCACCAGCTGCCTGAGCAGCCCGTGTCCCCCGAGGGCCCTTGGACACTCAGGGGTCTCGCCGCCCCCCGAGGGCCTCAACAGCTCTGCCCGGGGGCCCCAGGGGCAGCAGCGCGACAATCCGTGAGAAACCCAAAGGGCGGCGGGCTTCGCCATCCTTGGCGACACGTTTTTCTGAAAACTCCCAAAACCGCGCTCCTCTTGGTGCACAAAGCTCTGCGTGCCGGGTTGCAAAGGTGTCTTCTCAAGACCACGTGTCCCCGAACATGTGGCCCCTGGGTCCTGCCTGCCACCGAGAGCCACGCACGTGCTGCGCAGGTCCCAGCCGCAGCCGCAGAGTGGCTCCGGGACACATCCAGTCACCTCTGGGCCCGAGAGCGATGCTGCCCGGTGAGACCTGTCTTCTCTTGCGGACAGCTCACAGCATCCGGCCAGTGGGTGCGGGTGTGAAGGCACAGGCCCCCTTGCTCCATGGCGCCCGCGCTGTCCTGGCGGAGGGGTTCCTGTCCGGCACAGCACGTCCTGTCCTGCTTCTTTCCGTTTTGAAAGCCGCGGGCACGTCCCAGAGGCACAGCCCCCGTCACAGCGTCTCAAACGTCCGCGGCGCTCGTGGGGCCTTACGGCCGTGTCCACGGCCAAGCCGTGTTTCCCCGTGGCCCCCACACACCCACCGTGGGCTGTGCTCACGCCCCCACCCCGCAGAGTCACCCGCGCCCCAGCCTCCCCGGGCCCCACACTCCTGACACTAGAACCCCCGGCTCAGGGAAAAATAAATCAGCCCCCAGCCCCACAAAGTCCAGCGCTCGTTCGCACACTGAGTTTATTCAGGGCACAGACGTGCCTCCTGGCGTCCGGGCTGCTCCACAGGCCGCTTGTGAGATGCAGTGGCCAGCCCTGCAGAGGGTGCTGGGTGCGGGACCGGCCCCGGCTCCCCCCGACCTTCAGGGCAGGCCCCGCGCCGCTCCCGTGAGCTCTGGGCCCCCCCGCGGAAGGTGAGCCCTGCGCTGCGGCAGCGCCGCGGCTTCTGGACTTAACAGACTTGACATGAGTTCCTGGCGATCCAGACACGTCGCGGCCCAGAGGCCACATGGGACGGTGTTGGCGGGGCAGGGGGCTGCGCGTCGCCAGCGCAGACAGGCTGAAATTTACGGCAGCGACCTGGGCCCCGTCGGGCCCGGTGACAGGGTGTTGAGTGAGCCGCTGCTTAGTCACCCGCGCGCGGGGCCAGGTGGGTGGGTGAGGAAGCGCGCGAAGGTCAGACAGTAGGAGTCTGTCTAGACGCTCTATTTTGGACGCTGCGCGTGGCGTTTCTGTAGCAACCCCTGCAAACACCAGCCCTTCGGCTGCAGTGAAAGGCCCTCCTCTCCCTGTCACCGGCTGGGGCCTCTCTGCCCACCGACCCCGTTCGGCCGCGGTGGCTGTCCCTGGAGCCCCGATCTGGGCGGACGGGGAGACCCCTGGGGAGGCCCCTCCCCTCCGGGCCTTTCTGGCCACGCCCAGCCCGGGAGGACGCCAGGCCTTCAAGAAGTTTGTCCGAGGTCCTCGGGAAACACATCCAGAGCAGAAGAGGCTTTTTCCCCTGGGCCTGAAGGGAAGGCTGGGTGACGGCCGGCCCCCCGTCACTTCTCCTGGGCTCGGAGCGGCCCTTCCGAGAGCTGAGGAGGGGGCGTCACACGCGTGATGGGCTGTCACTGCCTAAGGTCTGCTGGGAACTGAAGGGCGTGGCTGGGTGGAGAGAGTGGGGGGCAGGGAACAGGAGGGGGGCCGGAGGTCAGGGCTTGGTTCTGAGCCCCCGGAGCACAGGATGCCCACCACTGAGCCGTCTGGCCAAACGCCGGCAGGCCAGGTGCGACCTGCTCTGGAGAGCGGGGCCACGCCATGAGAGAAAAAAACAGCCCAATGAGCGAAACGGCCCTGAAGGGCGGGCTGGGTGCCTGACGTTTTCATGAGTACTGCTTTTACCGCCACCAGGCTCCCTCCTCTCCTCACCCCACTCGGACGCCGTCCAAACCGGCCTGCTCTGGACGCCTTCCCGCGGGCACCCGAGGAGGTCAGCCGGCACACCACCTCCAACTCGGGAGCCAACGGGCCTCAGTGCCGCTGGCCCGACTGACCCAATGCGTGAGCGAGCCCTGGGGACACGTGTGCCCAGTCACTCGGGGAAGCAGTCGGCACGCCGCCACCGGAAGCCCCAGACAAACGGCCCGGGCCAGGTCTCCACTCCCCATGCCCGGCTCCGGCCGAGCGCTCGGGGACCCAGTCCAGTTAGCGGCTGTCACTCGTCCTGTCCCAGGGTTCCCTGCACGGGCAGACCTAGCAAACAGCAGAGAGCTGGTCCCCAGAAGCCCCTCGGGCCCAGCCCCCCGTGGGCTCCCTTGGGGCATTTCCAGGCCAGGATGTAGGGAAAGCCCTTATCACTTTGGAAATCAAGAGCACATGGGAACCGCAGCAGGGTGGTCCGCCGCCGGGCACGGGCCTCGTGGGTGAGCCACAGGCATCTCAGCCCTGGGCCACAAAGCGGGGGGCCTAGCGCCCAGCAGCCCCCAGGAGCCGAAGCTCAGTCTCACGGACGGCGGCTCTGTGAACCCAGACCAGGGCCTGTGCGCAAACTGCAGCCCGGCAGCCTGAGCCCAGACCCCGCGGGAGGAACTGGAGACCAAGGTTTGAATCGAGGTCCACCTGCGAGGCGGCCCCACAGGACGCTGCGGGGTGAGGAGAGAGCGGGAGGGAGTGAAGGCCAGCTCGTCAGGCAGGTGACCACCGTGGGGACGGAGCTTCCCCCGAGCCGCCTCCCGGAGGCAGCCCAGAAACTGTTGCTGCCAGATAATTGCAGGGCACCTGGGGCAGGGGCAGGACTGGCACCAGCACAGAGGCCGTCCCCTGAGTGCTGATAGCAGGGTCCCCCGCATCTGCTGTCACGCCCAAACACACCCTCTCACACTAGCATCGGGTGAAGACCACGCAAGTTCCCTTGACAACCACTGACCCTGGGCCACAGGGGAGCTGGACGTAACTTGGGAAAGGTTGAAAAAAGCGGGTGTAGACCCGGGGCTTAAAATGGTGAGTAAGATGCCTCTGTCCTTGTCCGCCTTGAAGTCACTCGGAAAGAACAGGGAGCTAGAGAAGAGGAAAAACGAATTCTGGTTTTGACCAGAGCTGGAGATACAGGTAGGAGAGCCCACGAGGTCACGGGTGACGCCAGGGCGGGGTCGGCCCAGAGCGGGTGCTGTGGCAGGAGGCCATGGGCAGGGCCGGGACATGGGCAGCCGTGGGGGTCACGGGTGAAGGGAAACCCCCCGCAGTGGCCCGTCGTGGCCCTGGCCGGGCTGCCCTCTGCTGCTGGGGAAATGTCCCACCGTGTGCACAGAGGGACGGGAGAGGGGCCGTGCTGTGCAGCAGGAAGCCACTAACCTTCTGGAACACGACTTCAACCATCTCCCACGTGAACTTCTTGCAGACGGGAGTTCTGTAGGGAACTCACTGTGCTCAACGGCGATTAATAATCAAAACAGCTCTGTGCGAAGATACCACAAGAATCAAAGGAAAAGGAAATAGAAAAACCAAACAGCAGAGAACACACATCATCAAAGAGATACCCAGAACAGGCGGCCCAGTGTGGCCGGCCGCAGTGTTCTCAGAGCACAGACATGAAGGACGCCAGCGACCCCAGGACTTGGGGATGAGGCCGGCGCTGCCGCGTGTCAACACCAGACGAGGACACCACAGGCCAAGACAGCCACAGGCACGCGGCCCTGATGAACACGGATCGACAAATACAAGCAAACCACAGTCAATGGCTTGCTGTACAGATCGGACAACGCGGTCGCATGGGGTTTCTTCCAGGGAGGTGGGAACGGTTCAGCTCCGGTAAAGCAGTCACGTGATGTGCCCCATCAACAGTGTCCACAGACGTGGAAAAGCACTGGACAAAATGCAACGTCCACTCACGTAAACGCTCCCAGCAGGGCAGGTACAGAGGGAACTACCACGGCACCGTGAAGGCCGCCCGTGACGAGCCCCCCGCCAACACCATAACCTGGGCGACACGCCGAGAGCTTTTCCTGTAAGGTCAGGACCGAGACAGGGATGCCCACTGTCACCAGCTCCTCCACACGGTCCTGGAGCCCAGAGAAGCCGCAACCTCCGCGGCAGTCACGGGGCCACCTGGGCTACCGGCGGGCGACCACGCACGGGGGACCCAAGACAAGGGCACGCGGCTGCCCCTCAGTAACAACCGCCTTCACTTGGTGGTCTCTCTCACTGGCTGTGAAAATATTTTGTTGTTTTTCTTAATTTGGGGACAAGCCCGAAGAGGCAGCCCTCCCAGCGGCAGGGGGGCATTGACCTGCGTCTTGACCCTCAGTCTGCCCTTCCCTCGTGGCGAGGGAAGCCGCGCAGCAGTGCCGGGTCCCCGAGACGCCGGCGCCTCCGGCGCGTCTGGCTCTTCCCCAGCCCTCACGCTGGCTTCTGTCCAGGGGCTGAGGGCTTCCTTCTTTTTGTCCCTCTGCCTGCCCGGTCCCTCTCCTGGCATCTCTCAGTAGGTGGCCCGGGCAGGGAGGATGAGCCCACTGGGGCTGGGCGCCCGCGCCGTCAGAGGTAAGGTGCTCTGCTGGCCTTTGGCTCCCCGCTTCCGGGCCCAGACCTCCCGCTCTTGAAACTCCCACCCTGCTTCTGGGTCTGGGACCCCGCGTAGCAGGGAGCAGCGGGCGACAGGACTCGGCCACCTTGATGGGCTGAGGCCGGGCCTGCATTTTTAAGAACGTTTCATCCCTATTTGGAACGAGGCGGGGCACAAACACATGCAGCCGCGCCTGCCAGGGAGGGGCCCTCAGGAACCTGCTTCCACCTGAGCAGCGGGAGGTGGCGCCCCAGGCCCCCCCGCTGGCTCTGACATTGGCCCGCCCTGGAGAGACGAGCCCAGTCCCCACGTGGGGTCCTTCCCCCCAGGCCGCCTGCCCCTGCCTCGCTCGCTCCTCGCGGGCTCACTGCCATCTCCGCACGCGAAGGCTGGGTTTTCTCCCGTGCCGCAACTGTCAGGACGAAGGGGAAGGGGCTGTTCCCTCAAGTTCGCAGCCCAGCTGCAGGGAAGGCTGCCCTGAGCGGACAGTCGGACACACTACCCCAGTGGACCCCGTGCCGTGGGAGGCTGAGGCAGGTCCTCGAGCCATCGCGCGTCCCCTGATCAGAGGCCCTGCCTCCTGTGCCGGCCCCTCCTCCCACTGGTTTTCTGATCCCTCGTCCATCCATCCGTCACGGGGGCGGGGGCGGGGAGGGAGCCCTCAGCTGAGCCCGTCCTCCCGGCTGCAGTGAAGGGGCGCAGGTTTTCGCTTGAAACCATCTCCCTAAGAAATGCCGCCTGGTAGGCGGCGGTGGGTGGGGGTGGGCGCAGCGCAGAGATGCTGAGCGCCTGGGGGCTGCCGGGCAGGTGCACGTGACCCTGCAGGGAGGTCAGCTGGGGGAGGCAGCAGCAGGGGTCTGGCCAGCTCAGCCCAGCAGCTGCCCCCGCCCCTCCAGTGCCGTTGGGTGGCCTCACTGCCACTGAGACCCCAAAGCTCCGCCACACCCACCGAGGGGCCACCCTCGCGTCGCTGAGGCTGTGAACTGCAGCATGGCACGTCCTGGGGGCCCCGACCCGGTTAGTCACAACACCCCAGGGAGCCCTGAGACCCTGGGGCTTCACCACATGGGCCCCGCCCCCTCCCCCCCCCTGCTCCAGCTGCCTCTGCCAGGACACTGGCACCTCCTGCAGTCCCCATCCCTTCCCCCGGGGAGGGATGGGACTCCCTGCAGAGGCCACCCCCACTGGGGCCCCTGAGCGGGGAGCACGGACGTGGGAGGGTGTGGGACCTGCCGAGACGCGGCACAGGCCCTGCTTCTGCCGTGGGAGGCGGTGTCGTAATGGAACCACTGCGGCTCAGCCACTAATTAGCAGTGACCTTGGCAACATCCCTGGCCTCAGTTTCCTTCCATAAAAGGAGGGGCGGGGGAGGTGATGACTGGCTGAGGGAGAAGCCAAGGCGGGGGGCAGGCCCAGGGTGGCGGGGGGCCGGCCCTGGGGCCGGGCATCACCACCCAGAGAAACAGAAACCTGAGAACGGTGACGTGTTTGCTCAGCAAACTCCAGACAGACCCCAGCTTGTGAGCAAACCGCGGCCCCCGACCAGCCGTGGGGCCCTGGGGGCTGGTGAGCCTGCCGACGCCCCGCTGCACCCCAGAGCTGGGTCTGGACCCCCGCGCTACTGCAGTCGGCCGGGGACCCCTGGTCCAGGCGCTCACCCGCCCACCCGATGGCCCCTGGAGCCTGGAGGCGGGGGGTCCAGCTCGGAACTGCCCTCGGTGCCCCTTCTTTGCCTCAGAAAATAGTGCCACAGGCTGGCGAGGGGCCAGGTGGCTGTGTGAACGCCGCCCGAAGGCCCGGCACCAGCCACTGTGGGCCCCGCTGCTGCAGCCCGTCAGGGGTCGCTGTCGGGGGGGCAGTGCAGGCCACATGTGTGGCGTGTCCCCATCACTGGGACAGAGCTCAGGGCGAGGGTGTCCCTGGCTGCGCAAGGCTGGGCCGGGCCGGGCTGCGTCGTGTCTCCAGAGCCCCGTGCAGGCCGCAGGTCCCACCCGCCACCCTCCCTCAGACAGTGGCCTGGGCGCGGGGCTCTGGGACGGGCCCTGGTCCCGGGAGCAGAGGTGACCGTCGACAGGGCTCTGGGACACACTCTCTCCTCCTCCTCACGTGTGGAGACGTCAAGAAGTGTATTTGCAGGGTCAATGGTCCCGGGGGTCCTTCGAGGAAAGTCAGCAGACATGAATTAGACATCGGGCCTCGTGGGCAGCGCCCTCGGCGCCGTGGGGTGCGGGCTCAGTGAGGCCCTGCCGCTGAGATGGGACATTGTCCAACAGGCCCCACAGAGCACGGGGTCAGCACGGGAGTTTCCCACTGCGACCTCGGTCCTTGGGGCGTGACATCAACACTTCACTGGGGGGCCCTCAGTGCCTCTTTCTCTAAACCACTGGTCCCCCCGAGAGGGAAAAGGACCCCAGAACTTGCCTCAGGAGTCACCGTGAACCCAGGTCATAAGCAGCACTGACCTGGAGGCAGGTCCAGGCCTGACCCAGCATCCCAGGTCCCCGGCATCCTGACTGGGTGCAGCCCCTCCCCCCACCGCCCCTCCGGCTATCTCCCTGCCTGCCCTCCTGTCCCCCGCTTGTGTGCGGCCTGGAGGCCCCCAGCGGCTAAGCTGGTGCATGTGTGGGGTTGTCCGCACAGGCCCTCGGCCTTGCGTGTGGCGCCGCCTCTCCGGTTAGTCCCCTCCTTCCCGACCCCCCCTTAAAGGGCGCTCACCCCAGCACCTCGGGTCCATGTGTCCCCAAGGAGCCCTCTGTGTGGGAGAGTCCTCGGGAGTCTCTGGGAGCCACCAGCCCTCGGCGGGCCCCCCGGCTGCTGCGTCCAGGCTTGTGTGGGTGCTGGGCTCTTCCATCCAGATGCGGCCAGGAAGCAGCAGCTTACCCAGCGGCTCCGTCCCCGAGGGCCTGGCAGGGGCCGTCACCATCTCCCCTGCTCAGCTCCTCTCCTGTGTACCGATGCCGACGCCGGCCTGTCACCAAGGGAGCGTGGAGACCTGCCTGGTGGGCTCACACCCACCTGGTGCGTGGACGGGTCAGGCAGGCGGCTGTTCCGCAGCTCAGCTCTGCAGGGGCGGCCTGGGAACACGGGGCACGCAGGACAGGCACTGCGGCAGGAAGAGGGACAAAGGACCTCTTCCCAGTTGCCAAATTGTTTAAATCAGATTCTTAAAAAAAATCACCCCTCGCTGGTGTAGCTCAGAGGATTGAGCACCAGCCTGTGAACCAAAGGGTCGCCGGTTCAATTCCCAGTCAGGGCACGTGCCTGGGTAGCGCGCCAGGTCCCCGGTAGGGGGCGCACAAGAGACAACCACACGTGGATGTTTCTCTCCCTCTCTTTCTCCCTCCCTTCCCCGCGCTCTAAAAATAAACAACTAGTAAAATCGGGACCCCATAGCAAATGTGATCAAGTCTGTCCCAGCAAGGAAGGGACCCGAGGCTGAGCCGTGCTCACAGTGCCTGCTGCGACCCTCTTTGTAGGCGGGACACGGGGTCCCGCAGGAGCCACGCGCCCTGCGGAGGCGGGAAGAGCCGAGGCTCCTCCTCCTACCGGCGTGAAAGGCCGGCGGTGACGCCAGGCAGCTGCTCCGCTCCTTTCTTGTTAGTTTGCTTTAAAAGCCCTCCCGCGAGAGGGCGCAGCTGCGCCTGGCCCTCTGACCGCAGCGCGAAGCAGTGCGTCTGTCCGTCGGAGGCGACCCGCCTCAGGGGGCCCCCGGGCGGCCAGGAGGCCCTCCCGCCCCACGCAGCCCCCGTCGCGGCCCAGGACACACCCCACGGCCGGCAGCGCGGCCCCAGCTCCAACCTCCAGGGGGAGCCAGAGAGCCAGGGGAGTTTGCGTTATTTTGTGAGGTTTGCATTATCTAGCGGGATTTTTTTAACCGCTGGGAAGCTTCTAAGGTGAAACTGGGAGATCCCAACAGCCCAGGTGAGCCCCGTGAGATTCTGGAATGTTCCCTCTGACGGACGTACCAGGAGGAGCCCACTAAACATAAAGCTGGAGGTCCCACAGTGATTTCCATAATTGGCCAGGAAAACCAACCCTCGGCAGGGCAAAGTTTTGTTTGAACTGCACCTTATTCCGCAAGAATTTCATTAGCACAATTGTATTTTAATGAATGCGGCCGAGGCAGCAGCCCTCGTTCCTCGGCAGGTCATATGTGCCGTGGCAATTAGCAACCTGCAAATGAGCAGCACGGGGCCCACTGCGGGGCGTGCGCCATGTTTCCATTAAGGAGTTACAAATAATCTATTAATCTCCTTCTAAACACCCAGCAACACGCACGCATTCCTCGCCGCGGAGCCGGTGCCACGAAATCTCTTTAAGTAAACAAAGCACCTGCAGGAGGCGGCATGTCGGTGTGCGGCTGGGGCGTGAATCAGCCGCCTGTGTGTGCGATTCAGGTCTTCGTTCACCCCGGGGGCAAGTGTCACAATACCGCCAGCCCCGCTCAAGGCTGTCCTGGTCAGGACAGTCTGTCTGTCCGGGGCCTGCCTTCCACAGAGCCCTCAGCCCTGGGCTCACCCTGACCCTGCAGCAGCCCCCAAGCCAGCCTGGGATCCGGCCGGGACTGGGAAGGGGCTCCCCCTGGAGAAAGGCACCAGGCCTTTGTTTGAAGAAGGATCTTTTTTTCCAAGGGCAGGTAAACAGCAGCAGTCCAGGTCCAGTGCAGCCGGAGTCTCATCTGATTGGCCCTTTATCTTCTGCGACAGTACAAGCCGTACGATCTCTCTTACTGTGGAGTCTAAGGAAAACAAAGACACACAGCGGAACGGGTAAAGTGGGGAAGATGCTCGAACAGTCCAAACTTGCAGCAAGAAAAGGGAAACTGAGCCCTGGGACGACGGTGGGCTGGGTGCTGCCGCTCCTAGGTCAGCCCGCGGCGATCCCGGGCCCGGGACCCTCCCATTACTTTGCACCGTTAAGCATACTTTGATCCCAACACAACTATTTTACAGTATGTCAATTTGTAGTAGATGTTTCAGTAGAAAAAGCTTACAAAATTGGCCCGGGGTTGAAAACTAGGCTTGAGGGGTCAAGTGAGGCCAGGGCTGGGGAGCCTGTAGGTGCCGGTGGGGCGGCTGCTGCCCTGAGGAGGTCATGCTGAGACCCTGCTCTCAAGGGTGGACAGAGGGGCGAGGGAGGAGGAGCGCCCAGCTGGACGTGGCCTGGGGGGGACGTTCTCTGTGTGTCCTCAGAAAGCCTCCTGTAGAAGCACCTGCCCAAGGGAGCTGAGCCTCCGGTCTCGGCCTCGGGTCCTTTCGCCTTGTCTGAGGGGAGGCTCGGCGTCAAAGGCCCGAGGACCCCTTGCTGAATCACGCACGCACCACTTGCTCCCTGCCGTTTGCTACCCTCCCACGCACTGTGTTTTCTTTCTCGTAAACAACCTCAGATTCCTTTTGGAAACAGATGGGCGATAACCGAGCGAGCGGCGAGGAGAGGCCCCTCTCCACACACACACCGCACCCGGTGCCTACCACACGCCTCTGTGCCCACGGGCCTTCCTCAGGTCCATGCGTGGTGTCAACAGGTGGGTGCACAGAGAGTTCTTACAAGCAATCCTGTGAGACAGTAACGTGTCCCTTCACAGCCACACAGCAAACGGCAAAGCCGGCGGCAACTCTCAGGAGGCCCTGAACCCCGTCGCAGGCTGGCAGCGCCGGGACGCCAGCCCCGCCGCCCTGCAGTGAGCGCATGCACACGGCCCTAGCTTGCAGCACTGGACGCTCCAAGTTCCCCTCTCACCTCCGAGCCCCCCGTGCTAAGCCCCTGCTCGCCGCCGCCTGGGGCTCTGGGGGTCTTGCACGCAGGACACTCAGCAGCGGCGCCGTGCCCGCCCCCCTGCCCCATACCCTGCCCCAGTCTCATGCTCCCCACCCAGCCCCCAGCAGCCCGACCAGGGCGTGTAGAGGAAGCCCCAACCCTGGCCCCCCCGCCAGGCTCTAGAGCTAAAACACAGAGACTTCAGAGGCTGGGGGCCAGCACCCGCTGCCGTGAGGGAGAGAAGGGGGGCTGTGGGGGCTGGGCCCGGGGTCTCCACATGCCCCCACTCAGCCTCCGGCGTGCCCAGCCTGGCTCCAACCCCGGCAGCCCCACCAGCTACCCCTGCCCCCAGCCCTTCGTGGCTCCACACAGGCTTCCCTGAGGACAGAAGCGGGTCACGGTCCCATATGCTGTCCCTGCCCCACAGCCCCAGGAGGGTGACCAAGCCCTGGTGTCCTCGGATGTAGTTGGACCCCTGGGAGCCCCAGTCCTAGGTACCCTGGGCAGGCGGTCACCTGGCGTCCTTGGGTCCCTGGGCCCAGCGCTGGGGCTGCCATCCCACCACCTGGGGCCTGAGGGGTCCCTAAGCCCACCCCCCACCCCCCGCAGCCAGGCTCCTCTTCACTCTTGGCACCCAGAGCTGACATCTGGGACCGGGGTGTCCCAGGCTGGGCTCCCGGACGACCTGAGGGGTCCTCCAGCCGCTTCCAGCCTCTGGTGTTGGTGGCCCCCAGCTTGCAGCTGCATCACCCCAACCTCTGCTTCACCTTGACCACCAGGGCACCCCAGAGAGGGAGGCTCCGTCAGGAGACTACTGGGGCTCGGCGCCCCTTCAGGGCCTCCATAGCAGGGCGCCTGGTGGGCCTTTGCTCTCAGGGCCCGGGGTCCCGGGAGCCATGAGAAGTTCAGGAGGGGTCAGCGCTGTGGGGGGAGGGCCAGGGCTATAATCTAACATCTCGCCCTGATGACACGGTCGCACGCGAAGCTGCCCTCCCTCCATTAAGCTCGGCTGCCAGACCCTTCCAACCGCGCAGCTGTGGAGGCACTTTCCAAATTAGCTTTGAACCTCAGAATAATGAGGCAGCGAGAGTTGCTCTAATTCACTTACCGGGAGCACGGAGAACTCATCTGCGGGCTGTTTGGTTTTTTCAAAGGGAGCCCCAGCTGTTCTGCCGTGAGGGTGCTCCCAGCCGGCCGGGGTGTGTCCGCCCGTGCCGGCCCCAGAACCCGTTCTGTGATCGAGGACCACGTCAAGTTTCTTCCCCCACGTCCGCTCCCAACAGTTGTTCAAGTGTCAAAGCAAATAAGTGATAAATGGAGCCGGAGCGGCCGTCTCTGCGCGTCGGACCCTCAAACCCCTGGGTGTTAACATGGGACAAAGACCTTCCACGGAGCCTAACGCAACCTGTGCCCCGAATAACCATTTGTAAAGGTGAGACAAGAACGCAGATATTATGACCATTGGACTGACAGCTACAGGGCTGAAAACTAGAAACGCCGTTCAGAGTCAGTGTCACGGTGTCGGGCTCTCTGTGCCCACAGCAACGCCCTGCAGCTGCGCCCGTAATTGTTCCTCCCCTTTTCCCGTAAACACCCGTCGCCTTCCTCTCCTCATCCGAACACTGACGGTGCTTCTGCCCAAACAAACGATTCCTGGGCAGTTGTTCCCATTGATCCCAAATAAACGCTCGTCGCCTCTCGCTTTGAAAGGCCTTTACTTTCAGGTGAACATGTTGCTGACTGCAAGGACCTGCAGGGGCCTTGCCTTCATGGGCTGCGACCCCTGGGGCCAGGCGTGGCCCCTGCAGAGCCCCTCTGTGCTCACGCACCCTCAGGCGGCCGGCCCCGCGACCCTGAGGCCCTCTTAGGTTCGGAGGTCTCCCTGCCTGGTGGCGGCCAGATGTCTTCTCTGAGACCTGGGGTGGGGGGTATCTTCCCTCAAGGGGTGACGCCATCAGTGCTGTGGGAAGCCACAGAGCAGGGGAGCCCCGGCCACTGCGGCCGGAGCCCCTCGGCTTGCTGGGCTGCAGGGGACGGGGCCAAGGCTGCATCGAGTCACGGACACCACGGGAGCTCTGGCCTCAGCTCCTCTCCAGGACGCTCCCACCAGGCAGGCAAAGCAGCCTCCCTCGCCCACGCGGGCCTCCCGGGTGTATGGGGCCTGTCTGTCCTCAGACTTTGTTGCAGGTCTTGTCACCCTCTCGCCTACAAGCCAGAGGCAAAAGTGTCCGTCAAGTAAAAAAAAAAAAAAAAAAAAAGAACGAAAGAAAGAAAAAAGAAAAAAATTGCTCGAAAACGTCTATGTGCACATATGCCCATATACGCATGCATGTCTTCAAACAGAATACACATTTTATTAACGTGTATTCAAACCAATATGCAATTTATATATAACGATATATGTTATGCACACACGTCAGGAAGTAAGGGTACCGTGTGTGAACCCACTTTCTTTCAGGGCAGGTCTCCAGTAGATCTTTGTTGTCCGGGGAGGTTCTGTTCTACAAAGTCACCATGAACCCCAAGTTACAAACAGCAAACCGGGGCTCTGGGGGGAACACAGGCTCAGTGCCTGGAGCCTCCGCCCGCATTTTCATCAGCCCGGACGCACGGGCGCTTCTGTGTAAAGACACCTGATTTGACACGTTCCATGGCCTTGTTACCTCCACCCCAGGGTCAGCAGTGCTCAGACTCCCGCGGCACCACGCTTGGCCAACCAGGTGTTTCCTCGGGAGCCTCCTTGAGCTCGGGGACACGAGGCAGCTCCCCAGCGCTGGGGCCATTTGAACAGCAGGGTCACCAACAAAATACCCAAAAATGTGAAGAGCGTGGTGCTTGGTAGACGGTGAGCCCCGGTTACAGGCAGAGCCTCACCTCGCCCCACCCTGCCTGGGGGCCCTGCAGGTTTGCACAGCGCCTTCCGGCAGCTGCACCAGGCAGACTTTGGTGACTTTTCCTAGGACTGTGATAATTTCAGGGTGCTCCATTTTCTCACGTTAAACGCTTAGAACTGACAGAATGTCCGCTCAGCATTTACTTCTTCTGAAGAGCCTAGAGTTAGAATACTTTTTCTGTATTTCCAAAATGTCCTGCAATGGCAGTGTATTGCCATTAACACCCAGAGCGTCGCGTTCAGCCCCATTACCTCACAGCCAAGGCGCGGCGTCTGCGCCCAGGCCGGTGCTCGCAGGATGGGCTGGGCCCGGCGTTCGCCCAGCCCGGGGTGCTGCCCCTGTGGCCAGGGATTCTGGGTGGGGTGACACCCAGGGTGCCCCTCCCAATCTGGCCTGCGGCACTAGGTCAGGGAGACCCTCGCGCTCATAGCCCTGGTGCTGCCACTAACCCCCTTGAGAGGGCGAGTAGAACCAGCGTCAGGAAGAGGGAGAACAGAAAGAGTCCAAACACAAGCATTTGCCATCGCTGAGCTCCTGGATCGAACCATCCCCGAAACCCGTCCCTCTGGAGCTGTCAGCTGGAAGGGTCAATAGACCCCCTTTATTACGTTGTCATGAGTGCGAGCCGATGCACCCGGGTTGGCTTGGGCGGGTACGGGTTGGGAAGCAGCGCTTAGCCGCACACAGACCACGCAGAGCACCTGGCGGTGCTATAAATGGAAGCTCGGTCACCGCCCCTTATAAAGATTTGCTAAGACAGCGGCTCGGGCACCTTCTAACTGCAGCCACTGCTACGAGGCCACGGATGGGGCTCAGGAACCCGGAGCCTGTATGTCCCCCACAGGAAAGTCAGTTTTGTGAGTTTTCTAAGGCCTAACTCTCCACATTAAAGGGGCTATCTGAAATAATCAGCCCTGGCTGGCGTGGCTCAGTGGATTGAGCACCGGTCTGAGAACCAAAGGGTCGCCAGTTCCATTCCCAGTCAGGGCACATGCCTGGGTTGCGGGCCAGGTCCCCAGTGGGGGTGCGCAACCACCCATTGATGTTTCTCTCCCTCTCTTTCTCCTTCCCTTCCCCTCTTTCTAAAAATAAATAAATAATATGTTTTTTAAAGATATAACATAAAATGATAATAAACTGTGCTTCCGAGAGCACACAGTGCCGCCAGGCCCAATTTGGGAGGCCAGCAAGCAGTGTCACGCACTTTGACTCACTGACCTGTGAAGGGGTTTTAAGAACAAATGAGGGATGGGCAGCTGGCCCGGGACACAGGGGACTTTCCGGTGTCTCAGCGCTCAGCGGGCCGCGCTGCCGTGTCTCACCAGCAGAGCTATTTCTGGGGAAAGCAGAAACAGCAAACTCACTGAAAACGCTCATGATCGATCCAAGCTTCCCCTTTCAGAGAAAACTCGGAAGTTTCCCCTTCCGTATTCCTGTGGAAACCCTCCCAGGTGCTGGGCACGAGGCCCCCGAGGCCCCGCTGCCCGCTGACTCACGGGCCGGGCCCCGCCGATGAGTGATGTGCAGTCACGTTTTGGTCACTGGGTGCTGTGTACTCTCAGCGGCAGATGGTGATTAAAACCCGAGTGGGTTCCTTCCTTTGCATTAGAACTTGAAAAAAAGCAATGTTTCCGCTTGGAAAAGTACAAGAGAAGCAAAGCAGAATAAAACAAACATCCTGCCATTATAGGAAGGATTTGCGCTGCCGACATATGTAAAGATTTGCAAAGACGCAGCCGCAGAAACTGGGGAACGAGCTGGGGGCCGAGACAAAGGCGCAGAGGTGGGGGGCACCCAGAGGCAGACGCAGGGATTCCTGCAAACACTTGAATGTTGCACAGCAACGTCCCAAATCATCGTCAGAAGACGGGCTCTCCCTGAAATGGTCTAGAGACCGTTGTGAAAAATTAATTTATTAGAAGACCGCTTTTGTTGAAATAAATCCCAACCAGACTCAAGCCGGGCGTGCCGGGGCTCCCTGCACAGACAGGCGTGTGCCGGCACTTTGTTCCCAACCCACCCCGGGCCCCACGTGAGAGGCTAGGCCTTCTCCTCAGGCGCCAGCGCTGAGCCCCAGCGGCCCCGCACCTGCAGGCACTCCCCAGTACGAGCCGCAGGGCAGTCCCCTGGGCCGGCCTGGCCTCGCCCTCAACGCTCCACGCCAGGCCCTGCGTGGAGCCCACCCCGTCTGGAGTCCTTGGTCCCTGTGCAGGCACCTTGTGGGGTGCACTCTGGGGGTCTGCTTCCCGCTCTCGGCATGGCCCCCCGATGGGGGACCCAGCCCCGTGTCTGCTGGGTGCTTGTGAGGGCAGGGCTGCATGTGGGATGGCAGCGGTGCCCGGGGCAGAAGGGCAGGCTCTCCCCTCCTCGCGCGCACACCTGTGGCTGTGAGCACCTTCCCCTGGCCAGTCTCCACCTGCCACCCACGCCCAGGCCTGGGACCCCGTGCCATGCCTCCCCCTCCGGAACTTGGCCAGGTTTATGCCTGTTACCAAGCTGACCCTCCCATCACCACCACCCCCCCGCCCCCCGCTCTGGCAATTCCACCTGAAGTTGCCCTCGGTGCGTAAGACTCATAGGCAGAAGCCAGGGACAGGCTGTAAAGTTCCTTACAAGTAGTGGGTGGCTTTTGCTTGTTTTGTTACTCACAGGACACACACAGGGTCTCAAACGTGCTGCTAGAACAGAGGTTCAGACGCAACTATGGGCACCTATCAGCGTCCGCGGGCGTTCTCCCGGACGGCACTGTCAGGCGGGTGCCAAGAATAGCTGCCCCCGGTCTGTGCCCACAGCCATCAGGAAGCCGCTGGAGTTTTCCACCCACTTTCAGAATCTGCATTTGGGAGAAGCCTGTGTTTAAAGGCTCCTGACAGACGGGTGGCAGCGTGATGCCCGCTGGGCCGGAGCCCACCGGACGTGCAGCCAGAGTGACAGGCCCAGTGGGTCCGAGACCAGCCATCTGGCCGCAGAGGCGACTCTGGGAACTCGGGGGGAGGTGGCCAGTTTTCGAGGAGCGGGTGCACTGACTGTCCAGTTGACACCCGTTTGTAACACCCAGATAAGCAGGTGCCCGCCTTCCTGCTGGAATTCTAAATCAAGTTGCAACCATCCCTCTTCTGTTTGAAGGGCTGCGGCCGGGGCTCGGCCCCTGGGGTTCAGGTGAGGTGATGCTGAGGCAAGGCCAGCTAATGCAGGTGGGGGGCTGAGCTGTCAGAAACTCATCCCCACGTGGAGACACACGTGGCTGACCGGCGGCCGGCCAGCCAGGGCCCAGCAGGACTCCCACGGCTGCGCCCGGCACCTCCTCTGATGCCAAACATCCGACTTGGTGTTCACGCGCGATGTCGCCAGGGCAGCCCTGAGGCCCCTGGATCTCAGGAGCTGACACCTAGGGAGGACTGGACAGACACAGAGACGCCCGGAGTCAGGCCGGAGGTCAGCCTGGACCCGGGGTCACGCTGGTACACGGCTGGGCCCGGGACGGTCAGGGAGGAGTGGCCAGGCGGACGAGGAGTGGTCGCCTGGCCAAGAGACCCAGGGCGGCCACGGCCTCCGGCAGGGCCAAGGTGCACCCTCGTTGCTGTGACCTCAACAGATGCCAGGGGGGTGCCCAGAGAGAGGGTCCCCCCGAAAACCCCGGGGCACCCCATGCTCTCGTCCCCAGTCAGAACGCACTTCATTGACGTCGCACCGCACAGTCTGGAGAGGCGCTCGGATAAAAACCCGAACTCCGGAGGGGCGGCTTCCAGAGGCCCCGCGCTGCGCGCTGGGGGCAGGGCCGGGGTTCCCTCACGAGGCTTCTGGGGGCGCCCCCGCCTCCCTGGGCGGGAGCCGGAAGTGCGCCGAGAGGGGCCGGGGGCGCGGAGCGCGTCTGCACCCGGACTTGTTTCCGACCCGATGGGAAGGTTCGTCTCTGCCTTAAAGGGAGAAAGCCCGGCGCAGCGCTGATCCCGCGCCCAGGCGAACTTTGCCGGCGCCGGGCCCGTGTAAATCAGGAACCCGAGCTAAGGCCTTTGTAAGTTGTAGCGCGCCGGCGAAACCCCCGGGGTAGCGGCGTCCCTGTCCGGCGTGAGAAAGAGCGTTTCTGTCGCTTAATCGGCAGCTGGGCCTCCTGGGCTGTGTGTTTTCTGAACCTCGAACCCAGCGACCCAGCCAGGCAGCACCCGGCCTCCCCAGGCGGCGCGCCCTGTCTGAAAGGGCGGACGCGCCCGCTGGCCGCGGACCGCCCCCTCGGAGTCCCCGTGCGAGGCGCTAGCTTCGGACCGCGAGAGCAAGGCTCACCGGATCTGAAAAGCACAGTGCCACCCGCTTCGGTCCCGTCCCGGGTTCCTCTCGTGGCACGAGTGGAGCGTGGTCGGCCAACTCCCGGGAAGTAAAAGGCGGGAAAGGGCCAGGTGGCTCCAGCAGCCCTCGGAGGTGCGCTCGCACACCGCCCGTCGTCTGTGTCTGGCTCCCCTCTCCCAGCACGACGTCCTCAAGGCTCCTCCGCGTCCCACCAGGTGCCAGAATCTCCTTCCTTTTGGACGGAATCCCATCCCACCGTGTGGACGGGCCCCGTTGGTTAAGCCGTTCACTCGTGAGCGGACACCTGGACCGCACCTGCCCTCGGCTGCTGTGAATAGTGGGCGGCAGACATGGTGTGCAGACTTCCCTTCGAGATCCCGTGGTCGGCTCTCGGCGGCATATACCCGGCCTTCGCTGTATTAACATATGATTTTATTTTTCTCTACGGCACTTTTTACACGAGTTTGTAAAATTTAGTTCATTTAATTGAGGTACACTGTGAATAACCTCCTTTGACGTTCACAGCCAATGCCATCTCCAAATAAGTTATGTGCTAATAAACATCTGTGATTGGAGAGACAGACAGACAGACAGACAGACACCCCGGGCAGGGCAGCGTCCCAGGGCCACGCCGCCAGCCTGGTTTTGCTTTTCCTTCGCCGAGTCCTCTGGGACCACAGACCCTTTCTTGAGTCTCACGGCTGCCACCTGCGATTGGGTTCTTCATCAATAACAACAGATTATAACCAAGTTCCTACTGAGATTTGAAAACAGAAGCCTTTTACTCGCTTGGGCAACCGTAACCTCTGGGACACCTTCTAAAATCTTCACCTTGCGCCCGCCAACGCCCCCCCCCCGCCCCCCACCAGCGCTGCCACCCCAGTCCCGCCACCTTCAGTTTGGATGGCTGGCCTCCTTCTTGTCAATGGGGCAGACCTCAGTGCGGTCTCCAAGATCCACACCTGAAGACCAGGTGCCCTCCACGGCTGCCGCTTCCCCAGAACCAGGTGGCTCGTGAATTCCTCCTAAACCGGGGCCCTTGGGGTGAGAGGGGCCCTGGTGATGACATACAGCCCGTGCACAGGACACGGCTCCTCTCTGTCACTCCTGGGCACCATTGCCACCCCACTTCCCACCCCAGCAGAGGACCCAGAGTCCTCACCGCCCCACACCCCGACCCACTGGGCGTGCGTTCTGGCTCGTGAGACCTCTTTCCACCCCATTCTCTGGGCCGAGCGATGCTGCCTCTCTCGTGTGAAAGTCCCGTCCCCTTCTTCCCGGCCAGTGAGCTGGGCTTTGCCACTTTTGCTTGGAGGATGCTGTAAACGCAGAGGAACTGATTTTGTCTGGCTCGTGGAATCTTTAAAGGTCCAAGCGCGCCCCCGTGTGGGCACAGACAAGAACGCAAACCGGGGAAGCTCGGCCGCGGGAGCTGTGGTCCGACCGCTCTTGTAGGACTTGGTTCTTGCCACGCTTGGCAGCGCTTATTGGCTTCGTAATTCTTTAAAACCAGGCGCCGTGTTTCTTATAGAATGTATTCGTTAATTTGTTTCCTCAGCAAATGTTTCCTACGGCCTTTATATCCCCCAAGCATTTTAAGGAGATGCTTAATAGGAAACAGCACCCTTAAGACAACACGCCTGTGAGAGGCCGCAGCTGTCCTCACAGGGTCCCCTCCCTCGATGCTGCCACTCTTATGCTGTGAAGAGACCCCACGATGTCTTGGATTTCTTCATTGCGATTTTTCCCCCCACGAGAAGGCGGGCAGTAACCATGACCGGGAAGGCGGAGTGTGTTTGCACAAGCGGTGGCATTATCTTGCTGGGTGGAAATAAGTCTGGGTAAGTGTAATTTAGTGAAAGAAAGCCCAAGTGCCATCTCTCCAGGGGCCAGAGTTACTCATTCACGTCACCCAGCTGCTCTGCCTGCCAGTCTCCTCATCTGGAACACGGGCCTCCGGGGCTGTCACTACGGCACAGGGGGGCTGCGAGGCGGTACCTCCATGAGGGTGAGGGGGTCGCCGGGGAAGACCTCGCGGAGCAGGAAGAGGCCGGAGGGCACTGAGCAGCTCGCCCTGCTGCCGTCCCTTCCAGTGCCCCGCCTGCGAGATTCGGTGAGCTCAGCTCACTAAATGCTACCAGCGCCCAGAGACCCTCACCAGTCCTACTGTGTGCATAGGACAGACTGACTCTGGCGTGCAGAAGGCTGATTCCGTGAGGGGCAACTCCTGGCTGCGTTATCCACCTGAGGAAACTCCGAATCAGCGTGGGCTGCTGTCCCTGCACAGACATAAAATAAAATAAGCCCCAGGCCTGTTGCGTCAGAGGCTGGGCAAGCGCAAATGCGCTGGAACTTTCCCTGCCATCGCCAGGGTCCCAACGCACATGCGAGGCAGCAGCCTCTGTGCCTCATTCTTGCTGAGTGGGGGTGGGGGGCAGGGGGCCCCGACTCCTCCCCAGCCACTGTTCCAGCACGGTCACCACTTCCAGCTGGTGCTGTCTGCACATCACTCGTGCAACAGAGACTTAATATTTTTCTTTAAATCAATTTTTAATACTTTTTAACAGCCTTATCCTAAGTAACACAAATAACAACGCGTGTTAATGTATTTGCTCTATTACCCATGCAAAACTACATATATGACAAGTAAAATAAAAACTTTGTCTATATACTGCTTAAAAGCCTTTCTTGTACCAAAGGACTCAGGAGAGCAGTTTTGAGGAACTGGAGTTAACGTTTGCCTTCGGAGAAGCGCCGTGGGTTACCCAGCACCAAGCGCTCCCCTGCACCCGCTGCTCACAGCGCTGCTCAGCGAGGGCCGCACACAGCCCGGGATGAGGCGGCGCCCAGAAACCGGCCGGATGGCCCCCTCTGGTGGCCGCCGCTCTCACTGCACAGAGAAGCCAGTTCCCGCTACGGCGCTGGGCACAGGGTTTCCTTCAGGGGCGTGAACGTGTTCTGGAATTAGAGGGTGGTGATGGTCGCACCCCTTCGTGAATATCCTAAAACCCACTGAAGTGCGCTTTAAAGGAATGCTTTACGTTTCGAATGTGTATCTCAATGTTTTTAAAGGAACTATTATGAAAGGATTCAACGTGAACGGAAAGAGCAAACACCGTTCGTGCCGTCCTCTGCGAGGTTCCCGAAAACGCGGTGAGGGCGCCTTTTCCTTCCCTGCGTGTTGGGGGGGTGACGGTTACATCCAGGGACCAGCAGTCTTAAAAACGGAAACTCATTCTCTCATTTGCGTGTTTGTAAGCCACGGCTACAGTCCCTATTAAACGCGATTTCCCCGGGAAGTCATTTATCTGATATTCTTTTTAAGGCCATTTCCCCCTAAAAAGCGCTTCCCGCGGCCACTACGCAGGCCTGAACGCCGCCGCGCCTGTTTCCAGCGGAGTCTGTGGGTGAAACCGTGATGCTTTCTTCAAAGGGGAGGCCGAGAAACATCTGTGCTCGGCCGAAGCCGTGTGTTATTAGAAGGCGGCCGCCAGGCCCGGGCCCGGCTCGCCCCCGCGCTCACACCCCCTCCAGCACACGGGCCACGGCCGCGCAGAGGGCCTCCTGTCCTGTCACACACCCGCTCCAGAATCTCGCTGTAGCTCGCAGGGATGGATCACTGCAATTACTCCGTGAAGGTCTTTGTCACTAGATGCAAAACACCCAGAAACCGTAATTGTTATCATTTAGGATTCAAGCATTAATTTTCCAGCTGAGATGCAGCCTCAGCCGCACTCAGCCACAGGGGTAGGGAAGTAGGAAACAAAGCCCACTGAGCAGAGCACGTGCGCGGGAGGGTGGGGGTGAGGGGTGGGGGTGGGGCATGACAGGCGCTCTCTGCGTCCCAGCCACGTATGACCCCTCCCGACCCTTAGGTCTGCCACTGCCACGCCTTGTTTGTAAGCCTCAGAGGGTGCGCCAGCCCTGCCCCTCAGGAAGGCCCTGCTGCCCAGCTGCAGCCACCATGGTGGGAGCCCCCTACCTCCATCCTCATCTACAGAGCCGCATGGGCCGCGTGGGCAGCTGGAGGGCCCTGAGTGCCAGGGGCCCGCTGGGCAGCCAGCCTGGCAGTTCAACTGCCCGTCCTGCATCCTCCCCTCTCCCCACAGCACTTGGTCCTAAACACACCTCACACCCCGATACCCGCCACCCATCAACCCCAGTCTGCCATGTGCAGTGGCCATCCTGACAGCGCGCCCAACATGTCGGACTTTCTGCTGCCCAGGGCTCTGCCAAGGGAACCCCCAGAACCTCAGTCACGGTGGTCCTGCCCACTTTCTCTTTTCCTCGTGTCAAAACCCCACGCACTGCCTCCTTCTTCCAGGTGGGGTGGAGAGGCAGGTGCTGCATCGCTGCTGCTCTGCCGCAGAACTGGGGAAAGCGGGCACCCACGAGCTCTGGAGATGGAGGGGACTGAAAGAAAGGCAATCCCAGAGAGAGGAGAGCTGTCCCTGGGTCTGTGGCCATCAGTGGCTTTTTCCTCCCTGAGGCATTGGATGAGTGTGCACAGAGTCTGAGCCCAAGCTTGTCAGAGATGCAGAGGCTCGGCCACAGTGAAGACAAGTCCTGTGTGTGGGCTGTGACAGACTGGAGACCAAGGTTTGCCTCACAGGACATTTGCGTAGTGCCAGGGGAGCCTGCAGGGCTTGGGGTTGTGACCAGGCTTGCAAGGCAGTGTGCAATCCTCTGCCGTTTGAAATGAGAATAAACAAATTCCCACCAGCAGGAAGGGCCTGCAACAGCGCACAGCAAGTCTCACTTTTGAGATGCCTGAAGCCAAGAGGGCGGAGCCCCACCTGGCAGAATCAGTCGCTGACTGACTGAAGGTGAGCGGCTCTGTGCCCTGCATGGCTACCAAAGGAAGACGGAGGTGTTCTGAACGTCGGGCGTGTTTTGTGGAAGTTTCGGGGACTGCACTGGGCCTGCCAGGCCTGCGCAGAAGGGAGCCCAGGAGTGAGTCCCGTGACTCTCATCGGAGGGACAGTGCCCAGAATTTGGAGGCTCTCTGGGGCGCTGCGGAACAGTCTCTTGAGGCTTCTATGACTAGGTGGCAGCTGGTGAGCCTGAAAGAGTAGGCGTCTGTGACAGCTAGACTCGCCTGGATGGTCAGAGGGACGGAGAGCACCTCCTTTTGTCAGGAAAAGCATTCAAGCATCAGAAAAAAAAAGATAGAAAACCGCCTCTGGAAGACAGACTAGACAATCCACATGTACCTTGTGGCTCAAGTATGGGGTGGGGGACAAAAGCAGGTTTGCAGTTGTGAGTATGGAAAACAAGTTTATTCTCGTAAGGTTATTTATTAATTATGATATGACTTACCATAGAAACAACTGTACATTAGGATGAGGGACTGCCAACCACCCCTCATGGCAGCAATGGGAAAATTGTGTTTCTGTTTTCTAAGCAAGGGTCAAAGTCACTTTAATAGGAAATAGGTGCTGTCACCAAAAGGGTTAGATGTGTTAATCCCAGAACAACAATGCTCCTTTGGTGGGATGTGCATGCTTCTCGGAGAACCAGGGAAAGAAAAATCAGCAACGGCTGCTGCTGGGAGGGTGCCTTCCTTCCACACGTGGCCACTCCTGAGGACCTGGGCCTTGAAGGAGCTTCTAGAGAAGACCCGGGGGACCAGAGGGGCCAGGACACGGGTGGGGAGTAACAGGTTTGGAGGGAGAGCCCTCTCAGAAAGGCCGGAGTCTGTGAGGCTCTTGTAACATAGAGGCAGGCGGTGAGGTCACTGCTGACCCTAACCCTAACCCTATTTTCTCCTTCTTTCATTTCTGTATTTTTGTTCTTCTGGGAATTTATCTACTTCACCTACCTTACCTAACTCGGTGACACGCACGTGTTATGTTATTCCTTTAGAATCCTTTTTATTTCTGTGAGGTCGGCAATGCTATTTTCTCTTTCATTCCTAACTTGAATAATTCCTTCTTTTCTTGTCAATCCAGCTAGTTTTGTCAAACTGTTCAATCTTTTCAAAGAATCAACTTCTGGTTTCATAGATTACCTCCACTGTTTTTCTATTTCATTTGTTTCTGCTCTAATAATTATTCCTTGCCTGCTTGCTTCGGGTTTCGTTTGTTCTTTTCCTAATTTCTTATCGCCAAGGCTAGGCTATGGATTTGAGATACTTCTTCTCCTTTAACTGAAGCTCTTTCAGCCATGCATTCTAAGCACTGACAGCCGCAGCAGACACCTTTCGGTCTATGTTCTTCCGTCACACCTTCTTACCGCTCTGACTCCTTAGACACACTGGGTACTTAGTATCGTTCAGTTTCCAGCCAACTGGGAATTGCCCACGTTGATTCTTAACTTAACTTCATGTTTGACAGAGAACCAGCTCGGTGCGGTTCCTGCAAACCCTGAGAACTGTTTTCAGTCCCGCCCGACACCGGGAGGCGCGCCGGCCCTGCGCCCGGTCCCGCGGGTCCCGCCTGCACGTCCTCGTGGCGTGGACCCAGCCTCTGGGCAGGTGCTTCCGTCCGCCGCTGCCTCAACAGCTGGCGTCTAGTCCCCGCCGTGAGGAATGCCCTTCGCGGTCACCACGGCGGCTTCCGGCAGCTCCCCGTACTAGCAACGAACGACGACCGAGGCCTTGCCACACGGGCACGCGGGCAGAACGGCTCGGACAGCACCCGAAACACACAAGACGGCAAGGACCACCCATCGCCCTCTGACCCCTGGCCGCACACTAGCCTGCCGGGATTGCGACTCAGAGGCCCGCGTTGCATGCCGGGACTCGTAGTTCTCAGGGGGACCGCCTTAGCGTGGGGGGGTCGGTAGGACGGCCGCCCGCATTGCATGCCGGGACTCGTAGTTCCCAAGGCGACCGCCCCAGCGAGGAGTCGGTACGACGGCTATTCGCGTCGCATGCCGGGACTCGCGCCTCTAATGGAGATCCGCGGTAAGGCGGCATGCGGTGCATGCCGGGACTCGTAGTTCCCAGGACGCGCACCTGAGAGGGCGGCAGGACGGCGGCCCGCGTTGCATGCCGGGAGTCGCAGCGCCTGATGGAGCCCGCAGTAAGGTGGCGCGCGGTGCACGCCGGGACTCACGGTCGAAAGCACCCCCGGGCATCAGCGCGTAAAGGGACCTGTGGGACAGCGGTGCACCATTGCCGCCGCGCCCACCCCCACGCGTTTGGTTTCGGGATGCTTCTGGTACCCGCCGCTGGTGCAGCGCCTCTCGGGCCCCGCGTGGGCTTGTGTTTACACGCGGGCCCCCTGGCGCACGCACGTGACGTGCGACGTCACACGCTGTCCCGGAAGTCGGCGCGGACCCGGGCGGCGGGTGGAAGCCGGTGCCGGATTGGGAGTCGCAGCGCAGCCACCGCCTCCTCCTGGGCCGGGGTCGCCCGCCCGCCCGTGTGTCCGCGATGGGCGCCGGGCCCTGAGCGCCCGCCCGCCGCATCTCCGCCGCGACCCTGCCGGCCGCGATGGAGGCGCCGCCCGCCGACCGCGTTCCCGCCGAGGGCACCCCGCCGGCGGCCGTGGCGGAGGTGCGCTGCCCGGGCCCCGGACCGCTGCGCCTGCTCGAGTGGAGGGTGGCGGCGGGCGCGACCGTGCGCATCGGCTCGGTGCTGGCCGTGTGTGAGGCCGCCTCCTCCGCGCCGCCCGCCGGGCCCGCCCCTGCCCGCGCCGGCTCTGGGGGCTGCGTGCGCGCCGAGCGCAGGCTGAGGTCTGAGCGCGCCGGCGTGGTGCGGGAGCTGTGCGCGCAGCCGGGCCAGGTGGTGGCTCCTGGGTGAGTGTGTCCGAGGGGAGGGGCGGGGGGCCGGGCACTAGGCTAGAGAGGGGTTGGGGGCTGTGCTCGGGGAGAACCTTCCTAGGTGGGACTCCGTCGCCCCGCTGCGCGTCCGCGTGCCTTTCTAGGGCTGCACGGCGGTCACTACTTGCGAGTGGTTTTTTGAGATGGCTTGTATTCGTTTCTCTTCTGTAGTAGGGGTCTGTCCGCAAGACACCGCATTCGTAAGTTAGGAAAACTCCGGGCGACAGCGAGTGCAGGACAAATGAGTGCGCTGCACGCTTGTCGTGGCGCTATACACTCTCGGGGGTGTGCCCTTCAGATTCTCGTAAACCTCGTGGAACGCGGTTGTAAAACCTGTTGTGGTTTTGCGTCGTAGTTCAGGAAGGGGGTGCAGCTGGGCTCAGGTGGCAGGCAGTACACCATCCTAGGATGGGCTCATCTGCAGGGGCTTAGTTTTAACCTCACAAAGGGACTGTTTTCCTCTTTGGAGGTGTGTGAATCTGTCACTGCCTACTTTGCGTGCCCTTGAGATCGGGTTAAAGTGCACACAGGTGTGTGTGCGCCTGGGACTCGTGGTGGTTTTCATTGTGAGAAACAGACAGGTGGGGCAGGTGAGCATTCCCGCCTCTGCCCCGAGTTATTGGTGCACAGCTTCCAGCTGCTGGGCCACAGCGTATCCCCCACACTTAGTCTCTTTCTGTCCGTTCCCACGTTTCTTGGTGGTACTGCTCCCCATGGTCTGCTCCCCGCCTCCTGGGGCTCCCGCTGACTCTCAGCTGCCGAGCTCGAATCCCCTCCCAGAGGCTGACGACCAGGACAGGATGGGATCAGCCCGCCCTTCGTCCCCTTCCCAGTAGCCTTAGCTGCATCAGCCTTTGGAGACGAAGCTGGGTTCTCAGCCTTCAGCTCAATCGCCCACGCCAGCCCACTGCTGCCGCAGGACAGAGCTGGCTTCCTTGCAGGGAGGGGCTCGCTCTTGTCTGGGTGACACACTGTGGCACGCCGTCATCGCTGCTTTGAAGTCAGATCAGCTGACCTTTGCTTGGGGCCTGGTGAGCTTGTAAACCCTCCAGCCTGCGCCCAGCAGAGGCAAAGCCCAACGCTGGTGCCTCGCCGTGCAGAACGCCCCTGAGGTGAAGCACTGTCCTCTCTGCCCCCCTGCTCCGCTGTACAGGGAGGGCCGCCACGGCCCAGGCAGGGCAGTGACCGGTCACAGCCAATGACTGAGAAACTCCACGTGCTGTGCTTTGGTGACATCCGCTGACCTGGAGTCAGAGCGACCCGATGCACTGCTCTCCCAGGCGGTGGAGCCGCTGATCTGAGTGTGAGCTCCCCAGAGTGAGTTGGTCCTTCTCTGTGTTTCTGGTGTTTGAGGTCCAGGGCACCTCGCCGTAGCGGCTCGTCGGAGGGCTCTGCGAGAGCCTGGTGGCCGGAGCATTTCTTCGGGACCGTAGGATTGAGCAAGTACGTGACAGTGCCAGCACAGAGCCAGAGCCAGACCCACCTGGCCCAGTTGTCCTTGTTACCTTTGTCGCCACTGTCAACCGTGGTCCTTCTCAGCAGTGAGCAGCTGTAGGAGCTGAGAGACACTGGCGTTCTTCTGTGCGGACCGTTCGTTCATCAGTGAGGACTCCTGGGTTCTTACTGTATTCGGCGGGTTGTTACTGTTACTTGTTTTGGGGCCCAGATTATCCCCGGTTTGGCCAGCGGGAGCCCCTTGCGGCGGGCTGCCCCGACCAGGCCCTGTTGGTCAGAGCACGGCCCTGTTCTCCAGCACAAACAGTCTTTAGTACCCAGCTCCCCTGGCCCAGCCCTGGAATCGGCCATTTCTCCAAGAAGACCTGCTTCCTTCTGGTGGAGAATGGCATTTAGAAGCCAGGATCTGGGTGCAGAGCACCCTCGTTTTCCCAGGACACCCCGCTACTCGTACCCTCGGAGCGTGGGGGAGGCTGGGTACCTTGGCCCAGCATACGTTCTCGCCCTGCCTGCCCCCCAGCAATCGGCTCCGGCTGGTGCACCTGGGCCTCCAGCCTCCCTGTGGGACCACGTGCGGGGACTGACAGAACTCAGGAAAGCTTGGTGCCTGTGTGCTTGGGGGGGATGCACCAGTATTTCCCTAGGCCTTATGTGAGTATCGGTGGGGGAGGGGCAGTCCACACATCAGACAGTCTTTCATGGTGGTCATTGGCACCTGTGTGCGTGCTCCGTGTGGTCCAGTTCAGCTCTGAGCTCCGGGCCGCCCCCTGCTATCCTCCCCAAACTGCAGAAGCTCTCGAGAAGCTGGGCTTGGTGGGCCAGTGGGCGTGCAGACCTCAGGTAAGGGTGGCTGGGCAGCTCGCGGCAACCTCGAGCTCACCGTTAGCCAACACACGCAACCATCTCCGAGCAGCTAGCGCCCCTCCCCCAGCCTGGTGGCCGCGGGTTAGCGCACTGCGCTGGCCAGTTTGTGAAGCAGGAGGTTTCAGGTGGGCTGCGGGTGCGCGTGGCCCTGGGTCACACCCACCAGCAAAGGCTCCGAACCACCACCCAACCGCGCCCTGTAGGGAACTTCGCTGCAGGCCCAGCCCCCATTCCCTAGACGCCAGGAGCCAGCTCCTGAGCGGCGATGACCAGAGCTGGCCCCAGATGCTCACTGTCCTCTGGGGCCCTGACCTGCCCGATAGAGTGAGACAGACAAAACCCTGTGACAGCAGCACAGAAAACAGCACAACATTTAACGTAACCAGCCCATGAGAGACGTCTGGGAGAGGCAGGGCTTGGCCCACACAGCCAAGCGCGTGCGGGGCATTAGGTAGCGTATGAGCCCACACGGGGGGCCTGCCGACGGCTGGCCCTCGCCCAGGTCTCAGAAGCCAGCCAGGGCCGGCACCTCCCTGCTCTCTTAAGGACTGGTGTCCCTCGGACCCTAAGTTACAGCATGGCAGGAAGGTATGCCACATGTCACCCAAGGCAGTAGGAGCTGAGAGATCGTGGGGAGGAGGTGCAGCTCTGGGACACTGGGCGGGGCGGCCCTGGTGGAGGGAGCCCTGTACCCAGGGTGTCTCCAATAGCGCTCGGGGCACATCCTCAACTGGCATATCTCCGGGTCACGGTGACCGTGGAGATGGGCAGTGAGGTCAGGGGCCTGCAGGGTGACGGGAAGGGGCCACTGTGCATGCCCATGTGTGGGCTTCCCTGGGCCACCGAGGACGGGGTAGGAGCCGGCTGGGGCGGGACCGTCTGTGGAGCAGGCGGTGTGGGGGCAGCCGAGGTGGACCAAGGGGCCGCAGGCAGGAGTCGCTGGGAGCGGCCTGGGCCACCCTCCTGTCCTGCTGTGGCGTCCTACCGGAGGGCCTTTCCACAGCCCTCAGTCAACAGATTCCATGGCCCAGACGCGTGTGCTTGTGACTACCCTGCGCAGTGATTGTCGACAGACACGTGTGCCTTGGAAACCACCACCCACCGTCCAGACGTGGACTTTTCTTGTCCAGACGTGCATTTTAACCCCATCTAGTTTCTCTCGGGCATTTAACGCTGACACTCTTTCAAAACGATCTCTCCCTAGTGTCTGTCATGGGCTTAGTTCTGCACCTCTGATACTGGTATTTATTTTTGTCATTCTCCTCCCTGCCTGTCCTCGATCATCGGGACTCCTCGAAGGCCCGTGTCTGTGCCCTTGTCAGTGGGGGCGCCCCGGCTCCTCTTCCTGGCTGTGTTCAGCTGTGCCCCCTGCCCACCCGTGGCCCTGTCCCTCCCCTGCTAGTTCCCGGGGAGCCTGCCCGTCGTCTTTTGAGTCTCGCTCCTGTCTCTTTCCCTCCCCACTCCCTGGGTCCAGTCAGTCCTCAGCCAGCGGCTCTGCTGCAGGGCGTGTAGGCCTGTCTGCATGCGCCCACTCTGTGCCCAGCACCCTCGCTGGGCCCTCCCGTCTCAAAGCCACTGCTCTCTGCTGTACCCGCCCCAACCTTGGGCCTGAAGCCGGGGCTTCTTGCTGACTTCCCCGTCGTCTGTTCTGGAAGCTTCCTTCCACCTAAGGTAGAGCTAATCCTCTAGGGCAGCAGTTCTTACCCGGTGCACCACAGGGATTTTTAAAGCATGCAGTACCTGACTGTGTGGTTACGGGCACTGATCTCTTTCCCCCTAGATTGTCAGGTGGAAAAGCGGCAGGAGTAGGTGCCTGGCTTTTCTTTTCGTGTGTTGCGGAGTTTTAGTCATTAGTGTGTGGCTATGAGATGGAAAGGGTTGGAAGTCACTGCTCAGAGTTAGTGGCCCCACTCTGGGCCCCCGTCCAGTCTCAGTGACCCCGGGCGAAACAGGGTTCCTGGTAAATCCACAGACAGCTTACAAGTGGGACTCATCGAAACTAAGAACCCAGTCTTCGAAAAACAGTGTTAAGGAAACAAAAAAGCAGACTGGAAATCTGTACCTTACACAGCGTTTCCACCTGTTCGTCGGTTGAACTAGAGACACAGCAAGTGTGTCTTCAGTTTAATGTTTTTAGGGGTGATTAAGGAAATCCTGGTACACTTTTGGGAGTCCCTAAAAAAAATTGTCCAAGCCGTAAGTTTCGGTTTAAAAACAAGTGAAGTGAATAAACGCGGACTCGGGCCCGTCCGTCCCTGGCGGTGCGTGGCCTGCGTGTTCGGTGACGGCCGGTCAGCGGAGCCTGGAGTGAAACAGCAGCAGTGGCGATGGGTGACCGGACCCGTTTGCTCTGGTTCCCGTGCGACCTGCTGCCAGCAATCCAGGGGGGCAAACGGCAGATTTTTACCAGGTTCCAGGGGCCCCACAAGCTGGCCTCAGAAGGCCTTTCAGCCCCTTTGACTTTCGGAAAAGGCCTTGGGACCCCCTTGCTGACTCAGCCTCAAGCTTTCAGATGGGCGAGGGAGGGGCCCCAGTGAGGGCGGAGCCTGGATTAGGGGGCATTTGAAGGGGGTTTGGGAAAGTGGGGTGGGGGCCTGTGGGCAGGCGAGAGCTGCAGGGAGGACGTGTCCTTAATGTTCGGACTGGAAGGGAGGGCTGACCTGGAGGGGCTGGGAGACGTGGGTGTGGTTGGAGAAGAGGGTGCAGGTGCTCCTGTGGGGGTCTCTGAGCTTGGGTACCCAGAAAAGGGGTGCCCGCATGGAGCTGGGCTTGAGTGTGGATGTGGGGTGCTATGGAGCCACCAGGGGAACGGGGCAGTTGGGCTGAGGTCCCAAGAGCAGATCCAAAGGCCAGCTCTGGAAACCAGAGGCACAAGACCAGGTGGGGAGAGCCAGAGAAGTTCAGGGAGCGCCGAGGGGCCGGGTGGGAGGTAAGAGGCAGGAGGTGTCCAGCCAGGCTCCATGGGGTAGGTCGCTTGGAGGGGCTGTTGGGGGTCCAGTGCGGGGGCTGGTCTGCTCTTGTCTTTTGTTTAAGATGGGAAATTGGGGTAGGTTCTCCGTTTGAGTGTTAACGACAGGGGAGAGCCCGCCCAGGGAGGGGGACACACTCCTGGGGACAAACCACGCCGGGTCTGGAGGCTCCCCAGACAGTGAGGCCCTGGCCCTGTGTCCTCTGCTCTGTGTGGTTTGTTGTGTTTTAGGGGAGAGGGGCCCATGGGTGGAATGGCCCCTCCTTCATTTTATGGTCGGAGAGCCGGGCCCAGGAGGGTGGAGACCTGCTGCCCAGGTGCTCAAGAGGCCCTGGGATGTGTGCGGGACCAGGTGTCTTCCTCCCCATCGGCCTTCTCAGGAGGGCAGGGAGAATCCAGAGTCCAGGGCTTCCTTCCTGATTTGTGCATTTGGCCATTTCCAGAGAGGTCCTGGTGCGAGTGGAAGGATGCAGCCACCCGGTCGTCATGAAAGGCCTGTGTGCCGAATGCGGCCAAGACCTGACACAGTGAGTGCCGGGTGGGGAGTGAACACGGGGCCTCTGGCATTGGCAGGGGAGCTGTGGTCACCGAGGCGGGAGGCAGGGGCTCAGGCGGGGTGCCTGCAGCTGGCAGGTGCCCTCCCTGCACCTCGCACACCAGGCTCAGCTTGCTGGCCCCCCCCACGGTGGGGGGAGGGGCACCGGTGGGTTCCGGTGCGTTGAGGACCCCAGCTGAGCAGCCTGCCCCGCACCCAGCCAGCACTGACTTCGCCGTGCGTGGGGGGCCGCCCTGCTGTCCCTTTGTCCATGTGGTGGACCGGGGTCAGCGCGGTGTCAGCTTGTCTTCGGGGAACCCGGGGTGGCTGGAACGTGATAGTTTGACCAGTTTCCTGTATGTGCTGAGCGGGGGACACTGAGCAGGTGCCAGCAGCACGTCAACCCACATG
The DNA here is from genome assembly GCA_004026545.1 of Mormoops blainvillei. NCBI lineage: Eukaryota > Metazoa > Chordata > Mammalia > Chiroptera > Mormoopidae > Mormoops > Mormoops blainvillei. The sequence continues at coordinate 26,746 of PVJD01000922.1, read as the reverse complement.
GAAAGGAGCGTGCTCACTGCGCACAGTGGGCTGGCGGGCGGCCGCCTCACGACCTCTCCCTCCCGCAGGCTGCAGAGCAAGAACGGGCAGCAGCAGGCACCTCTGTCCACGGCCACTGTGTCAATGGTGCACAGCGTCCCGGAGCTGATGGTGAGCTGTGAGGTGAGCACTGATCGGGGGTCCTGGGACCACCGTGTTGCCTCTGTCTGCAGTGACCACGGCAGGGGATGGAGGGGGAAGGATGGCGCAGGCGGGAGGGACTGTGCTTGTCTCTCCCCCAGTGACCCTACCTGGGGACCCGGGCCTCTGCTCTCCGGGGTGACAGCTCTGGCCCCTGGGCCGGGGGCAAGCCACATGGGCACAGGGCTCGGCTCAGCGCTGCCCCCACCCTGGAACTGAAGGGTCTGAGCGAGCAGGAAGCTCGGAGCTTCACCACGTCTGTTCCTTTTATACGTCCCAAGAGTCCCAAGACTCCCAGAGTCCCCGACACCTCGGGTTTTCATGGCCAGGGTCTAATGGTGGGTGAGTGAGTGTCCTAGGGCCAGAGCCTTTCATCACAAGTCAGTGACGAAGCAGTTTCAGAGCTGTACGTCTGCGTAGGTCAGTGATGCGTTGTAGCAGTCTTAGTAGGTTTGAGCTTTTAAATGGTAAGTAAGCACTTCGTTTTTTGTGAGGAAGGTGAAATGTCGGATACACGATTCTCGTCCTGAATCACTGGACTGTAAACCTGCACACACGCAAGCGCGTGTGGTGAAACTGGAGGGTCGGAGGGTAAAAGGAGAAGGACGTGGCCGCCGTCACAGAGTCCCCGTCAGCCGTAACCCTTCAGGGACAGGCTGTAGAGCTCCGTGCAGCCCAGTGGGGCCCGGCGTTTGGTGACAGTGGTAGCTGAGGGTCAGGTACAGTGAGAAACAGGAGTGATGTGGGCCCTGAAGTCTTTGTCACAGGCCCACATCATCCCCTCCATCGGCCTAACGAGGTTGGACTAGGGCGTTCTAGGAGCAGCGGCCCCACTGGCCCGTGAGGCAACACCTGTGCTGTACTTTCTCTGGGACCCACCTGGGTCTCCTCCAAGGTGGAGCCCGGTGCTGAGCCAGGGGCCCCTGAGATGCACCTCGCACATCTGCTGCCTTGTGTCCCCATCGACCCCCTTGTCGGGCCCCCTTCCCGTTTCCCTGTCAGGCCTGCGGCTTGCAGGCGTGGGGTGGCACTGTAGCGTCCACCTGAATTTTTATAGGAACGATCCCTTTCTTTCACTTTCTCCTTTGCTGGTTCGCACTCTCAGTGAAATGACAGGATCAGGGTCCCAGGGCAGAGCGCCGTGTGCCGTGCGGAGCCGGCCCCGCAGGCCCGGGGCTGGGGGGCGGGGGGGGTGCTCTAAGCGGTGGCAGACCCGCTGGTGGGCAGTGTGGAGGGCAGTGAAAAGCGTGCCCAGCCTGCCCCCGTGAGCCGGACTGCGGCTCGGCCCCAGGGGCGCTCACACCGCCGTCTCCCCGCCTGCCTCCACTGCAGCAAGCCGAGCAGCTCGGGAGGGAAGACCAGCAGCGGCTGCACCGGAACCGGAAGCTGGTGCTTATGGTCGACCTGGACCAGACCTTGATCCACACCACGGAGCAGCACTGCCAGCAGATGTCCAACAAGGTGGGCAGGCGACCCCACGGGCCCCCTACTCGGGTCGGCACACCCCTGGCTCCGTTGTCAGCCGAGCCCGCTGTGTGCACAGCCCCGCATGGCCATGTTGGCTGGCGCTGAGGGCTCAGGGGCAGGCGGCCAGTGGAGGACGGGGGCAGTCTCGGGTAGGTGAGTGGGTTTGTGCTCCCGGGGGGCGTCTGTCGTGTAGGGGCAGTGCAGGGGGACACCGGGCAGCAGAGAGCAGGGGTCGGGGGTGGTGCCCTGCATCCAGTCTGCGCTCAGCGTGGAGCCAAGCAGTTGCATTTCTGGACCCTCCGGAAGGTTTTCAAGCTGCAGGTGGCCGTTCTCGGTCCATGTCGGCTCCTGCTGCCACTCCCCACAGAGAAGCAGCGTTGCTGAGCTGTCGTCTGTTTTAACCTCGTGGCTGCTGGACAGTGACTTGCAGACTCTGCCAGTGCCAGGTTTCTGCGGGTGCAGAGCTCACTGCCTGGTCAGGGCAGCACCACAGGAAGGCGCCCCTGATGGGCCAGAGCCGGGCTGGTACGTGGGCTTGCTGCGCCCCTGAAGCTGGGCACCTGTAAGAGAGTTTGACCTGGTTGCAACTCACCGGGTTCTCAGCTAGTGGGTCCCAGAAGGCGAAGGTGTGCAGCGTTGGCGTGGCCCGTCCACTGCCGATGGCATCGCCGGGCCGGGCACGGCGTGGGGACAGGGCTTCGCCCGCCCCTCAGCACCCACCCGCAGGCCGCTGCAGCTGAACCTGGACGCGCTGGCGACTTTGGAAAGGCGTCCTTAGCTCTTCACGCTACTGGGGGTGTTTTGTTGCACGTTGTGGGCTGTTTGTTGAGTGGGGTGAGAGTTTGTGAAGCCCAGACTCCTGAGTCTCTCAACAGAGAAGCCTCGTCGTGAGCACTTGGACTGACTTGGACCGAGGAGAAATTAACCGAGTCTGAGGTCCTGTATTCTTTTTCATTAGCTGCTGTTTAGAGTAGTTTCACTGAGAAGATTAATGGTAAATGGGACAGAAAGGACCAGAGTTCACTTCCTGAGGAGAGAGACCATGTTTGCACAACAGCAGTGCATCAGCAGGTCGGCACTGCTGACTGTGCCTGTGTGCGAGGCGGCTGGCTGTGCCGTACCAGTGGTTCTGCCGCCCAGCAGATGTCCAGGCTTGAAAGACAGACGTGCGCGGCGTCACCTCAGACTCTCGGCTTCTGTCTGTCATCAACAGGGCGTGGACACAGCAGTCAGGGAGCATATGGGTCTGCTGGTGTCCTCGCCGCCCTCCTGTGACACTGCGGTGGCTGGGCGGAACTGTAGCTATCACTGGCGGTCTCTGTGCCCGTGACAGACAGTGGCCTTAGTTGTCGCGGGTGGTTGCTGTGATTCCGCAGGAAGTTACTCGGTCGTCATGGGCCATTGCCACGGATCACAGCCGCAGCAGAGGGGCCGAGCTGGCTCTGCGGGCGGGGTGCCACACCACCCCTGGGCCCCTCTGCTGACAGCCGCTGTCCACGCAGGGTGTGCTGCACTTCCAACTGGGCCGGGGCGAGCCGATGCTGCACACCCGCCTGCGCCCGCACTGCCGGGAGTTCCTGGAGAAGGTCGCCAGGCTGTACGAGCTTCATGTCTTCACCTTCGGGAGCCGGCTCTACGCACACACGATCGCAGGTGAGCGGGTGGTGCAGGCCAGGGCGCGTGCCACTGCCCACGGTGCTGGCCCAAAGTCGGAGGAAGCCGTGTCTCCGCCCCACTGGGAGCCCACAGGCGGGTGACCTGGCAGCGTGACGCCTCTGAAGTCCCGGCCTGTGGTCTCCTGGGCGGTACCTCCCTCCCTGCTGCGCCCCCTCAGTCCATGCAGAGTGACAGGCTACTGTCACACGTGCCCGGCGCAGCCACGGGCCAGTTTGGAAGTTAGGACTGCAGATACCCAAGAAAGGAAACTTTTTACATAAGCGAACTTAAAAAAGCATTTAATTGGTTTGGAAATAGGTCTGGAGCCACACTGCTCGTGTCCACCTGCACCTGGCACTCGAGGTGCCGACAGACGGGTCTCGCGGAGGCAGCGAGCAGTGTGGCCGCCAGGCGTTGGCCCGTTGTCTCGGTGCAGACCTTGGGTGTGCACAAAGGCAGGGGCCTCGCGGCATCGCCTGCAGCAGCCACCTGGCTGGGGACAGGGTGTCGGGCACAGGCATCGCCCCCAGCGGCAGCCGGGATTCGGCCCCTGACCCTCGCGGACGTGGCGCCTGTGGTGTGACCAGCCTTGCTCTCTAGGGAGAGCCGGGTCGACGCAGCACGTGAGAGCTCAGGCCTCCTTGCCGGCTCGGCTTGCTCTTTTCTCATGGATGGGGAAATGAGCCTCTCACCCCCCGTTCACAGGTAGTGCCCTTGGAGATTTTAATCACGAACGGGTCAGCGACACATTAATTCATCTTGTAGCTGAACTGCAGCTCACTCGCCATCAGCACGTGGTTGCCGTGTGGCTGCCTGGCACACGTGACTGGACCCTCACTCACTTTGTGGGAACTGCGCACCCACCCTCTAGGTGCTGGCCCCAGCGTCACCATGGGTCTGCCTCGTGGGGTCCAGGCGTCAGGTGGTGAGGCACCTGGCCCAGCACGAAGACAGCACCGGCTTCAGTCAGAGCACCCACGGGAGGCGTCCCTGGGGGCCGAGACAATCACATCCTAGGCACAGCGTGTTTGAGGCTATGTGTGGCGTGGCCCCCAGAGGCCCCACAGCTGCTGGAGCCTCCCAGTGGCAGGCGGCACTTTGTGCTTAGAATTCCCATGCTACACCATGTCAGGACGGGGCACCACAAGGAGACCTCAGGCCCCATCCTAGTGATGGGGCTACCCCCCAACGTTGGCTGGACGTCGGGACCAACGACGTTTCACACTCTGAGGGGACTTGGGAGGGAGCTTGTAGCCCACAGGACAGGCACCCCAAAGCTTCGAGAGCTGTTGGGACTTCGGGGGATGGGAACGGGGATTCCTGCCCGGCCAGCCAAGGAGTTTGAGCTTGGCATCTGCCATGGGCGTCGTGGTTCATAGCTGGATGGCACCAGTAGGTGGCCGTTTACTCAGAGGGTGAGAGGGGCCCAGACATTTGTCCTGATACCTGATTGTGGTTTTTAATGGTGGTTTCTGTAGCTTCTTAAATCTCAGCTTTTAGTTTTGAAAATTACTGTTTTCACAGGATGTGTATATTTAGTGTGATTGGGACAGAAATGCTTTTGTCTGGACTTTCCGTTTATTTTATTGAAGAGGCACTAATAACCCAGTTACTAGTAAGACTTAGGGTTAGTTACTGAGCAGCGTCAGTATTCACGTCGAATTCGCGCGTTACGTGCATAGTAAAAGGTAACGCAACGTTTCTTGCACGAGAGCAAGTATTTTCTGGTAATGATTTGCTAATGACTCACTGATGCCAAGGATGCGAACCTGGGGGTGTGGCAGACGCCCCCGTCGGTGGGCGGCGAGGCCTCGGGAAGGCGGGGCACCCTAGGGGCGGTGCATGGGGGCAGCTGGTGGGGCTCTGAGGGGCCCAGGCTGTTTGATTGCCGGGCGGTGGGGGGGGGGTTTCCGATGGCGGAACACAGTGAACCGTGTGTGTTGTGTTTGTGACTGCAGAGACCCAGGCGCAGCGGCTGAGGCAGGGAGTGGGTGGGCCTCGCTGGCAACCTGGGCCGAGGACATGCGCACAGTGGTAGCCGCACTTCGAGCCTGTTTGGGCGGCGCCAACAGGTTTCTGCCTGTTAAGGTCTTCAGAAACCACAGATGGTGTCGTCAGAGTGAGTTTAAAGGTGCCGCTGAGGTGGCCAGTCACCCCTTTGCAGCACAAGTGACGGGTGCAGGAAATGTCCTGGCTCTGCCCGGGGCCGCGTGCCCTGTGCTCCCTGGGCCTGGGGGGGGGTGAGGCTGAGCTCTGTCCACGTGTCCCCTGTCCGAGCAGAGCCCAGGCAACGCGAAGTCCGTGTTTCCGGAATGGTGCCCTTAGACATGCTAAGTAAGAACCGGAACCGCACCTGGCGACAGTCTCAGCGACGAGGGGAAAGCGGCCGCTGCCCGTGTGTGACGCTCTGACTCTGAAGAAACGGGGCTCTTCACCGTGCACTGCAGAGCCTCCGGGACCCGAGACAGCCGTGACCTTCATGCTCTTCTTTCCACAGGCTTTTTAGATCCCGAGAAGAAGCTTTTTTCTCATCGAATATTATCGAGGGACGAGTGCATTGACCCATTTTCTAAAACAGGGAACCTCAGGTATGTCCCCGCCACGCTCCTCACGGGCTCACCACTCAGGCCCCACTGAAGCCACCTTGGCAGTGACAGCGGTGGCTCTAGCTGCGTCTCTGGGCTGGCCGCGGCCCTTACTACCGCCTCCGAGGCAGACCCCGACATATCTGGGCCGGGGAGCCTAGGAGAGCAAGTGCGGGAGACGGAGCGGGCTCAGGGCCAAGGCACAGGGCGTGTGGTGACGGTGTGGGCAGAGAGAGTCCCCAAGCAGAAGGCTGTCGGCGGAACCCCACGCCTCGTGGGGTTTGGCAGTTGGGGTAGCATCCTAGCACCCTGGTCACGTTCCCGTCTGCCCCTCTGCTTGACCGCCCTTCCCTAACCTTGGGGGCTTGGAGAGACCGCGGGTAGGCCCACCGCCGGGAGCTGTGGCGGTGCCAGGCACTCGCCCCTCGCTGTGAAGGCCCTCCCCTGGGGAGCAGAGCTCAGCGGCCCTGGCCTGCGGACAGGTGGCCAGTGTTTGTCAGTGCAGTGGTGCTGGGCCGTGGGCCCCGTTCGAGGTCGTCCTTGAGGTGCCCCAGCCTCTGAGAAGGGTGGCTGACCCCTGCCGCAGGAAGTCCCGGGACAACAGGGAAACCCGTTACTCTCCACATCAGTTTCTCTGGAGACGATGTGACCCTGCGCCACACAGAGGCCTCTGTGTGGTTTGCACCTGTTTCCTGCCAGTCTGCTGGCTGCTGGTTACTATAAAAAAAAGGTTATCGTGACTTTTAGTGGGTGACTTTTTTGTAAGTTGTACTAGGAGCTCTGATACGCGTTTATTTCTAGAAACCTCTTCCCATGTGGAGACTCGATGGTGTGCATCATCGATGACCGAGAAGACGTCTGGAAGTTCGCCCCCAACCTGATCACCGTGAAGAAGTATGTCTACTTCCAGGGCACAGGGGACATCCACGCCCCACCCGGGTCCCGGGAGCCTGCGGCGAGGAAGAAAGGTGGGCGGCTGCCTTCTGGGCCTCCCGCGAGGAGGAGCGTGTGCCAGTCTCCTGCTCGTCTCCTGTGTCGGGACGGCTCCAAATCCAAGAGTTTGTGTACATTTCAGGATCACAGGCCATTGGGGTCATGTCATGCTGAAAAGCGTGGTATTATTTGGTTTTAGTTCTGGGTGTTGTAATGGCACTAATGCAAACGTTTTGGCAGTTGAGTAGCGTGAAGTCAGGCTGTGGGAGGTGGGCAGTTACTGCTGCGGCCACTGAACTGGGACCGAGCGGTTTGGGCTGGGAGGAGTGGGGCTCGGTGGCCTGGCTGCGTTTTCCTGTGTCTCGGAAGTCACAGTCACCTCTCCTTCTGTGTGACGTGCAGTGAGTCATCCTCCCAAGGGCACCGACGTCGCAGAACGTGCTCCGTCCGTCAAGGACCCCGAGGAGGGAAGGCAGGCCCCCGGGGCCGAGCACAGTAACGGCCTTGGAAAGCCCACACGGGAGCTCAACGGGGACTGGGCCCCGCCTGGCCCGGCGGAGGAGCGAGGCTCCCGGCCTGCCACCCGCACGCCCCCAGCCGACGATAGGGGGCCCCCAGCATGCGCTCAGCAGCAGGGTCGGACCTCAGCAGAACAGCGGCCCACTCAGGGCCCGGCGGGCGGGGACCTGGACTTCGACTTGTCCAGTGACAGCGAGAGCAGCAGCGAGTCCGAGGGCCACTCCTCCGCCACCTCTGACGGCGAGAGCGGGGAGGCGCGGGGCCGGAGGAAACCTAAGTCTGCGCGGGACGTAGGGGCGGTTGGGCAGCAGGGTGGGCCTGCGGGCGCCGGAGGCGAGAGACCTGCAGGGGCGAACCACTGCGGGGAGGCTGCGCCTGGCGTCCACCCGGACCTGCAGGAGGAGGGCGAGCGAGACAGCCTCTGCGGGCTGGCAGGCGGCTCGGCGGACCGGAAGGAGGCCGAGACGGAGTCCCAGAACAGCGAGCAGTCGGGCATCACGGTGGGCGAGTCCCTGGACCAGAGCGTGGAGGAGGAGGAGGAAGACGAGGACGAGGACGACCATCTGGTCCACCTGGAGGAGATCCTCGCCCGCGTGCACTCCCACTACTACGCCAGGTACGACCGCTACCTGCGTGGGGAGACCGAGGAGGCGCCCGACATTCGGAAGATCGTCCCCGAGCTCAAGAGCCGTGTGCTGGCAGACGTGGCCATAATATTCAGTGGGCTGCACCCCACCAATTTCCCGGTGGAGAAGACCCGGGAGCACTACCACGCCACAGCCCTCGGGGCCAAGATCCTCACCCAGCTGGTGCTGGACCCTGACGCCCCGGACAGGGCCACCCACCTGATTGCCGCGCGGGCAGGTGAGTGCCAGCAGCCTCTGGGCCTGCCCTGGGGTGGGGGCTGGTGGGGTGGGGCCCCACAGAGGTCTCCGCGGTCTCTCTCTGAAAGTGGCAGGGCTCCACTTTCACGTGGGATTTCTAGAAGTATCTTCCTGGTAACTGCACGTTGGTGAAACCTTAACAGGGCTGGTCCTGTGCCGCCCCCCCCCCCGGCCCCCGCCGACCTCTGTGCGCACCGGGGAGCGTCCTGGGCCAGGGCCGCCTCTGCCAGGGCTGGGTCCCTGGATGGCAGGGCCGTCACCCCCTCGTTGCAGGCACGGAGAAGGTGCGGCAGGCCCAGGCGTGTGGGCGGCTGCACGTGGTGAACCCCGACTGGCTGTGGAGCTGCCTGGAGCGCTGGGACAAGGTGGAGGAGCAGCTCTTCCCGCTGAGCGAGGACTATGGCAAAGCGCCAAGGTGAGCCGCCCGGCGCACGGCCCCGTCAGAGCCCTCCCTGACTCCGCTACGCGTGGGTTGCCGGGAAAGGGGGACAGTTCCTGTCCAGCGGGGAGAGGGAGCTGGTTTTCTCAGGACCGTGCAGCAGGCTTCCGGCAGTGACCCTCGTCCGTGTGTTTCTTGCTTGGCTGCGGAGGTTCCGAGAGCCGCACGGCCGCTGTGGGGTCTGGTGGGGGGAGGCTGGGCTGCGGCGAGGCTGCCCGAGTGCCTGTTTCGGGGGGTTTTCTTTTTCTTCTTTTTTGAGAACTGCTTGAAAAACGCTTCTTGTTTTTTGCTGGAGTTTGAATGTTGCATTTAGAGGGGAAATTCTAGGTCAGACGTGAGAGAAACAACAAATGCAGTCTGTCCTGAGGTCCTGATAGGCACACACACGCACACACCGCCCCCCCCCCCACGCCCATGTGACATCCGCCCAGCCTGCGCTCTGGGGACGAGGGAGCGTCCAGCCTGTGTCTTCATCCACGCAGGCTCTGAGGGTGAGGGGACGGGAGATCTCAGCTCACAGACCAGCGCAGGGCCTCCCGCGTCCCCCAGTCAGTCCCAGCGCCTTCTCAGGCCGGTTCTCGCCCACAGGGAGGACGGCCCCGCAGCCTTCCCCGACAGACAGGGTGCGCTCCCGGCTGCCTTGTTCCATCCGACGCCTGTGCATCCCAGGGCCCAGCCAGGCCCTGACGTCCGGATCTACGACGCCAGCACGGGCAAGCTCATCCGGAAGGGCTCTGCTGGCCCTGGGCCCCCCAGCTCCCTGCAGGTCCATGCAGAGCACTCCTCCTTCAGGTACATCCAGCCCTGGAGCCTGCTGCCAGCAGGGCTCACCCCCGGCGGGCTGGGGATGGCGTGTGCGTGGGGTTGTGGCTGCGTCCAGTTCTTGGCTGGACTGGGCATCCTGGCCAAGGGCTCGCATGGAACCGCCTCCCCCGCCGCCACACGGGGCCTTTCTGCATCTTCTGTCCCATCGGGCCCTGAACTGGAGCAGACCAACCTGCAGTTCAGCCTGTCACCTGGTGACAGAGGCCCATCCACACTGGCTTAGTGCTGCCTCCATGTGCCACCTTGGCCATGTCCCAGCACACAGTGGGCCTGGAGGGCCGGACCTGAGCCCTGACTGTGCCACCTTCCAGGCCCGGCCCTCCCACAGGGCAGAGAGGCACTGCGAGGGAGACGGCACTGGGCTTGGGCTGGGCCGTGTGGCCCCAGGTCAGCAGGACAGGCTCCCGACCACCTGCCCGCCTCACACTCCACCCGGGTGGCAGGTGGGGGCGCGGTGGGTGTGAGTGGGACAAGGAGGAGAGACGCCCAGGTGACTGGCACCAGTGCTTCCCAACGGGGGCTGGGGGTTGGTCACTGCTGAGCGAGCTACCCCTCTGAGTCGCCCAGGCGTGCCCTTCCCACCCTGTGTGCTCGCGGCATCCGTTCAGCCTGGTTGGGGAGGACGTGCCCCGCTGTGGGTGATCTCGGGAGGCGTCTGAGGTGGACACGAGGGGCCTGAAGCTTGCGTCTCGAAGGGCAGCTATTGGTTTGAAGTTCCAGGGAAGATGGGTGGGTGTCGGCCTGTCCTTACTCCTTCCAGAAGACCACCCCCACTCCCGCCCCAGGGAGCCGCCCCCAGGGAGCTGCCCCAGGCCTTCCCCGGCCACAGCAGCACTTGGGAGCCCGGCAGGAGCCACGGTCACTCAGGGTGGACGTGGAGCTTCCCGAGGCCTGGAGAGGCACCTGCTGGCTGCGGCGCGTGTGGGCAGGAGCTCTGGCTTAGGGCGGCGTGCGTGGGGCTTTCAGTTGGTGGTGTCTGTGACTGAAAGCATCATTGCTGGTTGAACTCTGCTCCGTGAGGAGCCATGCGGCGGCCTCTGCGACCTCCCCAGGTCGAGCAGCAGCTTGGCGTTCGCTCTCTCGCCAGAGCCGCAGGGAGAGGAAGGCGCGGCCAGAGCCCGACGGGCTTCCCCCTCGCAGTCGTGGAGGACGGGCAGTCGGGGCAGAAGGGCTGCTTCCGGGTGCCTCTCAGTCGGGCCACCCTGCGCAGAAGCTGAGCTTTGGCTTCCCGCTCTGCCGTCCACGTCCCCAGGAGGCCCGGAGGCGGGCGCGCCTTCCTCGGGCGCTGTGTGGCGTGTGCTCGTCTGTGCTAATGAAGCTCCCTTAAGGGGTGGCGTTGTCCCACTCCTGAGGTCCCCCGTTTAAGTGGAGGCCTGGACAGTGTGCCGGGGCACTTTGTGTGTTTCTGCCCCTTCCTGGCGTCCAGCTGTGCTCTGCCCTGGGACGGGAGTGCTGTGGCCCCACCCAGGGCCTCACAGTTGGAGCAACGGCAGTGGTTAAGAAGGGGCTTCACTAGCAGAGGCGTCCGAGCGGCAGATGGGGTGCAGTGTCAGGTTGGGACGTGTCCCTCACTCCAGTAGCACTGATGTCCCCGTACTTGAACAGGAATGGGGAGGGGGTGACCCTCTGCTGATGTGGCCGTTGTTGTGACAGGACAGCTAGAGCCCAGAGGCCATGGTGGCCGAGCCCAAGAGCAGCCGGGCGGTGGTCCCATGTGGACATCCCCTGGACCCAGTGGGATGTTGTGGCACCATGGGGTGGCAGTCCCGGGCCAGGAGGGAGAAGGAAGCCCTGGCTGGTAGATACCTGGATCGTGGGACCTGAGGGGGTCCACGATGAGTGTGGGCCTCCGACTGAGAACGAGAGTGACGATGGCATAGCTGTGGGGCTGAGAGCACTTCCAGCTCCGGGGAAGTCGTCCTGCCACGGACCGAACCTTAGCTGAGTGTTAACACGGGGGACCCTGGGACAGCGCAGCAGTTAGGGACAGGAATCCTGTGCAGACAGAACTCCACGTATAACTTCCAACTCCCCCAAACTCACGTTGTCCCTGGGCATCCACGGCGAGTGCTCAGATCCCCGCTCTGGAATGGCCTGGATCGGTGCATGCGGTCAGCCCCCCACACCCGTGGCCCCATCACAGGTCAGAAGCAGCAGGCGTGCGTTGGAGGAAGTCCATGTGGCAGCAGGCCCACACAGGCCCACCCGTGTTGTTCAAGGACCAGCCGTACGTTTCTTCGTTCGACTCAGTCCAGCCCGGACCGGCCCAAGGCAGTCACTGCGGGGGACTCTGGTGGCTCACCTTCCACCGCGGGACGAGGGGTGTGACTCGTGGCTTTGAATGTGAGGGACAAAGAGGCCGGGCTTGATCCCCGCAGCTGCCACTCCCATGGTTCTGCACATCAGGGGCTGTGTGAGTGGGAACCCCTTCTTGCCTGAGAGTGGATGCAGCCTGTTCTGTCCCCGGAGCCACCTCACTGATGGCCCCAAGGACGTAAGTGTCCGTATCTCCTGCGGGGACGTGTTGGTTCTGGGTTCTGGTGTTGGCCCACCCAGGGTCTTGGGGCCCGGTCCTGAGCGAGTGTGGATGGGGCTCTCCTGACTGTGGGCAACATGGGCCCGAACCTTCTCTCTCCCCCACGAGGTCCAGGTACGGGCAACACCGGAGGCAGAGCTGTCCACCTGAGCCGGTGCCCTTCTCAGCCAGCACGGCGCACAGCTTACCCTGTGCCAGGGCCGCTGGGGGATGAGGGTGCGGCGTGACAGGCGCAGCTCCGGGACGGTCACTGAGCCTAAGCTTGGGGGTGGCAGTGGGAGACCCTGGTCTGGGGCCGTGGAGCTGCCGGGCCGGGGGTGCCCTGTGCTCTCAGCATGGCTGAGCCTCCGAAGTCCTGCAGTCCTCTGTCGCCCGCCGATCTGTGTGCTGTTCGCTGTGAGTGCTTTGCTCTCGTTATTGAGGGTTTTGTTGTAAGGCAGTCGTACACTCAGGCCGTAGTAAGGGGTAACAGACTCAGCTGCCTCCGACTACAGCCCGGCTCCCCCACCGAGAGGAGGACAGGGACGCAGGACCCACATGGCCTCCCTCCTCCACCCACTCCAACAGCCGCAGGTCCATCCCTAGCTCCTGGCGTTCCGAGGTTCTCCGCGTTGTCGCTGGTGCTCGTTGCTGAGTCGTGCTTTGTGGTGACCGTTCGCCGTTGTGGGTATCGGACTGTGTCCCGCCTGGGGCTCGGACACAGCCTCCGTTGGTCCCGGGCAAACGCCCGGCCATGACCGCCGCTCTGGGTACTGAGTGTGTGTTTGGTTTTGGGAGGCCCTGCCCAGCTGCCTCAGGCCGGGGACCTTCTCGTGCCCCCAGAAGTGACCCTGCCTCCCAGCACCTACCCAGCGTTGGGTGTGCCGCCTGCCGTGGCGCCAGCCCTCTGGCTCAACCTTGCCTCCTCACAGTGGGCTGGGCGGGAGCCTCACCCTCTCTTTCACCGGTTGTCTGACTGCGTTGTCTCCGCTGCTGGCGTGCGCAGTGCATTACGCGTGTTAAGACACGAGCTCTCTGTCACGTCCATGGCTGGCAGAGACTGCCCCCACTCTGTCCCTTGTCCGTGCCGTCTTGCAGAGTCTGTGGCAGAAGTTCGGGCTCTGCTTTTGGCGTCTGCCTGCCAACTCTGCCTCGCACAGACCCCGACGGTGTCCTCTTTCCTTCCCCGTACGAGGGTCACAGCTTTCCCTTTCGGTCTCTGTGCGGTCCACCGAGTCCCTGCGTCAAGGCTGCGGCCCACACACTGGGACCCGAGGACCAGTCGGAGCGGGGGGACCTGGGCTGACACTGAGTGTGACTCGCCTGCAGTCGGGGGGCCCGTCCCCTTGTGCCCGGAGCCCCATCTCAAGTGGGCACCGCTCTCCGAGGCAATGTCTGTTGGTGGAGCCGGCGCTCCTCTCGCCCGTCCCCCTACGGGCAGCGTCCTCGAGAGCGTCGGGCATGACTGTGGTGCTGGCCCCAGGGCAGAAGCGTCCTTGTCTTGGCCAGCCGAGCCCAACCTCGGACACGTAACTGGGGTAACCTCGTCCAACCCTTCGTGCACGGGCAGGTGGCTGTTCTGTCTCTGAGCGTCAGCGTCACTTGTTCTCTCCCTGTAGCCTGGAGAGCACGGAGCACTTTCATGTTTCCGGCCTTAGCGTGTAGGCGGCACGTTCTCCTGGCTGCAGTGCGTGCTGTGTGCACACATGTGCGCGCGTGCCCCTGCCCAGCCAGGAGTCCGATTGGGCGCTGGAACGGGGGCCTCCAGGCCACCACCCCACTCACGTGGACCCACATTGTTCTTTGCAGAGCTGTTCGGCCACCCCCACGGCAGCCATTCGGGGAGGAGCCGCCGGACACTCCCGAGGTTGAGCGGCCAGGACCGTGTCGGCGGCAGCGGCAGCCCAGCCTATCGGAGGCCATGCCGCTCTACACGCTGTGCAAGGAGGACCTGGAGAGCATGGACAGAGAGGTGAGCCCGGGGCCCCGGGCCGGCCCCGCTCCACTTTGGGCCGAGCGCTCCTGCTCCTGGGGGGCAGTGGGTGGCGGTGCCGGGCACTGTCTGAATCGGCAACAGCAGAGACACGTGCACTGACTTGGGCGCTAACTCGGGTTTCGGGCCCCCCAGACCTACTCCCGCCCGTTCCCCGTGGCACCTGATGGGGTCTGGTCATTGGTGAGGGGTGTTCCTGGCGTCCCACGGTTGAGGGGGGGTGGGGGTACCTCACCATGCCAGTCGGCACTGCGTGTCTCCCGGTTCATCTTTACAAACCCCAGGAGCGTTCACAGTGGCCCGGCCCTGGTCCCTCGCAGCCTGCGTCCTTGGGGCTCCCCAGCTCTTCCACCCCTCCCTGCCTGTCATGGGCCAGGCCCCTTGAGGGAAGGGTCACACCCATCGGAGTGTTTATAAGTTGTTAGGAAGCTTCACCTTTGTGGCATTGGATCCCCAGAGAGGGGAAGGACACCGGCGGGAAGAGACCTCTCCGGAACACAGAGACAAACCTCCCGTGGGGCAGTGACAGGGAAGGCCTGCTGCCTCCTGATGCTGCCCTCGTGGGGCTGTTGGCACAAGCGACATCTCCCCCCGCGAGCGCTGTGTTCCCCTGGGGTCAGCAGGCCCTGGGGAAGGGGCCCACACTCAACGTTCCCGAGGCAGAGGAGCGCAGAGACGAGGCCATACTCAGGTCTCACTGGCATGCAGCCCATGTGGACGATGGCTGGACCTCGGGGCAGGACTGGTGCTGGGGCTGGCCTCTGCCGTGCGTGCTAGACGTCACGTGCGCGCACGAGCTGTCGGGACTCGCAGAGGCTGCCATCTGTTCTCCTGAGACCTGAGCCTTTCTCCACGTGTCATCTCCAGCCAGGCCCAGTGTGACCCCTTTTGCGTGTGCGAGGCCTGGCCGCCTCACAGCTGACGCTAGGAGCACGGCTGAGTGGGACGGGGGCACCACGTGATATGCAAGCCACACTTTGGGGCAGGTGTCGCGGACCAGCCTGCCAGCTCTGAGATTCGGGGGTTGGTGGGGTGATTCCCGGCGTTAGAGCCCTGTGTCTGCACGTGGCATGCATGTGGGAAGCCAGGAGCCGTGCAGTCACTGTCACAAATGTTCCAGACACCTCAGGTGACGGGCACAGAGGGCCTTCGGCTCGATGGGAGGTAACGTGTGAAAACAGCTTTTTAACGCTCAGGTGGTGGAAGCAGGCACATCGTAACTTGCTTCTCGCATCCCGGACACTGTGTCTGCAGGCCTCCTGCCGGGTCGGCCAGCGCAGGAGAGGGAGGAGGCGGGACCCTCCAGGCCTGGGGCCGTAAGGGCACAGAGGCCTGCACTGGCGCCATTTCCCTGAGCTTAAGGGCTTGGCGGTGCTTGGGGGACCACCCAGGTTGTGCACGCTGCTCTGTGGGAAAAGCTGCGTCTCCACGCGCCCATGAGCATTTCCGTCTCGTGAGAGGACACGGCGTGGGCATGTGCTGCCCCCCGGCCAGTGCTTGCCGCACGCTGGTT
This sequence comes from Mormoops blainvillei, assembly GCA_004026545.1. Taxonomy (NCBI): domain Eukaryota; kingdom Metazoa; phylum Chordata; class Mammalia; order Chiroptera; family Mormoopidae; genus Mormoops; species Mormoops blainvillei. The sequence continues at coordinate 11,237 of PVJD01000922.1, read as the reverse complement.
TCTGCAGGGCCCCGAGGGCTCCGTCCAGACCCCCTCTTCACAGGCTCTCATCAGGCACGGGACCGGTGGGGAGACGCAGGGGCTGGGGCCAGGGGCTGAAACGGAGCCTGGAGGACTGCGGGCACTTCCGTGCACCTCCCCGCCACGCCCTCTCCCTCGCGCCCCCCGGGTCGGTCCTCTTGCTTCTCTGGGGTCCCGTGTCTCAGTGAGCCGGTGGATAGAGACGTACCTGATAGCAGTTGACGTCTGGTCCTCTGAGAGATTTCATCAGTTAATTCGGTAAAAATGAGTTGTTTTCTCTTCACGTACTTGCTTTTAGGTTTTTATGATTTTAAATTATTTCCCTTAGTGTCTATAAAAGAACATGAAATAAGCAGCTCCCTGCAGGTTCCCGGTCTTCAGAAAGGGCCAAGCTGCCGTTTTGTTCCAGAAAGCCCAGGGCAGCCCCCGGCCCTCAGGTGCCTTTAGCGAGGGCAGCGGGCGGGGGGCAGAGGTTGGAGCACAAGGCCTGCCGCTGCCTGGCGCCGTGGTTCTAGTTCGCTGTCCAGGCGTTTCTCAGTCCTGCAAACGGCAGAACAGCCTGCGCGCGGGCCACGGTCCGTGTGCTGGTGTGACAGCGAGGCTCGCCCTCGGGTCGGCTGCACTTCTGACCCCAGGGCCATCTCACAGGCTCTGAGCTGCTGGGGCTGTGGGCTGAACCTCTTAGAGTCACAGCAACTGCTTTTTTAATCCCTTTTTGTCTCTTGAAAACGTGATGCGGTTAAAGGCCTTAAGTATTTCAGAGCAAAATTTAACATTCTAAGAGGAGACCTGCTTATCAAAGCAGTGAACTCGCCCAGGGAAGGTGTCAGGGAGGGTCAGGCCAGTGACCTCTCCGCCGAACCTGGAGCTCTCGCTGTGAGCAGGCGACGCTTTGGGCCACGTTGCAGGGTCCGTCTAGCGAGGCCCTGAGGGCGGAGCCCGCGTTCCGGGTGGTGATGTCAGTCCGAACGTGTTGGGTGTGAGCGTGCGCGTCCCACTGCTGGCCGATGCCCCCAGTGTGCAGCCAGCCTGTTTGGAGCTGGAGGCCGAGGCCGTGAGGGGCTGGCGCTGGCCGAGCTGGCCTCTGGCGGCAGCTGCCGGGCTGGGCAGCTCTCCCTTCCTTCGCTCAGAGATCCTTTCTCGCGGCCCTGACCCGTCCTGGGTACCTTGTCCCACGTCTCTCGGAGGAGCTCCGGTGACCAGAGGGTGGGCATACACTCCAGGCGCTTCGGACACTAATGCCCAGACCCCACAGGTTGGAGGTTCAGCCTCACATCAGGTGACCCAGGCCATCAGTTCACTTCTGACAATCATCTGTGAGTCGGGGTGCCCGTGCCCCCCACTCATTCTGTCATTTGCCATAAAGGCTTGCATTCACCACTTGGTTACGTGACAAAGGATTCACAGGCAAGGTCCGGGGACCCCAAGTGCAGGAGCTTCCGTCCATGGAGCCGGGGGCACCACCGGCTCAGCACGCGACGTGTCCCCCTACTGGCAGCGCCCCGAACAGCCCCCTGCCTGGGGGTTGGTGGAGGCTTCTATGACAAGGCGGGGCTGACCGTCCACCCAGCCTGCCGCCCGGCCCAGCCACATGGAGGCCGAGCGCTCCGCCCTTGTAACCACAACCTGGTCTTTCTGGCGACCCTGCCCGTCTTGGGGGCCACCCGAGCCACATGGGGACAGAAGCCACTGCACTTGCCCAGGAAACCCCAGAGGGTTAAGGACCCACGTAGGGAACCAGGACAGAGTTCAGTCGACACACAGCTTGTCAGGTCACATCGTCACGTCGGATTGTTGGGTGTCAGTGTGTTTCCTGCGTTTGTCTTCCTGAAAGGAAAACCACTTCAGTGTTCACCATTCTGCCTGAGCCCCGCGGTGGTGGCGGCGACCCTCTCCCCGTCGGCTGCGTCGGTTGGTGTGGGGTGGCCATTGTGCCCCCTCGTGTGCTCGTTCACGGTCCTCAGCTCTGGGGTTCGAACACACAGCCCACGGGTTGTGCTGCAGGGGCGTGTGTTGGCGGGGGTGCCTGGCGGCGGGGGCGTGTGAGCGGCTTCTTCCCAGAGTTGGTCTGTGAGCGTCTGACCCTTGGCCCCTTGGCAGGTGGACGACATCCTCGGCGAAGGCAGCGACGACAGCGACAGCGAGAAGAAGAGGCCGGAGGAGCAGGAGGAGGAGCAGGACGGGGGCCCTCCGCCCAGGGAGCCCCAGGCCCCAGCAGCCCAGAGGAGGCACGTGCCGGAGTCCAAGCCGCCCGGCGAGAGGGGCGTGGCCGATGGCCGGGCGCCCAGGTGAGGGAGGGGCCTGGGGGCGCAGGACAGGGCGAGGGCGGCCCCGGGCGAGGGCCCGGCCGGCGCAGGGCCCAGGCCTGCTTCCCTTGCCTGGGAGTCGCCTGCACCCTCTGTTCTCCCAGAGCCCGCTGGCCTGGCACTCAGGCCAGGCCTCTGCACGGCTCGCAGACCTGAGGGCACCTGTGCGGCTGTCCCAAGGGGCCAAGCCCCCTGCCTCTGCCTCTGAAACAAACCCCATGCAAAGCTTTTAAGCTTGATGTTGTCCGCACGTCACCTACAGGGACGTGGCTCTTCATCCAGATTCTGCTCTGCCAGCTGCTGCTCCAGCAGCCTGTCCCAGGTGCGACCCAGACGCCCGCCAGGCTACGCCGGGGGCCCCGCCCTCAGCCCTGGTGGCCTCTGGAGGGCTCCTGGCCCCGTGTGCCAACGTCGGGGACACAGGAACTTGGACCTGGCCCAATGGCAGGCTGGCATGTGGTGCCCCCGCTGCCCCAGGAGCTCACCCAGAGCTCAGTGTGGTTCTCTGTGGGCCCTTCATCCGCCGAGTCCCTTCACACCTGCTGGCTTAGACCTGTCAGCCGTGGTGTCCCCAGGCGAGCAGACAGGAGTGTGGCTCCTCCGTCAGCTACAGATGAGATTGAGCCCAAGCTCTAGCCACAGGTGGAGGCGGGTCGTCGCTGCCACACCTGCAAGCAATTCTTAGGCACAGGAGCTGCAGCCACACGGCTTCCCAGGAAGCGCACCGTCCCCCCGCCGAGGCAGCCGCTCTGCCCTGCTGGGTCGGAGACCGAGCTGCCCAGCGGGCGTTGAGTGTAAAGTACGCACCAGGCGATGACGGGCCGCCAGCAGTCGCTCTGCTTGCATGTCTGCATCTCTGCAGGTGTCCCCCAGGGACCTCTCTGCCGTCCCCAACGTGAGGCATGGTCTCATTGGTCTGTGGCAGGTGCTCTGGTTACAAGTTTTTATCCTGACACTGTTTTCTCCGCCAAGTAGGAAAAGCAACACAGCGTTTGTGTCACGAAACCTCAGGCCTGGCCGCAACCCTTGGGGTCTGTCCCGTCCCCTGGAGTGGGGGTGCCCAGGGGCTCGGACGGAGCAGAGTGCCACAGGGCGGGCCGGTTGGCATTGCTCTTTGCAATGAGGGGAACACGTCCTGGTGGCCGCACTGGGGTATTGATCATCAGCTGGCGGCAACCCCTCCCTGGGCAGAGACCCAGCCTGTGCTTGCTGGTGCCTGGTGCTGCTGGCGGCACAGCTCACCGGTTCTGCGTGGCCAGGCTGCTCGCAGGAGGCAGAATGTGCCAGTGCACTTTCTCAGAAGGATGGGGTCTGTTTGCGTCTCTGCCAAGACCTGACGTGCCCCCCCCTTCAGATCGGTGGCCCGTGGTGTGTGCAGTGGCAGCAGGCACTGGCTCCCAGAGGTCTGCGCTAGACGGACACGTCGGGTCCACTTGAAAAGCATTTGCCCGAACCAGGGGCTTTCCAGCAGGCGCCGCACTTGTCTTTGGGCTGCAGGCGGGGCAGCAGGGAGGCCTAAAGATGAGACGCAAGACTTCCTTCCGGCGGTTTGCAGAGTCCTTGGACAGGTGGCGACAATGACAGATCAGCGGGGGGGCGGGTGGAAGCCATCATCACCTGCCGACAGTGATAACAGCCAGCATTCTCCTCCGCAAACATTCTGTTCTCCACGTCCTGCAAAATTTTGACCTCACCTCTGCAGCCGCCCGGCCTGGCCCATGGTCAGCGAGGAAGAGCCCTGTTCACATGGCCTGCAGCCCCCAGCACGCCCGCCCACACGGGGATTTCTCATTTCTAAAATGGAAGAAACGTAAGACTTTTCTTAGGAACGTCCGTTCCCCCCGGAGCAATGTGGTTTCAGCTTCCTGCCCTGCCCCGGTCTTCCTTGTGGTCACACAGCCGTCGTCACGTTTGTGTGACAGTCGAGCTGTGCCCAGTCTCTCGCTGCCTCAGACGGTGCCTGCGTCGGCCGTTGGCGAGTTTCCTGCTCGGATCAGTCTCTCAAAGCCCAGTCAGAGGCACGTGCGCTGTTAACCTGCCCGCCAGGCCCTCAGGTGGTGACAGTGCTGGCTCCCCACACCGCCCACGGCACAGGCCTGACAGCAGTGCCACCCTCTTCCTGGACCGTGCCTGCGCTGGCCCTGGCCCGCAGAGGCCACACTTTGGGGACAGCGCCCTCACCCCCACAGCCCCGGCTGTCACTAAACAGCAACGGGAACAAGCCCCGAGGAGAGGGAGATCAGGACCCAGGGTCGCTACCACACAGGGACTGAAATGTCTGCCTTCTGGTAAAAAAGTAAGATACATAGAGTGATGGCAGAGTCTGCCCTGCGCGGGAACGAAGCGGGCAAGCAGGCCGAGGCCGCCGAGACGCCACAGCGGGGGGCACGGTTGACAGGGCCTCCAGCGGACGACGTCAGATGGGGACTCTGAAGCAGAGAAGTGTAGTGACTGAACGAAAATTCACCGGAGGGCCCCAAAGCTTACTGGAGCCCGTAGCAGGCGAAGGATCAGTGGAGGTTGTGATAAAAAGGACGAGAATGGCACAGGCTCGGGCGTGGGCAGCATCACGTGCACCGTGGAATCGAACTGGCACCCGTGAGCCCATGCCTCTGCGGGTGGCAGGCGTCCTGTGGGTACCAGGCCTCTGGGGGGAGAACGAACACACGAGGGTGGGAATTAGATGCAGACGTACCACCTGGGCGTCACCGTGGAACACGGAGGCAGAGCCTGCCCTCTGGGCTCAGATGGTTCTCCCTGTGCCCCGACGTGGTGTCCCAGACACGGAAGACAGACCACGTGACTGCGCATCACACGTTAGAGTGGCTCCATGGGTCCTGTGTGCCCACCCTTGGAGGGGCTGGAGCCTCGTCCATGGGGCACGTCCTTCTCTTTGCTGGTTTTGCTGGTGTTGACTCTTGTCAGTCACAGGGTCTTCCCGACACCGGCAGCCGTGGTTTCAGACCACAGTCTACCACAGCCTGTGTGTTCATGAACACTGCATGTGCTGTGTGCCATGTAGTTATATGTTCTATGTGCAGATTTTGGGAGTGTTTTAAATAATTTTTTGTAAAGATTTTGTTTATTTTTAGAGGGGAAGGGAGGGAGAGAGAAACGTCACAGAGTGGTTGCCTCTCGTGTGCTCCCTACTGGGGACCTGGCCCGCAACCCAGGCCTGTGCCCTGATTGGGAATCCAACCGGCGACCCTCTGGTTGGCAGGCCGGCGCTCAGTCCACTGAGTCACAGCAGTCAGGGCTGTGTGCAGGTTTTAACGTGCTACCTTGTGTTGTGTGTGGACGTGCGTTGCACGTGTCCTGCATGTGCTGAGTCCTGGGACCTGCCTGTCCCAGGTGACAACCATCTCAGCAGTCTGCAGGAGACCCCTCGGGGTCGTGACGTGAGGCAGCCCTGCCCAGTCCCGTGTCGGGACCAGGTGGGGTGGCCAGGCACCCATTCTCAAGGTGTGGCCAAGTGCCCCCAGTGCAGTGGGACACTGGGGCCTGCGAGGCCTCTGGGGGGAGTGGCGGGAAGCCACGAGTGTCCAAGGGCTGGTGGGTCCTTGCCACACCTCTCCCAAGTCTGCAGGGCCTGTGGGAAGGGCGATGCCATAGGCTGGTGATGTGGTGTGATGTGATGTGCCAGGGTGGTTGCTGTTGAGTGGTAGCCGTCAGTAGTTTTGCCTGAGGGGGCAGTGGGCCACGAGGGTGCCCCCTGGGACGGGCCTCTCTGTGCCTGAAGGCCTGCCTGTCTTCCGCAGGGCTGGCGACATGCCCGTGTGTGGCGACCCTCATAGGCCCTGAGCCAGCCCACGTGGAGCCTTGTGGGTGAAACAGGCACGGCTCCCATGGCCACACTCAGCCGTGTGGGGGGAGTGGGGCGGCGGCCCCAGGGTGGGCGGGACACATGCCCCTCGCCCTGGCCAGGGCCTGCCCTGCCTCCTTTTGTTCACCCAGCCAGTGACGTCCTCCTGCTCGCAGGGGCGCCTCAGCCTCAGGCCTGGGCTTTGCTTCTGTGTTGAGACTGGACGCCCCCGAGCCCCTGCTGACAGGGCGGGGGCGTCTCAGTGAGCGCTTCTCTTCCAGGGGCCACAAGAGGAAGCTGAGCGAGGCGGACGCGGCCAGTGAGTCCAGCAGGGCGTCCAGCTGTGAGGACGAGGAGGGCAGCAGCTCAGAGGCCGATGAGATGGCCGCCGCGCTGGAGGCGGAGCTCGACCTCATGTGACCTGCGCGGCCCTGCGGGGCGGGCCGACCTCAGCGCCCTGTGCGGGCCCCCGTGCGGAGTCTGCTGCTCTCCAGAAAGATGTGTATATTCTGAAAGCTCCACATACAGAAACACGTTATTTTGCGGAAATGGGTGTTCTGAGAAATGTTGCTGCTGGGAAGCGTGGGCCGTGCCCAGGTCGCGCGGAGCTTGGCCGGCAGGACTGGGGCTGCGGTTCCCACCGTGGGGTGAGGAGCTGGGGTCTTCTTTTAAACGTCCCAGTGCGTGGCTTGGGGTGTAGGTGGGCATCCGATGAGACGCAGATGCACAGCAAGAACCGCGCAGCCCTTGCTGTTTCTCGAACGCAGCCAGGCCCCGGGATGCTGGCATTCACAAGTGGACAGGCCGGGGGCCCCGTGGCCTCCACCACCCTCAGGGCTCGTTTCTGAGCAGCGCCGGGTCCCTGGCGCCCGCACAGCCCGCTCCTGCTCCTCAGACCCGGTGTCAGGTTTTGTATATTTCATATCCGACCCACCACACAGGCCTTTCCTTCATTTAATAAAATCCTTTTTGTAAGCTCTTCTGTCTGGTGCGTTGCCACAGCGAGTGGGCCTGTCCTCTGTCACAGAACTTGTAGAACGGGGGACTCACTCCCCGAAGGACCCAGCCTGGGACTGGGAGCCTACCCTCAGCCGACATGGCTGGCTGGCTGTCTCATTTGGAGACGTGTCAGAAGCTCGCGGTAACCCACTGAGGCCATGAAGGTCACCGCTGTTTCTGATGGTTCAGTTCATGACAGTCAGATGGAAGGACCTGCAGAAACGGCAGTACCAGGCACAGGGACCCCTCGCTGGCGAGCTATAGACGTCTGGTCACGTGGTGGCCTGCCCAAGAGCCCCATTGTCCTGAGACCCCTGGGCCCCGTGCGACCGGGCTTAGCAGGCTTGCAGGTCTTCTCGCCTCCTTTGGGCTGGCCCCTCGGCCTCTCTTCCGATCCCAGCCGAGCTTTGGCTGCAGATGGACAGAGGAGACCAGGGGTGTCTATGGCCTGTGTCGCGTGTGGACAGGGCAGTCGCTTGGGACGAGGTCCTGGGAGGGCACGTGGGACAGCAGCCCAGCTGCCACCCCACGTGAGGACCCTGTGAGGCTTCCCCCCAAGCAGCTTGGGCAGCTTCTCCCCAGCGGCTCTGTCTCTGGGCATCGAGCCCCCGGGACGCTGGGTGGGACCCTGCCTGCACAGATGGGAAGCCCAGTCTTCCTTGGCACCGGCCAAGAGTCCTCTGCCTTGGCAAAGGGACGTTTCATAAGCATGGGAGGGGATGGCGGGCCTGGGGGGTCCAGCGCCAGTCTTCAGAGCCACATGTAGGTGAAATTGTGAGGTTCCAGATACCTGGCCTGGTCCCATGTTGTCCCTGTTCTTCCAGGCATCTCTAGGGAAGCCCCGTCCCTGGGAGGGGCTCAGGCAGACCCTGGCGATGCTGCAGGAGCTCCTGGCTCAGAGAGCCAGGAAGAGGTCCTGAGCTGCAGAGTGAGTCCCAGGCACTTCAGCGTGGGGTGGCCAGTCTTTCTGAGCATCTTCTGTTGTCGGTCTCTTAACCAGTTCATGTGCTTGGGCAGAGCTGTCCCACCACAGGCAGGACACTGTGGCCGCCCCCTGGACAGCAGAGACACAGCACCCCAGGATGCGGCTGCAGACCCTCTGGGACTAGGCAGGAGGGAGCCCATGCCCCGCGCACATGCACACGCACCCACGGGCCAGCTGGCACTCAGGTGTCCCTGCAGCGTGGTCACGGGAGCCTCCGCCGGAGCAGGGGACCATTGACCTCAGCAGGCGGGCAGGAGCGCCCGCCCAGAGGGGCCCTGCCCTCAGCGAGCCCGGAGCAAGTAAGAGCCTCAGCTCCCGGACGGGGGGGTGCGGTGGCGGGACCGGCATGGGGACCAGACACAAACTGGGGTCGCGTCACCCGGCCACATTGCCCTGCCACGTTTGCTGGCAGCGTTCCCAATCCTGGTCCCCAGGCTTGGCGACTTCAAACACAGGTGTCCCTGCACTTGCGGTCGCAGACGTTTTGCTGGAGTTTTCCTGGGATCCAGCAGCACAGATCTTGTGACTGGTCGTATTCTCTCCCTGGGAGTAAGACTCAAGGAGTGAAGACCAAATTACATAAAAAGAGGTAAAACGCATTCGTGCTCCTTCCTTAATTCCCAGTTTGTTACCCTCAGGGTCACACCGGGCTGCTGCCCACAGGGTTGGGGGCCCCGCGTGCACACAGCACCAGGCACGGCCTGGGGGCCACCGCAAACCTGGATCAGCTCTCCACTCCAGCCTCGGGCCCCGGATGGGGTCAGCAGCCCCGCCCCCCGCCCATGTGTAGTTCTGACCGCATCACATGTTTAGTTTACCGGTTGTGTGCGCAGTGGGTTTTGCTGCCCCTCCCTGTGCTCCTGCCCTCCGGGGTCGGGATGGGGACAGTAGCTTAGTCCCTGCAGGTAGTAGAGAAACCCTCTAGACACACGTGTGTGCACATACACTTGGAGGCACACCATCACACGTGTGTACACAAACGGGCACACACACATGCACATGCATATGCCCACGCGGCAACACTCGCCTTCCCACTGGAGTTGACAGTTTCTCACTCACACAACTCCCCGCGACTGCAGCGTCCAGCGGCTGAACCGGTGCTCAGTCAGACGGGGACGAGAGCTGTTAGGCCCTTTCAATTTCGGGGGTTTTTCCCCATTAAGAAGCTGCCTAACTTTTTAAAGCAATGTTTTCCTTAGGCCTCGTGACCGAACGCGTGGCCCAGTGGGCTGCACTGGTGTCGTGACGCCACACAGGCCCCGTGCCCGCGTTCCGTGCAGAGAACACGTCGTGAGCTTTGTTCCTTCGCCAGGGACTGAAAAACAGACAGGAAGGCCACCCAGAAGCTGTGTTACTGGCTGCAGCCCCCAGTGGGGAGGCGGCGTTTGGCGTGTCAGCTTACACCAGGCCCAGAAGCCAGGATCTGCTGGAACGAACGGCCACTGAAGGAGAAAGCGTGCAGGCCACGTGCAACGCTGTCCTGTGTTCAGAAGCCGTGACCCTGGTTATTCCGACACCCTGCCTCTGACAATTTCGGCCAGTTGCACAGCCACGAGCCCCCTCCTCTCAACCCCCCATTCCAACTACAAGCGTTTGCCGGTGAAGGCCGTCAGCCCCCACCCCATGAGTCACCCCCTGCACTGGCAGCCCCTGGACCCCGCTGGCCCCTTCATAGCCCGAGTCTAGAATCCTACAGGTCACAAAGAAGCCACTCTCTTTCCCCAGGTGTGGGCCGAGCGGGGCTCCTGACCGCAGACCACACCCCACCCCCTCCGGCCTCGGGCAAGCCTCTCGGATTTGGAGTAATTTTCTCTAAACCTGGGGCCGGAATGGGGCCAATACCCCACCCAGTGGAGCCCCACAAAGTCCGCGTGTAGTCGTGGGACCTCCGGCACGAAACAGGCCTTCTGCTTTCGGAAGCGACCCTGGCTGTGTCCCTCCACGGGGCAGTGACCCCACGGAGCCTCTGCTCCAGCCCTGGAGCGCTGGCGGCCCCCAGATTTCATGCCACCTGCTCAGCCCTGGGGACCCCCTGACCTGCTTCCTGAGGCCCAGCCCCACGCAGCGCACTGTCCTGCCCCTCCGTTGCCGTCTCTCAGGACCTGGCACACAGTAGGCACTTTAGTATCTATTTGCCGAGTGCGCGAATAACTGCACTGACCCTCTCGTTCCCCAGAGTCTTGCTCTGGCTTCAGGAGAACGGCAGCCCTGTCGCAAGGCCGCGGCCGGTGCAGCGCGGGGGGTCAGGCCACGCACCCCGGCCCTCCCGTCTGCCCTCACAACGGGGGCAACAGGAGTGACCGAAACATCACCAGCCTGCACAGCCAGTTTGGCGCCTTTAGTGCACACCCCAAGAGCCATTTGATCCAGAAATGCAAAACCCAGTGTGGCAGGGTCAGCACAGCAGGTGTTCCTGGGTACACTCTCGGCAACACCCGAAGTGTCCCCGGTAAGCAGTGCTGCCGAGCTAACTCATCCCTTCGGATGTCACACCCAGCGCCGGGTGAGGGAAAAGGAACGGCCCCCCAGGCAGTCGGCAGCCCCCCGTCCCAGCCGAGGTGGGGGTCTCTCGTCTCTGGGAGGGACGAAGCTGTTGCCTAGGCAAGCCTGGAATTTACAGCCAGAGGGGAGGGCTAGGCTTCCAGGTCATTGACTGAGCCCCACAAAGAACGCGGCCCCCCAGGGCCCCCTCGCCAGGTCAGTGGAGCAGGGTGGGGTGACCAGGCGGTTCCCTGGCTGACCTGGAGCCTGGGCCCGTGTGTCTTGGTCTGGGGCTGCCTGTACATGGGCGTCACCGGGCACAGTAAGACGCGGAGCGTGGGCCGGGACAGCAGCCAACACGCGTCCTCCCGGCCACGAAGGGGAGGCAGGGCCTATCCCACGGACCTCAGCTGCGTCTGCTCCAGAACCCAGGCCCCGGCCCCGGGCTGTATCCGGGCATCATGGCGCCTCCGTCGGTGACCTGGACTCTTGGAGAGAGCTGGCCCGTGTTTCAGGGCATGCCCTGAACGTGGGCTTTTCTCGTGTTGCCTCACAGTTGTGACCCAAGCACAGGGTGGGGCCTGTGCTAGGGTTACAACTTGGGTCACGGCTGGGCTGTGAGGATGCTTGAGGGTGACCTGTC